>JAZKJV010001623.1:600000-1165652 GCA_037367405.1 Ottelia alismoides
GAGGACATTCGAGACGTGGGGAGAGCTACGCCGAGAGTTTTTACAGAGATACTTTCCCCCACGTAGAGCAGAGTTTATGCGGTCTTTGATCATGGATTTTTCAGTTGACCCCCAGGAGCCATTGCACAAGGCATGGCCGAGGTTGCTTGACCTCTTGAGGAGATTTCCAGACCATGGACTTTCACTGACAGGTTTGATTGAGATCTCCATGCGGGGGATGACCGCAGAGCAGATAGCACTGGTGAT
This sequence comes from Ottelia alismoides, assembly GCA_037367405.1. Lineage (NCBI taxonomy): Eukaryota > Viridiplantae > Streptophyta > Magnoliopsida > Alismatales > Hydrocharitaceae > Ottelia > Ottelia alismoides. Next base: position 600,247 of record JAZKJV010001623.1, read on the forward strand.
TACCACATGTGGCGGTTCAGACCGTAGTTCCGACATTCACTTCCTAGATATCATCTCGAGGCTACTTTCACAGAGTTCTTCTGCACGAGATGCTTCGGTCGGAACAGCACATGAGGACGATGCAGTACCAGTGCGGTGTGTCACTTTACACGATGATACAGTTTCTACACACCAGCCTGAGGATCTGGATGATGCAGCATCACTGACGGAAGAGATGACTGCGATAGCAGAGGTTCGGACCCAGAGTCTACTCGAGTTCCCGTTGGCATTCCAGTTGGAGTTCGAGTCAGCCCCAGAGTTCCCTGTTGACGAGTCTTGGATATCAGATCTTCTGATACTCCAGGAGCCGGAGGAGCCCCAGCTTTTGCAGCCGTTGATTCAGACATATCAGATTCCAGTCCCGGAGGAGTCAGTCTTCTTCCTGCAGAGACACTTCTTGGATGCAGACAGGCACCAAGATTCAGCCCAGCAGCCACAGCTCGAGGAGGGACACCACTTTGAGAGTACAGACACAGAGAGTCCCGTCTTCGAGCCTTTTGTCCTCCACTTCGTCGAGACAGATACACTTTCTGAGGACCAGCTGACAGCCAGCATAGCCGCAGAGCGAGGATCAGTTACAGACACTTTCCCAGCTTCCGCGATGTTGACTAGTACCATTTCCTGTTTCCAGATTGCCGAGAGTTACACTTCCGATGATGATGCAGCCTGGTGCACTGAGTGGATACTTGATAGCAGCGCAGATGACCATCTAGATCCTGATCCTCTTCTAGTCACTTCTGATCTTGCATCCATCCCCGAGGGTTATCTGCGGGAGGATGCCGCACTCGATGAGTACCCGGTTTCACTTTCTGATAGTGTTTCCGATCTGGCGGAACACGAAACCGAGTCTTTAGATCATCCTGATTCTGAGTCTTCTCACCTCGATGACCCTCGCGAGGATGAGCCCATTTTGGAGATATTCGATGATTTGCCTGATCTGTTGCTATTTCATGCATTGGATATCATTCTACTTAGAGAGTCTCCTGATCCTGATTGTCCACATATGTTTGAGACACTGATTAACGTGGAGGATTCCCTGACTGATCCATCCTTCTCCACGTTTGATTTCTTCGGCTCCACACTTCCACTCCAGTCTGACTCAGAGCCGATGATTTCTTTTGTGCTACCGGATCCCGATTACTTATGCTCATATCATTGGACGGTAGCAGACACCCGCCTGATTGCATACCTGGGTGTCTTACTTTACACTGTTGAGTTCGTCGTTGTTCTCACACCGAGACTGCGACGACAGTACGGCATTCGACTTACCGATGCCGTCCTGAACCTTGATACTGCGTTGTCCTAACCTTTGCGCCCAGCTAGGGGCGTAAAATCTAGCGCTTGTTGAGAGGCACCTCAACATTGTACTTTTTGTATATACGTGTTTCGTCTTATTCGATCTTTCTTTCTTCCGTTCTTGTTCTCACCCCAGGTCTCGCTTAGGATTATCTTTGCTATACTTAGGATATTGCTCATCCTAAGTATAGGGGGGTGGAAACACCGGGTTGTTCATTCGTCTGTTTCATCACTTCTGTTTTGCTGCCTATACTTAAGGTTCTCCACCTTAAGTATAGGGGGAGTGATGTCCTCCTTCTTGTATATATTCGTGATATTCTTCGTGTCGTTTTGCCCCTGTTTTGCTGCCTATACTTAGGGATATTTTACCCTAAGTATAGGGGGGGCAGATCCTGTATCTTCTTCACTCGGCTTTCCCTTCATGTACAGCTTGCTATACTTAGGATTAGTTAATCCTAAGTATAGGGGGAAACCACCGAGTTCCTCTTATTCTATTCATTTATTCGTTCCTGTACTTAGCCATTCCTTTTCACTTCCCTTTTACTAAGCACGAGTTATGTCTTCTTCATCGCTCTTGATCACTCTGAGGACATCGTTCGAGCTAAGTATAGGGGGGTGTGTATATATTTCATATATACTTTAGCCATAACTCGTACTTTGTGTGAGTGTGTTAATAAATAAAATGGCTAAAAATCACAAAAATTTAAAAATTTTCATGTACATAAACCTCTTTTATCCTTGCACATACATAGCTAATGTACAAAGTATTTTTGTAAAAAGGATTTCAAAAATCTTTTGTGTAAAGTTTGTGTAAATATTTTGTACCAAAATTATGTATATAGTACAAAATTTTTCCAAAATGTTTTGAAAATCAAAAGTTTGCAAAAATCTTCTGTAAATGTTTGTAAATATCTTTTTGCAAAACTCATCATCCATGATTTCAAAACATTTTTCAAAAATTTTGCATGATTGTAAAATATTTGTAAATAGCATCTTGTGTACATATATGTATATAGTTTTTCCTGGATGAGAGTTGACATTTAAACTAAGCCTGAAATTAAATTGAGAAATGGAGCTTGAAAAGATCTTAATCCACTTAACTTTAAGAGGAACCTTATAGGACTTAGGGTTAAGGCTTTTCAGGTCCATAAGGACTTAATTCTTTGAGTCCACTAGGCTATGAGCATATGTCATCTTGATGAGCTTAAGTAGAACACTTAACAACATACGCATGACTCTTAGAGACAATGGCTTGACTTGCACCCGCACTTTACACATGGCTCTCCACGGATGAGGTGGTGAGGAGGCAGTTTCCTTTGGCTTGGGGTAGCATATGAGGGTAGTACTTCTAGGCGGAACCTCTCTTCTTCTTCTAGTGAAGGAAGTGCACCTCAACTTGGTCTAGTGGTGATGAAGACTAAAGACAGAAGCCGTGGGTTGCAATAAAGCTTCAAAAGAGGGATAGTCTACTGGCTCAAGGGGAAATTTCTTATATGCTGCACCATGTAGATATGCTGTACAGAAGTCTTTGAAAAAAAAATGCAAAAATGCAAAAAGAACTCCAAAAAAGTGGTGGGTCGGATTGAAAATTTAATAACCCCACCGGAGTGTACATAGTCAAATAAAGCAAAGCTTATGTTATCCATGTTACATCTCATGAAGCTTGCAGCGGGAGACCTAGCTACACTGGTTAGGCTTCCAAAACTCTATACTTCTACCCCCTCTTCTTGAGCCGGTTGCACTTGAACTTAGAAGGGAATATCCCGCTTCTCGAGGAAAGAGTTGCTAGACCGAGGCATTAGAGTTACCAGGTTGAGGGAGGTTGTTTCTTTGTTGCTTCTGAGGTGGGGAGCCACATATCACTTACACTGCTTGGAAAGATTCATGGTCATTAGAGTTTGTGTATGTAGACTTGTTCTGATCTGGTTTATTGAGGAGTCTTGTCCATAGATTGGTGGAACTTAGAGGCTGTTGGGTTTTAAGCTTAAGTCCAAATAAGGTTCCGACACATTAATAATCCAAAGATCTGATCGAGCTCCATATTTCAATTTAATGAAGGAAAGTTTAATAAATCAACCTTGATCCATGCACATTCTCTTTTTCTTTTTCTTTCTTTTTCACTTCTTTTTCAAATAAGTGTTTGCTAAGGGACTAGCAAAGTATAGTATAGGGGGGTGATGAATACCCATTCATCACTCTTTATTCTTATATTTTAGCTACAAAAACCTTTGCAAATACATGTAGATATATGTAAATATCAATAATTAGCAAAAGCATGCATTTTGTAAAAATATGTAATTAGCATGTTTTTGTGCAAAAATAAAAGAATAAAGAGGAAAAAGAAAAAGAGGGAAATATTTAGAATAAATATTGAGCAACCTAACCCAAGGGAGGGCTCAGCATGGGCCTGACCGCATAAAAGCCACAAGTAGAGGGAGATAGGGGCTCATGTGTAAATATTTTTGTAATTAAATAAAATTATATTTTCCTCACACAAAAATATGATTGTACATATTCTGTATATATTTAGAAGCTATTAAAAACCAGATAAAAATGTAAAAATCAAAAAGACCAAAAATACCCTTACACCATGTACATAGACCACCTCTCTTTATTTAACCTTGTAAATAAATAAAATTATTTTCAAAACCTTGTGTAAATATTCCTTTTTGTGTTATGTAAATAAATAAAATAAAAAGAATTAAACCAAAAATCAAATAAAAATTACAAAATTAAAACACAAAAACTACCTTGTATATATACCATGTATATAAGTATAAATAAATAATTATTTGACCTATGTATATAAATAATAAAAATAAAATAAAAATAGCCTTTTATTCCTCATTTTATCCTATAAATAAATAAAATATAAAATGGGAATAAAAATGTATAAAAATAACTAATTAAAAATCAAAAATCAAAAATCTACTTAATGTATATATACCTATGTATAGCTAATATGTATATACCTTATTTTAAATTCCAAAAATTAATTAAAAATCACAAAAAATAGAAAAAATTAAAACAAACATTTTTTATGTTTTGAGTTTTTAAAAATTCGGCCTTTAAAAGCCCCAAAAAAATCAGATAAAAATACAATAATTGGCGCATCCTGATTGGTCCACGGGGGTTTGTTGACCCCGGTCAACTTCCCCCGCGGACCCTCCTCTTTTGCGGATCTGCGGACCGACCCGATTTCTCGACATTTCTCCCGCTCGATCCGACCGCCATTATCCCTAACCCCGGGCTCCGATTGCTCCCAGGACATCCAGGACCCTCGCCCGGGGTGGGTTTGCTAGATCCGAAGCCCGAGTACCTCGCCCGATCATCATCTTCTCGGATCCTCCACACTATTTAGTGTCGTCTCCGGCGACCTAATCACATCATCTCTGATCTTCCCCTCAGCGCCAAGGAGCTCCTCCTTCATCCCTGAGTGACAGCCGTGGACGGAGGAGTGGAAGCGAGGCCTGGGCAGCCGGAAATCATTGATCCGGTGGTACCCTCCGCCGTGCGCCGCCGCGAGCGCGCCTGAGCCTCGGGGAGCTCGACGACCCCTTGAGGCAACGACCGGGAGCCTCCTTGGCTCCAGCCTAGTCGACAGCAGCCATCAGGTACCTTCTTTAGCCAGTAGCGTAGCTTAGATTTAGGTTTTTAGATTCGCCGTAGATTAGCTCCGCCACCTTCGCCAGCCGTCTCCGTCCACCCATTTGCCCATCCGACTCCGCCATCAGCTCCGCCAGACTCCTCTCCACCTGCTCCGCCCCTCCATTCCCCCTGACTCGTCCTGGAGCAGGGTTACAGGTCTCTCCCCTCCGCCGCATCGCCGGAGACCCTCCACCTCGCACCACCGTTCACCTTTCGCACGCTCTGACGGGTCGAGGCACTTTGCCCTCGACCCAGCTTTCTTTCTGTGCAGGTCTGAAGGCGAATCGACCTCATCTGGAGGTCGGAACATCTGGGCACAGCAGCTCCAGCTCCTTGACGTCGCCGGAGCTCTCTGGAGCTCCTCTCTTTCATCGGAGCGTCGCATCGGGTGCGGGGCTTCACGGCGAAGCTCCTCAGCACCTCAGAGGCGGTAGACGAGGACCATCGCGCACACGGAGAGCCGGCGAAAGTCGCCGGCGTCGAGTTCTTCCTCCATCATCCAGAGCCGTCCGATGACGCCTCAGCTCCAGTTCTGATCGTGAGCGTCCATCTTTCGAGGAGCAGTAGCCGTCGATCCATCTGAGGAGTGCATCCGGACCGTTGATAGCAGAGGAGAGAAGCACCAGAGTCTCGGACGTTAGATCATCCACGTGGCTTCGTCTCCACCGTCGATCGAGCCCAAGAAGAGAAGAGAAGGAGAGCGCCATCCAATCTCAGCCGTCCGATCACCACGTGGCGCACATCTGGCCGTCGGCGAATAAAGGGGTAAATATCTTAGGGCCCCCCTCGTAGTTTTTCATTTTACTTTTAGTCCTGTAAATAGTTTTAAAACTTTATTTGCGTAGGGTAAATTGCAGTAGGGACCTTGTGCTTGTTGTTAATTGCATGTATGCCCCTGTTTGTGTGTGACCACGTGCTTCGTCACGTGTGTATCTGGGCTTTTTATATTTTTAGTCCTGTAGATCTGGGATGTTATGAATGGAATGAATCTTTTTGAGTAATTGCAGTTATGCCCCTGTGAGTGTTTTTATTACGCATGTGCGGATTTTAGTGGGCTTTTTGCAACCCGACCCTTGGACTTTTTGGTACCCGTTACCAAAAGGTCCTGGAACGTGGTTTTTTATTACCATTTGGTCCCTGTGTGCCCCAGCCACGCGTCACGCGCGTGACTTGCTGGGTATTTTGCACCAGAGCCCCCAGATTCTCGGGTATTTGCACATTGGTCCTTGTGCACTGTGCCCTCTTTGCATTTTTGAATAAAATAGTGAACCACCTCCAAATCCAATGAGATTTTGACACATGGCTCCTGCCATGGGGTAGAAATTTTAGGGATTTTTGAGGACATTTTTGCTTCCATTTATTATTTTTAAAAATCCAAAAACATCTATTTCAGCTACTGTTCATCTTTGAAAATCATAAAAAAATATAAAAACCCCACCAAAAATTCTAAAAAAATTAGATACTGTTGTTTGCTTGTGGTTTGATTTTCTAGCCAATTTTGGCTATTTTTCATCACTTAAAAACCTTAAAAATTGCAAAACCCTCAAAAACTCATAAAAATTCTAATAATTAATTTAAAAATCCAAAAACAATAATTAAGGTGCCCAAATTTTCCTTATTCTTCTTAGATTATAGGAAAATTACCTTCAGGGCTTAGTGAGACTCTTAGATATTTTATTTTGAGTCTCAAGCCTTGCTGGACAGTACCTCTCCTGTTTTGCATTGTTTGATTTTTACAAAATAATCTACCCGTCAGAAAAATATCAAAAATTAACCAAAAACACTTAAAAACATAAAAAACACAAAAACAATTTTTCTGGAATTTTTGCTTGCTTTTTGGTGTGTTAAATAATTTGCTAAAGTGTGCTTGTTTATATTTTCCTTTATTTCTTTCACATTCTAAAAATCCAAAAAAAATATAAAACCAAAAAAAAGAATATTTTTTTTCCTTTTTCCGACTACTTCGTAGGCTTTCGAGCCAACCCGTGCTCCTTGTGTTCGACCCTGGGAGCTATACCAGGTTAATCCATAGCTAGACCGCTCTATTTTGTGCTTGACTGTTTTTATCTGAGTTGAGTGGTTGATTTTTCTTGATATTCTCCGTTTTTGTGATCGAGGTCGCAACGACCATTTTCCGACCTTTACCTCGATCGTATTTTCGGGTTATCAACCCTCTTCGTGAATGCAGGAGTGACTCATAAGACTCGATCTCCTCCTCTAAAAGACCAAATGGAACAAAAACTGATTTCTCCTCGTTGGGTTTCATCCTTGACACTCCCCCAAATAGCTCCAAAACTGTAGAGATTCCTTCTGCTTCATGACCTCCACCTTCCACAAACAGGATTGTGTCATCAGCATATTGTAATAACGGGATTGACAAACCATTTAAAGTGTAACCCTGGAGAAAATTTCCTTCCACTGCATGAGTAACCATCCTCGACAACGCATCTACAACAATAACAAAAAGTATAGGAGCTAGTGGGCATCCCTGCCTAACCCCTTTGCGGCTGAAAGAAACCCCCTGTCTTCCATTAACCAACACTGAGCAAGAAGTCATCGTCACGCACCTCTTCATACAGAAGATCCACTCATCTGGAAAACCATGTCTGGAAAGAGATGCCCAAATGAACTTCCAGCTAACACAATCATACGCTTTGGAAAAATCAGTCTTCCAAAGAAAACCATTGACCTTCCTCATCTTCCAATCAGCAACGATCTCTGAGGCAATGATCACACCATCCATCATGAGTCTGCCGAGAACAAAAGCTATTTGCGAGTCACTGATAATGTCGTCCAAAACAATACGAAGTCTATTCGCAAGAACTTTCGCAACAATGAGATAGATCGGGCTTATTGTACTAATCTGACCGGTCAAACTGATTTTTTGAACCGATAAAACAAGATACATATATGTAAGTATGTATGTAAATATCAATAAAATAATCATTTAAAATGTCAAATCTTTCAATAAAATAAGACGATTGTCTATTTCAAAAAAAACTATACAAAAGTTAGCCACATCTTTTAGCATTATTATGATACAATGTTGTAATCATTAATGTATAGTTGAATTTAGAAAACTACTCTAAAGCGGTAGGGGAACAACTGATATTCAAAAAAAGAGAGGGGCATAACTGATATTATAGAAATTAAGAAGGGTACTACTATTTAATAATCTAAACCTTTATTTTTGAAAAGTTACCTAACTATCAAAAATGGGTCAATATGGATCAACCTGGTGTGACCACCGGTTGAACCTGATTTTTTATTTCTTCTTTTTTAAAAAAATAAGTATATGAAACTGACCGAACTAACCAAGTCAAGACCGATTTCTAGTTCAATCGGTTCAACCGTTCCGATCCAATTTCTTAAACCATGGTTTACCTACCAAACAAGGCATATATACACAAATATATCTTATCCGGCACAGCTCCACTACACACGCGTGCTATACCCTCTCGGCCCTGCAATGCAATATGCCACTTGAAATTGTCACCCATTCATCCCAACGAACCCTAATTAGCCTTATGACACACGTGCGCTGTTCATATAGTCCTTAATCGACGCAAAGCCACCCTTCGCCTTATCATCCTCTCAAACTCGTTGCCTACCACTCTCTCCATGCATGGACCATTCGAAGATCTTGGATTCGATCGACCAGAATCCTCGATGGCTGCAAATGGAACATGATCTCATAATATGTATGTTCTACACGTCCTCATCGCACTGCTTCTCCTCACATGGAGAAGGGATCATTAAATCGAGGCCTTCCTTTCGGGTGATGGGGATATGGCAAATGATTGCATAGAATGCAACATCTGGTTGCCGTGGTCTTCTGACGTAGCATTGCCCACTTCAAAGAATACCGATCAAGGCGTTGTTGACATGCCAATTAAGATATCGATGGGATGTCCTTGTTGGAAGGCACCATGCATGAGTGTGATTCGTGAAAACCCTGGAAGAAAGAGAGGCCATCACGATTCCCATTCCCATTCTCAGTTTCTCATGCTTTGTTGCTTCATCTCCATTCTGCGCAGAGGGTGTTTAATGGAAGCCTGATGTACGCATGGGTCCTGCACATGAATATACAATTCCGGGTTTAAGATCCCTAGCTAGCTGCTCCATCAGATTAAAATGATATAATATTCTTGGCCTTCTGTGAAAGAATATTGATGCAGTCAGGTGTAAGTAATTGCCTGTGCATCTAAGATCTGATAAGACATCCTCTTTCTAAAGATCTGAACATCCATTTTTCTGTGGATATCAATATAATATCCCGGGTATATGTATTTATCTCCACATTTATGACCACTTTACAAGAGTAAAATAGATGTATCCTCACGATGAAAGGTCGTATAGGCGATATATCGTCGATATATCGATATTTAGACGAGACCTATATGACGATATTTCTCTCTTTTCAAGCATTTTCTTGACAAAAGAGTGTCGATATGGACGATATTTCGGCGATATATCACCGAAATATCGTCGAAATATCGAATCGACATGATATCAAAATGATATCGAAATCGATATGGCCTTCCATAATTCTAACTATATGTATATTAACAATGAAATAAAAATCACCTGATGCATTTACGCTATCTGAATTAATACATTTCGCACACATGTGCAGGAACACACCACTACAAGATAAATGAGTTGTGGCCATGGAATGTGACTACGGAAACTTGTGGCCACGATAATTCCGTGGCCACTAGTTTCTCGTAACTACAATTCCGTGGCCAAAGCTTCATACAAGAGTTGTGGCCACGACAAGTTCTGTGGTCACTTGTAGTGGCCAAGACATATTCGTGGTTAGAGAACTCTCGTGACAAGACTTGTAGCTACGGCTGTTGGCCACGACAAGTCGTGACCAGAGCCCAATTCCGTGGCCACAAGCCCCACATCCGTGGGCATAATTCTGTAGCCACAACTTGTTTTCCTTGTAGTGGCACATTCAATCTTGGCTACCAATAAATCTACCCACATTTGCATTATTGTATTCATTTTATATAGATTTTGGTATTTGTATTCTTTGAAAATGGATATATACAATGTGGATGTTACTTTGACATTTGCGAATATTAATAATTATATTTATATATCTATTTTAATATATAAATTGTAGATTTTTTATAAAATGTATAAGAATATTTTATGATATTACTAATAATTGTCGATATAATTGTCATGAAATAAATACATTTAATGTATTTGTTCTTTGTGTAAACCATTCCAAACATCTACATTTAAGTTAACTATATAGCATTTCTATTATTATTTATATCATATTCATATTCATTTTATATTCGTGTTCATTGCATACGAATAATACAATTTTCATACCCCTTAATATTCTATATACATTAATCGCATTTGTATTTTAACATGGAAGGATGCTAGTATACATATATTCCTATTTATATCTGCATTGTTCGTGTTTACAATGAATTATATAGCAATGATTATCTATTGACTTTTCTTCTAATTTTTTTAATATAAAATAAAAAACAAGAATAATTATACGAGTAACATCCAAAAATATGATACATGGGTCATTCGTTAATGTAGGCCAACTTTTGTTGTACTAATTCAAATGATATATATATATATATATATATATATATATATCTGCAAAAAATATGCCCTTTATGCGCATGTAACTTACATATTCCTACCTTTATTTCCCCGCATTATTTTTATTTTTTTTAATTAAACCTTGGGGGATTTTGATCACATATATCATCATGTTGTCATTCAAAATTCAACTTAATTCGAGAATTATATCCTCTCCATCAAAACTATCAGATTTTAATGGTCTCGAATTTGTTGAAATCGATCCCCTCCATATGGATATGTTAGGAACGTATGTTTTACACTAAATTTGAAACACATATTCTACTTATTATTTTAAGTAAATCTCTCGTGGATTTCATTCAAAAAAAATAAAAAATATAGAAAAAAGGTGAGAGCACACTCTTATATGCTCCCAAGGAGCATATTCATTTAACCATGTATATATATCATACTTTTCATTTCTAATCAATAACTCAAAAGCAAGTAGCGAGATGGTAGACAAGAGATAACACTAAGTGGTCCATTTATAATGCCATGCACGCAAAAATAACCTAATTGCACCCACATTTTTGAAGTTTGAATAGATGTTGGTACCTCATACAAAGTAGCCTGTATTGGTCGCAGACATCCATTTTTCCAATACAATGGGTCTTAAGATTATGATTTTTTTCCCTTAGACCTAATGTTTACCTCAAGGTCTAGATAAATGTGGGGTTACATCTTCTACTGTGCTAACTGTTGAGATAAAATTCTTTAGAATTGTCAGATTTAATGAAATTTGATAGGTAACTAGAATAACATTCATAGATGCAACCTATAAGGTTTTATTGTCATATCAAATTCACAAAAAAAAAATAAAAATAAAAAAAACGGCAAAGCAGTTTAGAGAGGAGCTACTCCCCCACAGGGCCACAATACAGTCGTTAAATCTCATCACCAATAATTAAGCAATTCTTGTCAATATGTAATTCCTATCGAATAATTTTATATGTTACTATTTCTTTTCGTTACCAAAACCCATCAATTTATGTACTATTTTATGCACTTTTCACCGTGATTTATGTAATGCTGGCAAAGTTGATATTCTTTTCCAATGAAACTCTTCTATATATGTACACTTTAGGCCATTGGATTCTACAACAACGGTCCAGATTTACACGGTAGGTAGTGGCTGCTGTAGATAGCCCTGCAGCCCCAGATCCATATCAATAAATATTCCTGTTCATGCAATCTCATCAATTTATTTTTAAAATGGCCGGAGATGCTAATAATACGTCGATAATAGGGCTGTCAGAAAAATCTCAGGTTCAACATTTGTTCAGATTCAGCTCGTTAAAAGTTTGATTAGAAAATACACAAACTGAACCTGCACACGAGTTTGGATTCGATTAAAAAAACGAACCAAACCTCAAAAACATAGGTTCGCTTAGGTTTGGTTTGTTAAAAGTTCGATTATATACACACATGCATACATAAAAGTATATACATACATATTGTATATATAAGGAAAAAATACATTCTATATTAACATAAGGGCTATTCACTTATTTTTTAAAACCCATCCAGTCATCAACTCCCTAAGTCCCTATTTCCTATTCCCGAAACCCCACAAAACCATCCCCTACAACTGCAGTTTTTCCCTTTGAACAGAAACGTATGCACAACATTTATTCTTAGATGAACCTTTAACGAGCCGAACCGAACCTTTACGAACCTTACCCGAGCCGAACCAAACCTGATTTCAGTTTTCATGATATGAAGTTTAACCGAACCCAAGCCTAAAAATATGCTAAACAAACCGAACCGAGCATGGGTTGATTCGCTCAAGTTCGGCTCATTTACACCCCTAGTCTACAACGAGAAGGACATTATCAAATGAAATCGAATATCATTCAAGAGTTAATAAATCATTCACATCATCGCTTCTGTTCACGTTCAGATATCAAAAACAGGGTCACTCCTGGTAAAACAACTACTTTAACCACCATTGTGGACAAAGGATAAAGCCCCAATCCATCCGGCTTACATATCTAAACCCATGTTAACTACTATCAACTATTTATTTCACAAAATTCATACAATGATATTCCATTATTTTAATTATATAGGGTCTTAGACCATTTTTGAACCCAAATTTTGAAGTCCCATCTGCCTGAAATCACAACTAAAAATATGACGACGCAGACTAACTGCACCTTCTGTCCTAGGTTTTAAACCCATGTCCATCCAACACCCTTACTAATCTGCCATCAAGGTGCATGCATCAAAGACATCCTTGGTCGACGAACGTGGGTGTACTTGTGGTTCAGACGGTACTGAATCCAAATCTTATCTTGTCGAATCAGGTTTGTTATCACCATCTTCAAGATCCAGACTCCTGCCTACGCAATGGAAAGAAAAGGAATTATTCCAAGCATAGCATATTTCTATTACGCGTCTTGTAACCTGGTGCTGACAAGCCAAGAACCTGAAAGAGAACCACAAGTTCCCATTAGCATCCCAGAAGATAAACCACACAACATATAGCTTTTCGCCCAAAAGCGATGAGCACAAATTGCTTGGAAGGTTTCTATGCTCCATAAAGGAATGTTCGCCTTTTGCTGCCTCCCCGTCAAATCATCCCTCAACAACCCTCCACTCCATCGCCCAGATGAGCTTTAGGTTCACGATGGCATGTACCTGACGTGTATTACTGTCTCTCCGATTATTTCAACATGTTGATCGGGACGTTTCCTTGAGGTTTCAACGCGTGCTCCGTCTGTGAAGGCTGCATGGCTCCATCTGCCTTGCTATCAGGGAGACCAGTCTTATCTGTAACTGTTGCTGTATGAACAATTATGTTTATTCTTGACAAACTTGGAACACCTCCTTGATAAATCAAGATTATCTGGAACCAGACAAATGGAATCCCTCAAGTGCATACACAATCAACCTATGGAAAAAAAAACTTACGCGACATGACTCCTTTCAAGCCTTCAACAGATACAGGTAAATCATGGTTCCTGTGACATCATGCTGATGGCATTGGCAAAGATCCTTGTGGGAATAACTTTTGAGGTGTATCAGTGATGCCATGTTCTTTTGAAGGAGATCTAGATTTTTCAAGAGTGTCTGAGTCATTTCCCATCTCTCTTCAGTCAAGAACCACTAAGAAAATGAAACAACTGTCACTCGGAAAAATGTATATAGCATCGTCTTGAGTTTTCATCAAACGGGATTCATGTACTGACAGAAATATGAAAAGACTAAACTGCAATATCAGTTATGTGAAGGATATCTATGAAAAATTGACTTTTGCTTCCAGGCTTCCAGCTATATCATCATCTCATGTGTTCCAACTTGAATCATAACAAGGAAAAGAAGACACTAGTGTTTCTGTCAACCCCATGCACTTGTGCTCCATATCTTATCGACAGCCAAGTTGATGAGTGTTGTTCAGCTTATGCTGTCAGTGACATTAGTGGTATTACCTTAGTTTGTCGTCCATTTGTGACATTATTACTTTTAATGACCACCATGCAGTCATACGTGTTTACCTCTATCGTAGATATAAGAACTCTCATACTTGTATGTTTCATATGAAATCATCTTGCACTTCACACCTGATGAATGGGATGATGAATTCTAACAACCAACATGAAAATGCAAAGTGGAAGTCGTTATTGCAGTAAGGTCATAAGAAAATCATCTGACATTCATCTCCCATAAGTAGAATGTATTATTTAAAAATTTAACTATACCTAGAAAAGGAGGAGATAGGATGAGTTTGTCTCCCTAATGTCAATCTACAAAGTCATCCCAGTGGAGTAACCATCCACTTATTACTGATACTTGCAACCTTTTCATTTGGTCGAGAATTCAAGACGGCTCATTATTGATGGAGAGCTGAAGAGAGCAATGCTTAAACAGGGATCTGTTCTCACACATGTTAGTGATGTCACAAATGAATGAGCATAGGTAAATGAAATGCGAATATAAAACTAGTAGTGAACAGCAGACAGTATCATGTCTACCACTATTTGTATTTCAAAGCATGATCAAATTTGAACACTGTAGCGATCATTTGAGGCATGAAGAGAATCTCACTTTTGCTTAATCAACCACATTTCAGATAACAGGTTTCCACTCTTCCTGTGAACCTTTTAAAAGATTCCCACTAGTTTCAGTGGGGAGCACACTAATGCTTAAAGAGGACAGTAAAGTTCGAGACCACTAATAGACACTAGTGGGTCTCAAACGGATCTCCACCTGAATAGTTTAGTATTACATCGATCATATTCATTCTGTTGATTGCCATGCATAAGGAATATTCCTCCTAATATCCGGTGGCCGTACTTTTTATGGCAAAGGTTTCATATACCAAGTACCAACCACACCCCCCCCCCCCACAAAAAAAAGGAAAAATCACAGCCTTAGGAGTTTCGCCACTATTCTGCTGAGTTCTAATACTGTTCTAGTCTTGTTCTGATAAACTAATTCTGTTGAGTATTCTCACCATGCTGACATTGACCTGATATGTCGAGCCATTGCCACAGTGGCACTAGAAGATTCTCCTGGCATGATTGTCGTTTTGTTCTGGTAAGGAAAATTCTCACCATGATGGAAATTGGGTCTTTTCCTACTTAAAAATACTACGGTAAAATGGGAGTTAACCAGAGGACACAAGATTATCCAAAATGGAGAAAAACCACAAGAATGATAATCTATTGGCCTCTCACGAGTGGAGAAGTTTTTCTCTGTCACGCAACAAGGGGTGTACTAGGGGTGAACCCAAGCACAACCTCTTGTGTAGGTGCCCCCCTCCACTTGATCATTCTTGTTTGGTTGAGGTCTCTTCAGCGTAAGAGGGAGATGATAAAGGAGGTGGCTTGGGAGGTCCATGACCTTCAAGTGGGTCCCACGTGGTCAGTACATGTGTTAGAGATGATTTCTACCTCAAGTGATAAAGATACCGGTAGATCTTTTTACGAGTAGGTGGCACATTACATGGAGGTTAAATTGGCGGGACAACCCCCTCTTGTGCCCCATGAAGTTTGTCTCTTGGAATGTTCGAGAAGAGGAGAGCTCTAGGATCACTTCTGGATGCATGGCAGGCGGATGTAGTCTGTTTCAAGGTCCTAAATGTCAATTCGGTCACCATTTCAGTGACTGACCAAACGGAATTTCGGTAGAAATTCGGTCTAAATTTCGATCATTTCCGTCATTTTTTTGTACTAGGGCCCTCATATTTCGGCCATTTCGATCGAATTTCGATTTCGACAAGATATCGATATTCAACAGAAATTCGACCGAATTTCGCTGAAATTTGAGGCCATGGTCTGTTTGTAATAGACGAAGCTAGATGTTTGGAACCTTTTCTGTAGAGATCAATCTCAGAGATAAAGTTGTAAGAGTTCAGGGTGGTTCCATTTGCACGGTATCTGTGGTATTCTAGTTGGGTAAAGCGGAGATACTATGGCATTAGCTAATGCTTTCGAGAATAGGCACTCAATGTCCATGGTGCTACTTCGTAAATCAAATGATGTGTGTATTTTGTTTTCTTCGTTGTACGACCCTACAATTGCCTCAACTAGCTCAAACTTGTAGGATGAGCTATGGCTAGCATGCTCACAATTCTTTAGCCTTTGTTGACCTATTAGAGGTGATATCTCAACGTCACATTGTTGGTAGAAGATCGGCCCTAGGATCAGGAAGGTTGAGATCCTTGGTCATCGGCTTTTTTGGTCTTTGTGGGTTATCTCTCTATAGATGTTGGGTGCTACAAACCCCCGCTTTACCCTAAGGAACTCTTTGCCACGTTTTTGTATTGACTGATTCCTTGGTTATGTTGGTCTTTTAGAGGCTTTTCATTGACTCTGATGCAGACATTGGTGTTGTTCCGTTCAAACCATACTACTAACTGTTGAGAGTCTAGGGAGTCTTGTGGCCCAAGTAGTTCCTTTCGGTTCGAGCACTCTTGGTTGTTGGAAGAGGGTTTTCAAAAATTGTCACTCTCTGCTGGCAGAGTACGCTGCACGCATGCCTTTGGGATAGCCTCAAGAGATGGATGCGTACATTGGAGCTCTTCGACTAGTGATGATGACTTTCAGATGGGAGATGCAAGCTCGTAGGGACTAGGGAGGAGCGTAGGGCATTATCCCATGATGAGATTCTTCTGATGGATTTCAGGATATACACAAATGATCACATTAGTGAGCTGGAAGGTGATTTTAGAGTTTAAGAATGATGGGAACATGGGTGTTCTTAACTTGGAGGTGATGAACATGATGCTTCTTGCCAAGTGGATTTCTCATTGTAGAAAAGAAGGGTTACAGTGAATAATTAAGATATATATTACTAACACTCGTATTTAGGGCAATGGTTCATACCTGCTATAATCTTTGGTAAGGAAGATTTGTGGTGTTCATACTGGCATTTCCTTGAAACCTAAGCTTGTGTATGCCCTTTCGAACGTCTAGAGGGGGGTCTATTCGATTCTTCATTAGATCCCACCTAGTTGAGAACTACTCTGAGGAATTGTGGTGCTTTTCACCTTTGGATGGATGGCTGATCTGTTCATGGGACTTTGTTTGACAGGTCCCCCTCTATTTGTGTTGGTTGTGGATCCTGGGATGACAGTTGAGGAGGCTCGAGACAATGGGGATTGTTCTCCTCTCTTCTATTATGTGCTTTAAGACCAGTGGATGGGTGAATTCTGAGAGCCAACGGAATATATTGCTCTCATGGATGGTTGCACTGCTAAGCGGGTTCATTGGATGCAGGCAATTGGCCCTTTCTTGATGAAGAACACTAACGTGCTCTATGCATTGCTAGTTTTTAACCCTAGGATGTCAACGTCGGAGTTTAGCCCGTTATGGAGCTAGAGGATCCCTCGCTAGGTCAAGGTTTTCTTGTGCCTACTTGGAAGGGACCAAGTGATGACGGTTGTCTAAAGGGAAGGGTTGTTTGGCAGCTCTTCTCAATGTTGTGGCGAGGAGGTTGGCAACGTTGACCACGTCTTCTTTTTCATGATCTACATCAAGGGACATACGGTAAGAGGCTAATCTTGATGGAGTCGCTATTGTGAGTGTTCCCACATTCAGGGATTCTATTGGGCAGTCTCGGCTATCTTGTTGGTTGACAAGATCCGAGCAGTGACATTCTCTGAGTGATACGGGCTTGTGAAGAATGGTGATTTTTTGAGGTGCGTGATATATGTGAAGAATGTGCTAAAACACGTCAAGATCCTAAGGGACTCTTGGTCTTTGCAATTTTGATACCTAAACGTGTGAATACAAAGTTTCTGTGTGCTCGTCTTTACGATGTCACCCATTTTCCTTTCAAAAGAAATATTCCATCAACCCAATTAGAGCCATCACACAACTGCATGGCTATTCATATCTCTTATTAGATTGAAATAAACATGCATTTAGATTGACAACTTCGTAAATGTCGCTATTTTTTCTCCATTCATTTGGTATTTTATTGCCTCTGCATTTATTTGATAGCATTAATTCATATGGTTTGGTATAGTTATGTCCATGAAAATAGCCTAGACCCCGTGACAAAAAAGACACTGAGGATACTAAATAATACCACAATCTAAATGTAATTACATTGCACCTACATATTTTTAAGAGCTTCGAATGTAGATATACAAAGTTGATAATAAGAAACAGAACTTGCAAAAACACCTAATATTCAGTAATAAGTTCCACAAGGAAATTGATCAACTACACAAAAACAGAAAGCAATGAAGTTTATCTGAAGTAGTAAACACATATGCATGCTGTTAAAAAGCATACAAAGGAGAACACAGCCCGATAATGTCATGACTGCTGCTTCTCAACTAGGGTTTTCCCTTCGCACACATCACATATGGTATGACCCAAACCTTCGCAATATGGGCACTTCATTCCTTCACCGACCCACTCAAGGAACTGCATAAATTTAAAAAGGTTAAAAGAAGCAAATTAATTGGAAATTATTTCCAATAGAATCTCACCTGCGGTTCAACATTTGGCTCACCAGTTCCATCACATTCTGAAATTGATTGGCAAACGCTCCATCAGTAAGACAAGCTAGTAGCTTTGATTATCTTGAACTCAAAACACAATGCTTAACAAATGCAAAGTCCGCCATGTAAATATTCATTTTGAAGGTTAGCAATAGGTGTTCTATAAAAGAACCCTGCAGGCATGGCCATTTCAGACATTTGCCCGAATGACCATCCAAGCAATCACCCCCACCCCCAAACGAAGATGCAGGTGCACATATTTCATGTTGTGGAATATTCGATAAAATGGAATCTTTTGCTTATTTCAAGCTTTCAGTGCAAGCTTACAGGTAACAGGATAACCCAAGTTCATAAGTGATCCAAAATCTTTTTTTGGCAGGAAACCAGAGGAAGGGGTATCTTTTAATCAATAGCATTAAGGGAGATAAAGTTTTCCTTAAAATGTCTTTCATACTGCCTTTTCATGGATGGTCATACAGTAATACTGGGAGAAATGATTATTATGATTTAGAATCTCCTGGAAACAAGAACGAGAAATCTTTTGTATCATAAGTGATTTTATGTATCTATTTAGTGCATACATTTAAATTGCCAAGATAACAGATACCTGTGCACATTAGACGACCCTCTCCACGACAAGTCAAGCATTTGACCAAAGAAATATTCGTGTTTGTAGATATGAGTTTGTCTTTGCTAACTAGTCGAGATGGCTCTTCCCATCGATTCTCGCCGAGAAGAAAAACTCTATGCAGAGATACCTCATCTTCATTGTTACTGTCCTTGAGCACAGTCTGCTGGGCTTTACTGACATCTGAAACCGAGGGGGCTCCATTTCGTCCATCCTATAATGTTAAAATATGTAGCATTTAAGCAGTTCCTTATCACTATACATGCTGCCAAGCAAGAAAAATTACAGAATTAAGACCAAAGCATGACATAAATGAAAGCGGAAAAGTTTTAAATGAAATTTTGAGGTGGTTACAAGGTGTTGAAATCTTCCCAAATTACTTTGCATGTTAATGCAATCAAGTGAGCGTGCTCATCTCAAATTGATTATATGATCAAAAGAAAAGTGTTGCGAGAATCGTCAATTGGGCTAATTGTTGATGGGATACATCTGCTGATGGAAAAGCATCGTATGTGGCGGTGCTTTGGGAGCAGTAAAGAGAAGAGGCATTGACGATTGAGAGGTGAAGCAGAGCCTGCGCAGGTAAAGTGATGGAAAAATGAAGGCTATACTTGAGGTGATGGTGCAAGCTCTGTGATATCCGAACACGGCGTCAATGATTGCAAACGATGCAAGGCATGTGAAGAAGGCGACAATACTGCAGTGAGTGCCACCAGCCGCTGGATGATGGCACCACCAGCCGCTAAAATCGATTTAGTTATTTATTATTGATTAACAACTTTATTAAATTATACAGACCCTAATCGGGTTGGGTTCTGGTTTAGTAGGATCCAGATGTTACATTAACTTTCCACCCAACAACCTCAACCTCCACCTTGAGATCCCTCTGTTCCATATTCCTGGATCACCTTCTCTTCTGCAGAAAAATCAAAAGATCGTCCTCCTGTTTTTCATCGACATCAGAACCCCTAGAAGACCCCCTCTTTCTCCTCCTCTCCATCCCGACCCCTTCTCGACACTACCTACCAACACGACCAACCTCTCGCAAAAAATTCCAATGTTCTCGTGACTTCATCCACTAAAGCACCATAACTGCATGTTTCCCTAAAACAACCGGCCTCACATATGAGAGAAGTATATTCTGAATATGGGTAGTAATATGAAGAGAAGTGAAATTCAGGTAATGTACAATTCACTCCCACTTCGTCATTGTTTTACTAAATGAAGATGAAAAGTAATTGTTTACAATTATGTGTGGATAATTCTCAATTTTTTTACTCAGATACATATTTTCAGTCTTTTATGTTCCTATTCCACTCAACCACCTTGTTGCAACATAACATTTATCATCCTTGAAGCATACACAATGAATAGAAACTGCAATTTACAACAACAAAATTATTGATAAAGTATTTCATCCCCCTTGTCCCAAACATTACCTTGTCTCCATAGTCCGATTTCTCTTCAAGCTCAGGGCCTCTTTCGTTAATCTGAGAAAACAACCTTTGGAGTAGTCTGGAGCTCATTATTCCATCTTCTGAAACACCTAACGAAGCCTACAAGGGAATTCTGAATCTTCACGAGTACAAGCCTATTGGAAACTTATACTCTATAATTGCTCTAAGCAATGTTTTTCATATACTTTCATCCATAGAAATCACAAAATAATCTAAATAATTACAGACTTCTGATAAGGACAAAGACAAATACCAGTTTCTCCATAATTTATATAACTGTAATGTTGAAGACTTATTATTAGTTTGAAAAGAGCAAGGGTGTGCTCCCGAGATGGGGCACACCTCAGAAAATTTTCATTAAAAAGAGGCCACGAAGTTACACAAAGTGCAAGCACTCTCCAGTGCCTTGATATGTTCTACAATATTTTCAATGTACAATCCTTGGCCCTTGAATCAGTTAATTACTAACCTGCCATGATTTCACCGCTCGTTTGGTGCCACTAGAGAACATACTATACTCAATATCCTCCTCGCCTGAATAGAATCCCAGTCTTTCAAGAGCTTCCTGTCATCACCTGGATTAATTTTATTATTGATTGAAGGACAGCATCATGTAAGGTGGCCATATAAGAATGGAAACAGCAACCCTATTGCAGCAATGCTGCTCTAATTCTCCACTTTGTAGTTAGATTTGTGGAGGCCTTTTCTAAGAAAAGGTGCTTTGCCGTAAAGACATGCACCCAACACTTGTCATGCCATGCGGGTAAAAAGGCGATAATGTGCATACAAAGGATAGCAATCAACTGGCAAAAGCTGGATTAGTCAAATTATGGAAGTGAGTATCATTAGTCCAACATATTGTTTATGAGCTAACAAACCCCTTGTATTTTAGACTTTGCTTATAAATAACATTCAATTAAATTGGAAAAATAAAAGAGATGAGAGGGAAAGTTGATGGAAATAGATTTTTATTATATTTGGATACTAGAAAAAACACAAAGTTGATAAGTAGATCATATAAGGTATGTCGAGTCCAAGACAAACATGATTACAGATAAAACCCAAAAACCGAAAAATTAAATACAAATGCACAATGAAATTTCAACATGGAACACGTCCAATGAGTGTGTGACAACCACGGGTTTTATCGTAAATCAAAAAAATCAAATTCAAACACTAACTAAAAGTTGTATATTAAGGAGGGCTTACACAAAGCCAACCCTCTTGACAAAGGCACAAATTACTGAAAAATATAGTTCAAAAGAAACTCATCACTGGATCTGGTTTAAAAAAAACTTATCACTGGATCACCAATTGATTAACGCCTTAACTCATAAATGTTCAGAGATCTAGAAACACGGATGATCTCTAATCATGTGCTGAATCGGATCAATATTGGAGTAACGAGCACTTCTTCTCTTCGTACCCACCTTAAGTTGATGCTTCAAATGAAGGGCCAATGATGCAGCCAGATCCAGATAAGTGGAGCTCTATGTGGTTTCAGCATTAAAGAAAAGTCCAATGATCTTTTAATTCATCAAGTCTTGGGAGTTGTCATGTAATTTTCTTTTTTTACTTTAGCCTCAAGTTTGAGCCATGTCCCTTGTTTGGGTGAGAAAGGCCCTTGTATCAGCACTGAAAGGTGCTTTGTCTTCTAGGGAGTAGGTGCTTGTATAATAAGGGAAGGAGGCAGCAAGAGATGGCAGAGCAGATTAACCCAAGAAAAGACCTACGGGCCCTTACTTTCCCTTCTCCAACTTCCTCTTCTCCTCTCCCCCTTCCTCCTCTCTTCTCCCAGCTCCAACCTCCTCTCCTCCTAACTCCAGCATATCTTCTATCTTCCTCCAGCTCCCCTCCTCTCTCCAGCAGGCCTTAAATCCCTCTCCCCCAGTTTCTTTCATCTTTTCCCAGCAGCTCCCCTTCTTCCCTTCTCCATCAACACCCTTCCTCTTCTCCAACAAGCTCTCCCTCTTCTCTCAGCTCTCATTCTCCTCCTATCTTTCTTCTATTTCTACCCAACCCCTCTCCCAAACTCCCTATCACACCTTTCTTCTTTCTCACCAGCATCTCCAGCAGCTCCTCTCCATTCTTCAACTCTCCTTTCCCACTCTCCGCTCCCTCCCCAGTCCTCAATAGCTGCCAGTCCTCTCTGTCCTCCTCCCTCACAGTCCTTGTTTTAGATCTTTGATTTGATAGTTCACTTCAGTTAGATTTATCTTTGTTTAGGTGCATGTATAAGAGTCTGAATAATGCTATCACATTGTTATGAATCACGGTTAAGAAAAAATAAATCTCATGTTCTCTTGGTCTGGAATGTTTATTTTTCGCCGTTCATTTATTTTGTTCACTGGAACGGTTCATTTATTCCCCCAAATGTATGGGAGTTGTTTATTTGATGAAGGGTTGATTGCAACTCACGTATATGTCTTTGTGTTCCTAGTTCGCCTCCATGAATACTAGCAATTGTTACCAGCACTGATCTGATTATTTACTTGTTTGGCCAATAGTAACAAGACAACATATTAATGTATTCATGTGTTTGGTTGGTTAGCATGATACATCATAGTTTTATGCATGTATGTTAGTCAATGATTTAAGGAGTTATCAGATTGCATCAAAGTTGCATGAGTGCAAAATCAATCCGTAAAAAAATATCATTTTATTTTGCATTTGCATTGCATCTGTCATTTTTTCTATTTCTCTTTTTCTTTCCTTCTCTTTTGTGTGGCTCATAATTTTAATCTCTGCAAGTTGTAAGGCCTTGCCTACAATTTCTTTTCTGTCAGTTGTCAGGCATTGCCTACTTTATTAATATTAATTTTTGTATGTATACGGCTCTGCTGACCGCTTTTATTTTCCTGCTTGTTGTTCGCCTCTGCCAACTATTTTATTTGTCCTTATTTGTAAGTACAAGTTTTGGTATCTCTCATTTCGTAGCTTTGTGGTAAAAAATCATTTTGCATTGTTCATTTCCCGACCAAGATGTAAATTGCCAAAAAAAGAGAACAAATTGCCATGCATCTTTGTTTCTTTCTTTCATATTGTTTTACGTATTAGTTTTACCTTGCAAAAGAAAGTTCGGTATTGCATTTTGTGTCCTCGCAACCTTGTACCGTTGGGAATTGATCGTTAATGCCTCGTCAACCTAGCCCCTATTCCATGGCACGTCTGGAAGCCATGATAACAAGCCTCGGTAGTGAGATCCATTGTACATATGTACTAGCACTCGATTAGGAAATATGGAGAGAACAGTGATTAGGTATACCCAACAGTTGGAAGCCATTATACCAAACAAGATAGAGAGGCGATATAAACATAATCACAACTTAAGGGTTTCTAAGCAATCATCGAAAACTAGAGATCCCAGTTCCCATGACCTATGGCATCGTCAACAAGATGAAGTTATATTTGATCCTAGTCCAGGGAGAAGCCCAAAATCCCCAAATCAGGAGTCACTGTATGAATTGGGTAATAAAGATAGAAAGTCTCACAAGCAACGAGAGGTGAAGCGACCTAGAGAACACATGCCACGGAGTCGCATCCTAATCAATTACAAAACTCCACATGGGACCACGACATGTTGATTGACATGGGTGAATTTGACGGAAGGCATGACCTTGATGTCTTCTTAGACTAGATGGAACAACCGGATCGCTTCTTCATGCGAATGGATCTGTCGAGTGCACAAAGAGTCCAAGTTGCCATCCTGAAATTAAAAGGATATGCATTACTTTAGTGGACAGTGGACACAACTTCAGGAGAAATGTCACGACCATGGTAAAGAACGCATTCGTTCTTAGACCAAAAAGCAACAGAATCTTCAGAAAAAATTCTTATCAGAGGAATACCATCATAACTCGTCCAACAAACTTCAACACCTTTACCAGGGAACACATACCATCAAAAGATGCACTGAAAATTCCAGTTGACCCTCAGTAGAGATGCTCAGATTGAGATCGACTCAGTTGAAAACACCACTCCATGCTCAACGACCACAATCACATCTGAAGTTCCCACCACCCTATCGAACACCTCCACTAGACTAACTAGTATTGACTCACCATCAACCACCAAATTAGTTGCCTCTGGATCTTGCACCACTTCTAGAGATAACATTGTCCAACCCAAGCCACTTATGTAGGATATGGAATCCTCGAAGCTCAGCCTACCATGGGACCTCACCCATGGCTTAGGTACCTGCAAAAGGGTCATATGACAACAAGTGCCCTGATCCACACACACCAGACATACACATAGTGCATGATGAGCCAAGTAATGAGGTCATCCCCAATTGTGATGTTGAACCTGAAATGATGATCAAATATACTTATAACAAGAAAGACTATAAGGATGGTAAGACTGATGCGGACATTAATGGGTATTTCTCCTCGATTAACATGACCTTGAAAGAGAAGATAATGTACCAACAAAGGTTGTGCCACAATTTATACTAGAACCTAAAATTGAGATAGATGATGTGTGGATAAGGAAGAGAAACTTCCATACCCCATATGCCTCTAATGATACTCGTTTCTCTTTAATCACCACAAGAGGAAGCATAGGAAAGGGTAGTCTCCAAGACAAGGGGGCAAATACAACCTTGGGATAGACCATATACAGTGACATGGCTTATAAAAGGGAACCAACTACCAAGTCAATGCCTCATCAAATTTGTCCTTGCCCCAACCTATGAGGACGAGATCCGGTGTCATATTGTACCTATGGAAGTATCGTACTTGTCAATAGGACACCTTGGCTGTTTGGTCAAGGTACAACCCATGGGGGGATGAAGGATACTGACATGATAGACAAGACACGAATCACCCTTCAACCCTGACTTGATGCTTTTAATCCCAAGCAAATGACAACCGACTGACCGCGAGGGCCCCAATATGGATCCCCAAAAATCTATGATGGTCAAATCACCTTACTGTACATGTAGAGACTTATTTATGTTATGTTTTATTGTTTCGTAATTTCTATTTATATATTGTAAGACCTCTGTAATTTACCCAAGGGTATTCTCCCTATATAAGAGACCCGACGGCTCTATGGAATAACACATCAGAGTATCGATTACTCTAACATGGTATCAGAGCCAAAACCCTAACCTAGGGTTTTCCTCCACTCCCCCCCCCCCCCCCCGCCGCCGCCAGTCCTCCAGCCCTCCGCCGCAGGGCTCCCAGCCCTCCGTCGGGCCCTCTGCCAGGCTCCCAGCCCTTCATCAGATCCCTCCCAGCCGCCCACGGCGCCGCCAGCCCTCCGTCGGGCCCCTCCCAGCCGCCCCTGGTGCCGCCAGCCCTCTGTCGGGCACCTCCCAGCCGCCAGCGGTGCCCAGCCCCATCGCCGGTGCCGCCAGCCCTCCGCCGGGCACCTCCCAGCCGCCAGCGGTGCCCAGCCCCATCGCCGGGTACCCCTAGTTGCTGCCTCTCTCTTCCGCCAAGGCTTCTATAGCCTCTACTCGTCCCCGCGGCGGTTCACCTTCGGTCGGTTCCGGATAGATGATGGATTCAAGTGCATAACGTCTACATGTGCACTTGAATCCTCACATGTCGTGGTAGACACCAGTCTCTTGGTCTATCATCCCTAGTTGTTCTTCTCCGGCAGTATGTCAGATCAAAAGGTCGATATGCCCGCCATCGGTGCCTTCAAAGGTTCGGCACCTATCGTCAAAATGGACGGGACGAACTACGAACTGTGGGCTATGCAGTTCCTCAGTCTCATTAAGTCGTGTGGTAAGAAACATATTCTTACCGAAGATGAACCGCCGGAGAAGACGGGAATATATGCCTCATGGGAGGCTGATGAAGCGTACGCCAAAGTCTGGTTGTCAGGTACGCTCACAATGAAGATAGCAAATGATGTCCTCCATCAACCCACCGCCAAGGCGATGTAGGATATTCTGGCCACGACGTACTCTCAGGTACGGAACGAGACCAAGATGCTGCAGTTGCAGCATGATATCTTTACCACGAAGCAAAATGGGAGGCCTATTCATTCTTTGTACACGTCTCTTCGTGGAATGTTCGAGAAACTTTATAGCACAATTCCACTCACAGCCACGCCGGAACAGCAGAAGACGTTCCGCAACGCTACTATGGTTGGCGTCTTACTTGCTGCCCTCGATCCTGAATATGAGGCAGCACGCTCTCAGATCCTTGCTGATGCCACCATTCCACCGATGGAAGAAGTCTACAGACAGCTCAGTCGTGTCCCAGTTCCATCGAATGCAACGGCTACACCTCCCTCGGCAATGACTGTCTCCAGAGGACGAGGTAGTTCCTCCTCATTTCGTGGCAGAGGAAGTGGTGGACGTGGCCGTGGAGGTCGCATACACTCTACGTGCTCATTCTGTTGTCGTACTGGTCATTCGGAGGATACATGCTATTTCAAGCATGGCTTCCCTCCTTCTGCACGTGTCGCTGATCATGTTCAGGGTCCACCAGCATCTACTCCCGATCACAGGTTCGAGGAGCTAGTGGCACGGCTTCGTGATATCATGCCACAGTCATCATCAGAGGGTGCTGATGCGTCTGATGTTGCGGCTTCGGCATCAGCTAGTACATCTGCCTCAGCCAGTGCCTCAGGTAGTCCTTCCGTCTCATATCATAACCATGATCTCACAGGATGGATTGTTGATTCTGGAGTCACCCATCATCTCTGTCGTGAGAAAGATATTCTGCAGTCCTATAGAGCTGTCCAGCTTGGTCGCTCTGTACTCATTGCTGATGGCACTCATTCCCCTATCATCGGTCAGGGGGAGACGGCTTTGCTGCCCTCCATGCACTTACAGAATGTTTTACATGCACCAGAATTCTCTATGAATCTCTTATCCATTAGTCAGGTTACACGAGATTTGCACTGTCGTGCTATTTTTGACCCATCGTCTGTTATTTTTCAGGACATACTAACGGGCAGGGTGATGAATACCCATTCATCACTCTTTATTCTTCTATTTTAGCTACAAAAACCTTTGCAAATACATGTAGATATGTGTAAATACAAATAATTACCAAAAGCATGCATTGTGTAAAAACCTATAATTAGCATGTTTTTGTGCAAAAATAAAAAGAATAAAGAGCAAAAAGAAAAAGAGGGAAATATTTAGAATAAATATTGAGCAATCTAACCCAAGGGAGGGCTCAGCATGGGCCTGACCGCATAAAAGCCAAAGTAGAGGGAGATAGGAGCTCATGTGTATATACTTCTGTAAATACATAAAATTATATTTTCCTCACCCAAAAATATGTTTATCCATATTGTGTGTATATTTAGAAACTATTAAAAACAAAATAAAAAGATGAAAAGCAAAAAGATCAAAAATACCCTTCCTTCACCATGTACATAAACCACACCAAGGTATTTATTTAACCCTATAGATAAATAAAAGTATTTTCTAAACTTTTTGTAAATATTCTATGTTACATATTGTAAATACATAAAATAACAAGAAACAAAACAAAAATCAAATAAAAATTACAAAATTAAAAATACAAAAATACATTGTATAAATACCATGTATATAAATATATACAACTATTTATTTCACCCTTGTGTATAAATAATTAAAATAAAATAAAAATACCATTTTATTCCATATTTTAGGATGTAAATAAATAAAATACAAGATGAGCATAAAAATACATAAAAATAACAAATAAAAAATCAAAAATAAAAATCCATATAGTGTACATATACCTATATACATAGCTACCCTATTTTTATTTCCAAAAATTAATTAAAAATCACCAAAAAATAGAAAAAAATAAAAGAAAAATATTTCATGTTTTGAGTTTTCCTTAATTCGGCCTATTTCTACCTTAAAATAAATAAACAAAAATCGAGTAAACGTGGCAGCTCCTGATTGGTCCACGGGGGATTGTTGACCCCGGTCAACTCCCCCGCGGACTCCTTCCTTTTCTGGAAGATGCGTGCCGCCCCGCCTTCGCCGATTTTTCCACGCATCTCCAGGCTGTCTCCCACGCGAACCCCATGCCCGGATTCTTCGCCGATCATCCCTCATCCTCGCCCGATCTTTCGCCACAAAATCCACGCCTTCCATCGCTGTCTCCACCCAACCCTAATCGCACCTGTCACCATATATATCCCGACCTCCGCCGCCTCCGCGCCTCATCTTTGGACCTTCTCCTTCTTCCCAGTGACCTCCATAGGCACCGCGAGAGTGACAGCAAGCGTTTGCCCTTGTTGCAGCGAGGCGAGGAGGCGAATCCACTGATCCGGCGTTCTTCGCCGCCGCTGCTCCGCCACCAGCGTCGAGCATCGAGCCTCGGGCCGAGACGACCCTCGAGGCTACGACCAGGAGCACCCCCTGCTCTTCCCCAGTCTCTCCGACCACCCAGGTAGAACCCTTAGGCCGTAGGATAGCTTAGATTTTGATTTTTCAGTTACTGTTAGCGTAGCTCCGCCGCCTTCGCCAGGCACCTCCGACCACCCATCTTCCATTCCGACACCGCCATCATCTCCGCCAAACCTCTCCGCACCTTCTTCACCCCTCCACACAACCCAGATCGCACAGGATCTGGGAACCGAGCTCCTTCACCGACCACCCTCGCCGGAGCTCGCCATTCCGACTCACACTTCACCTTCACGCCGCCTAACCGGGTCGAGGTACTTTGCCCTCGACCCGCGAGTCTTCTGGTTCGTTTTTCAGGTCGAAACGAGGGCGTCTGAGGCCCTTCGCCATCCAGCCAGGAGACCCAGCTCCGCCGGCCTTGCTCGAGCTCCTCGGAGCTCGGATTTCCCGTCGGAGACCACCGGCAGACGCGGGGGGCCTTCCGCGATTCTTCTCCGACCTTCAGGGGGCTCACCGGAGGACCCTAGCGCACGCACGAGCCCGGCGAGTCTCGCCGGGGACCTGTTCTTCGAGGACCCTCCATCGCCGTCCGATCGTCCTCATCGCTCCAGATCAGATCTTGGCCGTCCGATCGAGGAGTAGCTTCCACCGTCCGATCCGAGGAGACACCATCTGGAGCGCCCACCCTCTGCAGCCGTCCGATCTACACGTGGCGCGCATCCAACGACTCCATTTAATAAAGGGTAATTTACCCTTAGGCCCTTATCTTTGCTTTATTTCGTTTCAGTCCTGTAAGTTGTCGAGTCAGTTGTTTATTTTCTGGGATATTTGCATAGAGATCCTCGTGTTTATTTTTATTTGCATTTATACCCCTGCCAGTTGAGAGCCACGTGCTTCGTCACGTGTTATTTTGGGAATTTTGCATAATTAATCCTGTAGTTCTGGTTGTTATGAAATGAATAAAACTTTTTGAGTAATTGCATATATACCCCTGTGAATGTTTTATTTGCACATGTGCGTTTTATTTTGGGTTATTTGCAGATAAGCCCCTGGACTTTTGGTACTTGTTACCAATAAGACCTCGGAACTTATTTTTATTACCATTTGGTCCCTGTGTGCCCCAGGCACGTGCTTGGCACGTGTTTTGCTGGGTATTTTGCACCAGGACCCCAGAACTTTTGGGTATTTGCACTTAGGTCCCTGTGCACAGTGCCCCCTTGTTATTTTTGAATAAAATATCAAACGACCTCCAAATCCAATGAGATTTTGACACATGGCTCCTGCCATGGTGTAGGAATTTCTGTGATTTTTGAGGACATTTTTGATTTCATTTGCTATTTTTAAAAATTCAAAAACCCCTATTTTTGCCACTGTTTGACTTTAAAAATACCAAAAAAATATAAAAACTCCACCAAAAATTCTAAAAAAATTAGGTATTGTAGTTTGCTTGCTGTTTGATTTTCCAGCCATTTTTTGTGATCTTTCATCACTTAGAAACCCTAAAAATCATAAAACCCTCAAAAACTCATAAAAATTATAAAAATTAAATTAAAAATCCAAAAACAATAATTAGGGTGCCTAAATTTTCCTTATTCTTTCTAGATTATAGGAAAATTACCTTTAGGGCTTTTTGAGATCCAAGAATATTTTATTTTTGGGTCTTAAGCCTTGCTGGACAGTACCCTCTGTTTTTCGCATTGTTTGATTTTTAGAAAATAAAATAAACATCAGAAAAATCTCAAAAATTCACCAAAAACATAAAAAATTATAAAACACATAAAAATATTTTTGTTTGAATTTTTGCTTGATTTTTAATGCTTTAAATAAATTGTTGAAGTTCATTATCTGTGTGCCTTCTTTAATTTTCTCATCATTTAACAAAATCTAAAAAAATGTAAAAACAAATAAAAACCACTAAAAAAAAGATTCCCTCGGATTTCTGACTACATCGTAGGCTATTTAGCCAATCTGTGCTCCTTGTGTTCGACCCTGGGAGCTATACCAGGTTAATCCTATAGCTAGATCGCTCTATCTTGTGCTTGCTTGTTTTTATCAGATTTGAGTGGTTGATTTCTTCTTGATTGACTTAGTCTACTTGATCGAGGTCGCAACGACCATTTTTAGACCTTTTACCCCGATCGCTTAGGCTGGTCATCAGAATGGCGCCGTTGCCGGGGAGCACGGCTTTGTAGTCATTTTTCCATATTGTCTCTCTCTATATTATTATTGTTTTCTGACCTTCTCTCTTTGATTTTTGTGCGAGGTACTGCTTGGACGACTTGGAGCTTAATATTTAGAGGACCCGCGCAGGAGGAAGAGAGAGAGGAGAAGAAATTTTCTATTTAGAGAGAGAGAGAGAACAATATTTGTTGTAATAACTTAGACTTTGAACTGTGGACATTTGTAACTTAGCGGGTCTGTTTCGCCGAGCACCGGTGTGCTCGGGGGACCCATTTGGATTTTCGCGGCTTTTATCGTGGTTTTGATAGCTAGCTGCCTTTTCCGGTGTTTACGCGGTTTTTCTCGAGCCCCTAGATTTAGGAATTTCTCTTGCTTGTGACGTAAATTTCTAAGACCCAACACCTAATAGAATATCTGTTCCTATAGAACGTAATTGGACCTTAATAAAATTCACTGAAAAAGTTAGTTTAATTGGATTTGAGACCACGTGCCGTGAGGAGTCACATACAGCGCTGGCAGGACCCGTTGTGGCGGGCACCGAGTGACTCCCAAGATCGGACTCCGGACTCGATTCGGTTAGCTAACTATTGTTCTTCACGATCAATAGAAGTTGCTTGTCTAAGGCCGGTTTTTCCCGTTGCACCATTTAGGTAGTTTTGTTCTGTCTTTAAATTCTGCGCGGATCACTTGCATGTAGAGTGCTGGAGACAAGGTACGCATTTCTTTCTCTGCATGCATCATTGATTTCTTCGTGCATCGGCTTTTTCGTCTTCTCCCTCTGTTTTTGGCTTAATCATCAGGAGAATCGGAAAATTCGTTAGGCCGCTTGTATTTATTTTGAAAAAAAAAATTAAAAAGAAAAAAAAAATTGGGACTGGATAACACTATTGACCCTAAAAGACACTTCACTTAAAAAAAAAATTGTTGTCTTGGGGAGAGCAACCCCCTCATTGTTTGGTTTGATTGTGCGAGAGAGTGACCCGAACACTAGGTAAAGCCCTCCGGTGCTCATCTCGACTGATTACCGACTCTTCTGTGCGGGACAGTCGGTTGAGAGAGTATCGGGTATCCCAGCAGGTCACGTAATCGCTCTGATATTCTGTGTGTTCACCAAATAAAAGTGACAAGATAAATTGACCGAGCTTTCACGGTCTTCAGATTGTGTTGCGTTGGTGAACCGGGGGTTTGCTTTGCGATCATATTTTCTCCAGATCCCATCCGCCCAACTCGCCAAGATCACGATGATGGGTAGACGATCTCTTAGGCAGCCTCTGGCTGCACCGCTTTCAGGCGCATCTACTCCATCATCTAGGTTGGCCCGTGAGAGTCAAGACCAGCTCTCCGGGCCCGAGTACGTTTCCACCCTGTTCCCCCTCGACCCCTTTCTTTTGCTACTGAGAGACATGAGCCCGAGGAAAGACGAATTGATTTGAAAGAACCTGAGTTGGGCTCATCTGATTTTGCAGACGTCGGTATGGCCGCCAGAGCAGACGATTACCCCGGAGGTCAGCAGGGAGAGCAGCATGTTGTATTTGACCAAGGGGCGATCAACTCCACCCTGATCGCATCATTAGAAACAGTTCAGCAACAGTTACGCGATCAAGGGGCATTCATGATCGAGATGAGAAGGGAGTTGGAGCGACTCAGAGAGCGAGACGAGCCGAGCGAGCCTGAGGACATTCCTGATGCTGATGCAGAGGCAGCAGCTGCAGCAGCAGCTGCCGCAGCGGCAGCCGCCGCCGGAGCAGGACCACCGAGACCGATGCGGGAGTTACACAACCCCGGATCTACACTGATGCACCATTGGGTGGTGGTACCGGCCATCGTGGGGGATTTCAAGTTCCCTCCGAACACCCTGCAGATGCTTCCTCATTTTCACGGACTTGCCACTGAGGAACCCCATCTCCATCTCCAGGAGTTTTTGATGATCTGCAGCACTGTCCACGACCGTCATGTGGACCAAGATACGATTCGGATGATGGCCTTCCCTTTTTCACTGGCAGATAGAGCAGCCGCCTGGCTGAAACATTTAGGGAAGTTTGTCTACACCTGGGAGCAACTCCGCACCGAGTACTTGAACAAGTACTATCCACTCGGGCGGACGAATGCAGCGAGGGCCCTGATCAACAACTTCTCCATGCTCCCTAACGAGCAGTTTCACGAGGCATGGGAGAGGTTCAGAGAGCTTCTGGATAGATGCCCACACCACGACATTTCGAAGCCGAACCTAGTTCAAAGCTTCTTTAGTGGGATGACGCCAGAGCTTCAGGGTCTGGTGAATGCTTCTTGCGGCGGGTCCTACTTTGCCAAGGACCACAACCAAGTCTGGGCCATCTACGAAGAGATGGCAGAAAATTACATGGTGATGTCCCAGACTCGGTTGTACACACAGAGATCTCAGCAGCCGCCAGGACCTGTGCAGTATCAGCGGATAGCACGGGTTGATGCAGGTCCATCCAGTTCGTCCACAGTTGCAGCCGCACAGGCAGAGTCAGCCGCTGCGGACATGGGGATTATCAGCGAGAAGTTGGACCGCATGGAAATAATAGAGAAGAAGCAGTGCCAGGGCATAACTCAGATGGAGCAAATGGCACAAACTCTGAGCGACATGAAGACCCAGCTCTTGTGTCTTCAGGAGGCACAGACGGCTCCTCAGCCCCGTCTTCTGTCGCGAGGCGATCCCGGCGGCAGCCGCAGCTCGTCCCAGCGCTCCAGCTCCTTGCAGCAGCCTAGACAAGTTCACCTTGTACAGGCGGAGCCGTACCAGCAGCAGCAGCCCTCTTACCAGTCACCACCATCTCCAGACTTACAGATGGTGGTATATCAGCCGGATCAGCCTCTGGCAGCACTGCCGCCAGACTCCTTCGATGCTGAGCCGTTGATGGATGTCAACGGGATTTGGTATGACCGTCCTCAACCTGGAATCCGACGAGACCATCCCGGATT
Source organism: Ottelia alismoides (assembly GCA_037367405.1). Taxonomy (NCBI): domain Eukaryota; kingdom Viridiplantae; phylum Streptophyta; class Magnoliopsida; order Alismatales; family Hydrocharitaceae; genus Ottelia; species Ottelia alismoides. The sequence goes on from JAZKJV010001623.1 coordinate 634,332, forward strand.
CAGGTGGGGGAATGGGGGAAACCAGTCCCAACAGCAGCCAGCCGGTCAGGGAGGGCAGTACTCCCAGCAGAGAGATCACCAGCAGCCCCCAGCATACCAACCACACCAGCCATCATCCTTCGTACCTCGTCCCTACCAGCAGCAGGGACAGAATTGGAGACGTGAGCAGCAGGCTCACCAGCAGCAGCATCATTCCTCTTACCCCTCTCAGCCGCAGCAGCACCAGGTCCAGCAGCCTCATTATCAGAGAGGCAACCCGTCGGGCTCCCATGAGAGCCCCGCCATGGATGATCTAGCCCGCCTCTTCACAGAGCAGCAGGCTACATTTAGACGGGAGATGGACGAGTTCCGCCAGGAGATGCGGGACCTGATGAGAGGGAAGGCTGCCATCCCTGCACAGATCGAGCCTAATCCGAATAGCTTGAAGAGGAAATCTGAGCAGGTAGTTCACACTGAGCCTACCACTCCTAATAACTCATTTGATGATATGTCATCGAATATATTTGATGCTGATTTTGTTACACTTAAGAGCGGTAGAAGACCAGCAGGCGGCGCCTCATCTGAGCGACAACACGAGGATCCATCTAGAGCGCCAGATGAGGAAGAGGAGAGCGGTACTGAAGCCGCACATCATGATGACGGTGGTACTGATGCCACCCGAGATGCTGATTCCACCGGCGGTACTGAGGCCGCCGTTTCACCACATAGAGGAGGTGGTACTGACGCCACCAGCAGAGCCGAGCCAGCCTGCGGTACTGAGGCCGCAAGACGTCTAGTTGTAGAGCCAGCTAGAGGTGGTACTGACGCCACCAACATTTATTCTGATAGAAATGTTGTCTTTCCTCGCATGAATGTATCTCAGAACTCTAATTTGAATAAAGGAAAAGGTTTAGTTTCTTCTGATCCCACTGTGGTGAATGATGTTTGTGAGGATCCGGTCATCGAACCGTCTAGGCCTATTCCTAGTCCTTCATCTGAGAAGGACCCTGTGATCCCCTTTCCTAGAGCCCTTGAATTGGGGAAGGGGAAGAAAAAAGAAAAAGATCCAAAAAAGAGAGAGCAGGAGGAGTTCAGCCAGGGCATGATAGACCGATTTCACATCCAGCTGACCCTCAATGAGGCTTTGCAGCACATTCCTCTTCTTCAGCGATCCCTAAGAGATAGGACCACAGTCAGGAGGAAGAAGAGGAACAAGACCGCAGAGATCCATGTGCTGACCAAAGCCACGTGCTTCGCGATCCAGAACCATCTGCCGACTAAGAGGCCAGATTTAGGGGCCCCGTATGTCAGATGTCAGATTAGTGAGCAGAGGTTCGACCGTACTCTCTTAGATAGCGGATCGTCGATCAACCTTCTTCCGGCAGCCCTTCTCGACCACTTAGAGTTGGGCACTCTTAGACAGAGCAGGACATACCTTCAGTTTGCTGATCGGTCTGTCAAGAGGCCAAAGGGGTTGTTGCGAGACGTTGTCGTCACGATTCAGGGTTTACAATTCCCCGTGGACTTCGTAGTGCTGGACATGGAGACCCCTGACTCGTTGACCGATTCCCCCATCATCCTCGGTCGCCCGTTCTTGGCCACAGCCAAGGCAGTGACTGACCATGACAATGGGAAGGTATTCTTTCGCGTCCAGGGAGAGAGTATACAAATAGAGACGGTTAAGGACCACAGAACCAGAGATAGATCCCGCTCACATGGCAGTACAGATTCAGAGCAGCTGACAGACGCAGAGCCAGACATCCACCAGGACTGTGATTTTGTGATCACAGATGATGAGGCAATTTGGGCAGATCCTGCAGCACAGACCATCCTCTCATACTCAGATACAGCTGATGCAGAGATGATAGCAGAGGATAGTCTGGAGAGCACAACCCTGGTTCAGGATACTATTGAGTCAGCAGAGTCGGACCTTGATCGCGACACGATTTTCAGTGATGGTGGTACTGAAGCCACCCTGCTCTACGGTGGTACTGATGCCACCGCAGTTGATACAGATCCCTCGGATTCAGAATCTGATTGGGCAGATTGTGATGATCAGATGCCAGATCTGGATCCACCTGAGCCTATAGATGAGGAGGAGGTAGAGGCAGAACAGATCAGAGACAATGCAGAGGACCCGCCTTCTCCAGATCCAGTTTGTGAGAGTTCTTTGTCATTTTTCCAGGTAGATTTGGCAGAATTGTCCGCATACACACATCTTCTTCAGAAGCCAGATTTGCCAGCACCCAGCTGTCCAGAGCTAAAGCCGCTCCCTACTTCGTTGAAGTATAGATTCCTTGCGGGAGAGTCTGAGATGTACCCAGTCATCATCTCTGCCGATCTGACTGGAGAGCAAGAATCCCGTCTGATGGAGGTTCTTGAAAAGAACCGCAAGGCAATTGGATGGAGCGTAGCAGATCTCCATGGGATTAGTCCATCGTTGTGCTCCCACCATATCTATCTCGAGGAAGGGGCAAAGCCGTCGCGTGAGTTCCAGCGGCGACTGAACCCCAACCTAAGAGAGGTTGTTATGAAGGAAATATCAAAATGGTGGAGTGCAGATTTTATTTATCCCATTTCCGACTCCAAGTGGGTTAGCCCCTTGCATGTGGTGCCCAAGAAGACGGGCATCACGACTGTGATCAGTGAGTCGGGAGAGGAGATTGCTACACGAGTACCCACCTCTTGGCGGGTCTGTGTTGACTACAGAAAACTCAACCAGGCCACCAAGAAGGACCATTTCCCCCTGCCTTTTATTGATCAGATCATAGAGAGACTGGCAGGGAAGAGCCATTATTGCTTCCTAGATGGGTACTCGGGCTACAACCAGGTGGCCATCGCTCCTGAGGATCAGGAGAAGACCACCTTTACCTGTCCCTTCGGTACATACGCTTTTCGACGCATGCCATTTGGGCTATGTAACGCCCCTGCGACTTTTCAGAGATGCATGCTGTCGATATTTTCGGACATGGTAGGGGAGTGTTTGGAGGTCTTCATGGACGACTTCTCGGTTTACGGCGACGGATTCGATTCCTGTCTTGACTGCCTAGACCGAGTGCTCCAGCGATGTATTGCTACCCGCTTGGTTCTGTCTTGGGAGAAGAGTCACTTCATGGTGACTCAAGGGACGGTGCTTGGCCACATCATCTCCAACAGAGGAATGGAGGTTGATCCGGCCAAGGTCGATGTCATTAGAAAACTCACACCGCCGTCCAATCTGAAGCAGTTACGGTCATTTCTGGGGCACGTTGGTTTTTATAGGAGATTCATTCATGATTTCAGCAAGATTGCCCGACCGTTGACTGACCTCTTGACGAAAGACACCGAGTTCCTTGTCGATGACAAGTGTCTTTCGTCCTTTGAAACTCTCCAGCAATGTGTTATTGAGGCTCCTGTCCTTCAGCCGCTTGATTGGTCTCTCCCATTCGAGATCATGACGGACGCCTCCGATTTTGCCGTAGGGGCAGTGCTGGGACAGAGGAGGGATGGAGTACCATTTGCGATACATTATGCTAGCCGCACATTGGATTCCGCCCAGCGGAATTATACAGTCACAGAAAAGGAGATGCTAGCAGTAGTGTTTGCCTTAGATAAATTCAGATCATATATCATTGGATCTAGAGTGACTTTGTATACTGACCACACCGCCATCAGGTACCTCATGTCAAAGAAGGATGCCAAGGCCAGACTTACTAGATGGATCCTTCTACTCCAGGAGTTCGACATTGAGATCAAGGATAAGCCTGGAGTCAAGAATGTGGTGGCGGACCATTTATCCCGATTAGAGCAGCCTGAGGAGACAGAGCAGATTGATCCGATCAGAGATACCTTCCCAGATGAGGCGATCCTTGCTATCGCCTCACTCCCATGGTACGCCGATATTGTGAACTTTCTCGTTGTTGGGAAAGTCCCACAAGATTGGCCCAGGCAGAGGCTTGAGACCTTCCTTACGAAGGCCAAGTCTTACCATTGGGAGGATCCCATCCTTTACCACGAAGGAGGGGATAGCGTCTGGCGTCGGTGCATTCCTCAGGAGGAACACCATAGCGTCCTCACTTACTGCCACAAGCTTGAGGCAGGAGGACATCATTCGGGGAGGAGAACGGCACAGAAAGTGCTCCAGTCCGGTTTGTGGTGGCCTACCCTCTTCAAGGACTCAGATGAGTTCGTGAAGAGGTGTACTGACTGTCAGAGGATGGGCACTTGTGGACAACGTGATATGATGCCGATGCAGCCCATTCACTTCTGTGAGGTTTTTGACGCATGGGGCATCGATTTCATGGGTCCATTCCCTAAGAGTCAGGGATTCGAGTACATTCTGTTGGCCGTAGATTATGTGAGTCGTTGGGTGGAGGCTATCCCCACCCGAACCGCTGATGCGAGGACAGTTTGCAGATTTTTGAGGAAGCACATCATCACGCGGTTCGGGGTTCCACGAGTTCTTATTTCTGATGGGGGGTCTCACTTCATCAACGACCAGGTGAAGGCACTTGCTACCGAGTTCGGCATAGACCATCGTGTTGCTACACCATACCATCCACAGACAAATGGTCTAGCCGAAGTGTCGAATAGGGAGATCAAGACGATTCTGCAGAAAGTCGTCCGCCCTGACCGAAAGGATTGGTCACAGCTACTGGACTCGGTCTTATGGGCATATAGGACGTCTTTCAAGACACCTTTGGGCACATCTCTCTTTCGCCTCGTGTATGGCAAGCCCTGTCACCTACCAGTTGAGCTGAGGCACAAGTCACTCTGGGCAGTTACAGACATATTGATGGATCCAGATGGTATAGGAGACCAGAGGAGGGCAGAGTTAGCCGCATTGGAAGAGCTTAGAGATGCAGCTTTCTCAAGCAGCCTACATTATAAGGAGAAAGTCAAAGAGTGGCATGATTCTCATATCAGCCACAAGCATTTTGAGATTGGACAGAAAGTATGGCTGTTTGATGCGAGGCTTAGATTATTTCCAGGGAAGCTACAGAGCAAATGGAAAGGACCCTATTTGGTCAGAAAGGTACACGATAACGGTAGCATTGATATATCTGAGTTATCTTCTGAGAGTACCTTCCGAGTGAACGGCCAGCGGCTCAAACCATTTCTAGATTATGAGCCGCGGGACGTTATTATTGCCGCTATTCATTTTGCGTGAGATGTGGTCTTTTGACTCACATCTTTTACATCTCACGCCTGATTTTCACTGTTCCTCCGCCTGTATAGATCCAGTTGTCCATATCATTCTATTCTTTAGTCCCACATCCCGTCTCTCATCTTATGATTATGCTATACTTAGGGTGTACTTTACCCTAAGTATAGGGGGGATGTCGGACCTGTGAGTATTCTTTTCATTCTTTCTGCTCTTGTTTTTGCTGCCTATACTTAGGGATATTTTACCCTAAGTATAGGGGGGGCAGATTCTGTATATTCTTCACTCGGCTTTCCCTTCATGTACAGCTTTCTATACTTAGGATTAGTTAATCCTAAGTATAGGGGGAGACCACCGAGTTCCTCTCATTTTATTCATTTATTCGTTCCTGTACTTAGACATTCCTTTTCACTTCCCTTTTACTAAGCACGAGTTATGTCTTCTTCATCGCTCTTGATCACTCTGAGGACATCGTTCGAGCTAAGTATAGGGGGGGTGTGTATATATTTCATATATACTTTAGCCATAACTCGTACTTTGTGTGAGTGTGTTAATAAATAAAATGGCTAAAAATCACAAAAATTTAAAAAATTTTCATGTACATAAACCTCTTTTATTCCTGCACCGACATAGCTAGTGTATAAAGTATTTTTGTAAAAATGATTTCAAAAATCTTTTGTGTAAAGCTTGTGTAAATATTTTGTATCCAAATTATGTATATAGTACAAAATTTTTCCAAAATGTTTTGAAAATCAAAAGTTTGCAAAAATCTTGTGTAAAAGATTGTAAATATCATTTTGCAAAACTTGCACCTCATGCATCATTTCATGATTACAAAACATTTTTCAAAAATTTTGCATGATTGTAAAAAATTTTTAAATAGCATCTTGTGTACATATATGTATATAGTTTTTCCTGGATAAGAGTTGACATTTAAACTAAGCCTGGAATTAAATTGAGAAATGGAGCTTGAATAAGATCTTAATCCACTTAACTTCAAGAGGAACCTTGTAGGACTTAGGGTTAAGGCTTTTCAGGTCCATAAGGACTTAATTCTTTGAGTCCACTAGGCTATGAGCATATGTCATCTTGATGAGCCTAAGTAGAGCACTTAACAACACACGCATGACTCTCAGAGACAATGGCTTGACTTGCACCTGCACTTTACACATGGCTCTCCACGGATGAGGTGGTGAGGAGGCAGTTTCCTTTGGCTTGGGGTAGCATATGAGGGTAGTACTTCTAGGCGGAACCTCTCTTCTTCTTATAGTGAAGGAAGTGCACCTCAACTTGGTCTAGTGGTGTTGAAAGCTAAAGACAGAAGCTGTGGGTTGCAATAAAGCTTCAAAAGAGGGATAGTCTACTGGCTCAAGGGGAAATTTCTTATATGCTGCACCATGTAGATATGTTGTACAGAAGTTCTTGAAAAAAAAAATGCAAAAAGAACTCCAAAAAAGTGGTGGGTCGGATTGAAAATTTAATAACCCCACCGGAGTATAAAGCAAAAGCTTATGGTATCCATGTTACATCTCATGAAGCTTGCAGCGGGAGACTTAGCTACACTGGCTAAGCTTCCAAAACTCTATACTTCTACCCCCTCTTCTTGAGCCGGTTGCACTTGAACTTAGAAGGGAATACCCCGCTTCTCGAGGAAAGAGTTGCTAGACTGAGGCATTAGAGTTACCAGGTTGAGGGAGGTTGTTTCTTTGTTACTTCTGAGGTAGGGAGCCACATATCACCTACACCGCAAGGAAAAGATTCATGGTCATTAGAGTTTGTGTATGTAGACTTGTTCTGATCTGGTTTATTGAGGAGTCTTGCCCATCGACTGGTGGAACTTGGAGGCTGTTGAGTTTTAAGCTTAAGTCCAAATAAGGTTCCGACACATTAATAATCCAAAGATCTGATCGAGCTCCATATTTCAATTTAATGAAGGAAATTTTAATAAGTTAACCTTGATCCATGTACATCCTCTTTCTCTTTTTCTTTTTCTTTTTCTTTCTTTTTCACTTCTTTTTCAAATAAGTGTTTGCTAAGGGACTAGCAAAGTTAAGCATAGGGGGGTGATGAATACCCATTCATCACTCTTTATTCTTCTATTTTAGCTACAAAAACCTTTGCAAATACATGTAGATATGTGTAAATACAAATAATTACCAAAAGCATGCATTGTGTAAAAACCTATAATTAGCATGTTTTTGTGCAAAAATAAAAAGAATAAAGAGCAAAAAGAAAAAGAGGGAAATATTTAGAATAAATATTGAGCAATCTAACCCAAGGGAGGGCTCAGCATGGGCCTGACCGCATAAAAGCCAAAGTAGAGGGAGATAGGAGCTCATGTGTATATACTTCTGTAAATACATAAAATTATATTTTCCTCACCCAAAAATATGTTTATCCATATTGTGTGTATATTTAGAAACTATTAAAAACAAAATAAAAAGATGAAAAGCAAAAAGATCAAAAATACCCTTCCTTCACCATGTACATAAACCACACCAAGGTATTTATTTAACCCTATAGATAAATAAAAGTATTTTCTAAACTTTTTGTAAATATTCTATGTTACATATTGTAAATACATAAAATAACAAGAAACAAAACAAAAATCAAATAAAAATTACAAAATTAAAAATACAAAAATACATTGTATAAATACCATGTATATAAATATATACAACTATTTATTTCACCCTTGTGTATAAATAATTAAAATAAAATAAAAATACCATTTTATTCCATATTTTAGGATGTAAATAAATAAAATACAAGATGAGCATAAAAATACATAAAAATAACAAATAAAAAATCAAAAATAAAAATCCATATAGTGTACATATACCTATATACATAGCTACCCTATTTTTATTTCCAAAAATTAATTAAAAATCACCAAAAAATAGAAAAAAATAAAAGAAAAATATTTCATGTTTTGAGTTTTCCTTAATTCGGCCTATTTCTACCTTAAAATAAATAAACAAAAATCGAGTAAACGTGGCAGCTCCTGATTGGTCCACGGGGGATTGTTGACCCCGGTCAACTCCCCCGCGGACTCCTTCCTTTTCTGGAAGATGCGTGCCGCCCCGCCTTCGCCGATTTTTCCACGCATCTCCAGGCTGTCTCCCACGCGAACCCCATGCCCGGATTCTTCGCCGATCATCCCTCATCCTCGCCCGATCTTTCGCCACAAAATCCACGCCTTCCATCGTTGTCTCCACCCAACCCTAATCGCACCTGTCACCATATATATCCCGACCTCCGCCGCCTCCGCGCCTCATCTTTGGACCTTCTCCTTCTTCCCAGTGACCTCCATAGGCACCGCGAGAGTGACAGCAAGCGTTTGCCCTTGTTGCAGCGAGGCGAGGAGGCGAATCCACTGATCCGGCGTTCTTCGCCGCCGCTGCTCCGCCACCAGCGTCGAGCATCGAGCCTCGGGCCGAGACGACCCTCGAGGCTACGACCAGGAGCACCCCCTGCTCTTCCCCAGTCTCTCCGACCACCCAGGTAGAACCCTTAGGCCGTAGGATAGCTTAGATTTTGATTTTTCAGTTACTGTTAGCGTAGCTCCGCCGCCTTCGCCAGGCACCTCCGACCACCCATCTTCCATTCCGACACCGCCATCATCTCCGCCAAACCTCTCCGCACCTTCTTCACCCCTCCACACAACCCAGATCGCACAGGATCTGGGAACCGAGCTCCTTCACCGACCACCCTCGCCGGAGCTCGCCATTCCGACTCACACTTCACCTTCACGCCGCCTAACCGGGTCGAGGTACTTTGCCCTCGACCCGCGAGTCTTCTGGTTCGTTTTTCAGGTCGAAACGAGGGCGTCTGAGGCCCTTCGCCATCCAGCCAGGAGACCCAGCTCCGCCGGCCTTGCTCGAGCTCCTCGGAGCTCGGATTTCCCGTCGGAGACCACCGGCAGACGCGGGGGGCCTTCCGCGATTCTTCTCCGACCTTCAGGGGGCTCACCGGAGGACCCTAGCGCACGCACGAGCCCGGCGAGTCTCGCCGGGGACCTGTTCTTCGAGGACCCTCCATCGCCGTCCGATCGTCCTCATCGCTCCAGATCAGATCTTGGCCGTCCGATCGAGGAGTAGCTTCCACCGTCCGATCCGAGGAGACACCATCTGGAGCGCCCACCCTCTGCAGCCGTCCGATCTACACGTGGCGCGCATCCAACGACTCCATTTAATAAAGGGTAATTTACCCTTAGGCCCTTATCTTTGCTTTATTTCGTTTCAGTCCTGTAAGTTGTCGAGTCAGTTGTTTATTTTCTGGGATATTTGCATAGAGATCCTCGTGTTTATTTTTATTTGCATTTATACCCCTGCCAGTTGAGAGCCACGTGCTTCGTCACGTGTTATTTTGGGAATTTTGCATAATTAATCCTGTAGTTCTGGTTGTTATGAAATGAATAAAACTTTTTGAGTAATTGCATATATACCCCTGTGAATGTTTTATTTGCACATGTGCGTTTTATTTTGGGTTATTTGCAGATAAGCCCCTGGACTTTTGGTACTTGTTACCAATAAGACCTCGGAACTTATTTTTATTACCATTTGGTCCCTGTGTGCCCCAGGCACGTGCTTGGCACGTGTTTTGCTGGGTATTTTGCACCAGGACCCCAGAACTTTTGGGTATTTGCACTTAGGTCCCTGTGCACAGTGCCCCCTTGTTATTTTTGAATAAAATATCAAACGACCTCCAAATCCAATGAGATTTTGACACATGGCTCCTGCCATGGTGTAGGAATTTCTGTGATTTTTGAGGATATTTTTGATTTCATTTGCTATTTTTAAAAATTCAAAAACCCCTATTTTTGCCACTGTTTGACTTTAAAAATACCAAAAAAATATAAAAACTCCACCAAAAATTCTAAAAAAATTAGGTATTGTAGTTTGCTTGCTGTTTGATTTTCCAGCCATTTTTTGTGATCTTTCATCACTTAGAAACCCTAAAAATCATAAAACCCTCAAAAACTCATAAAAATTATAAAAATTAAATTAAAAATCCAAAAACAATAATTAGGGTGCCTAAATTTTCCTTATTCTTTCTAGATTATAGGAAAATTACCTTTAGGGCTTTTTGAGATCCAAGAATATTTTATTTTTGGGTCTTAAGCCTTGCTGGACAGTACCCTCTGTTTTTCGCATTGTTTGATTTTTAGAAAATAAAATAAACATCAGAAAAATCTCAAAAATTCACCAAAAACATAAAAAATTATAAAACACATAAAAATATTTTTGTTTGAATTTTTGCTTGATTTTTAATGCTTTAAATAAATTGTTGAAGTTCATTATCTGTGTGCCTTCTTTAATTTTCTCATCATTTAACAAAATCTAAAAAAATGTAAAAACAAATAAAAACCACTAAAAAAAGATTCCCTCGGATTTCTGACTACATCGTAGGCTATTTAGCCAATCTGTGCTCCTTGTGTTCGACCCTGAGAGCTATACCAGGTTAATCCTATAGCTAGATCGCTCTATCTTGTGCTTGCTTGTTTTTATCAGATTTGAGTGGTTGATTTCTTCTTGATTGACTTAGTCTACTTGATCGAGGTCGCAACGACCATTTTTAGACCTTTTACCCCGATCGCTTAGGCTGGTCATCACAGGGTGATTGGCTGTGGTTCTGAGCACAATGGCCTCTATCGTCTTGTACGGAACTCATATGCTGGCGTCTCACTACATTCCTAGGGCTCCGTGTCTCCGTATACCTAGCATCTTCGGTTCGGTCACCTGCCACTTCAGAAAATGCGTCACCTCCTGCCTCAGATTTCTCCGAATTCATCCTTTCGTTGTGAAGCTTGTCAGTTAGGGAAGCACCATCGGTCCAGCTTCCCCAGTCGTCAGAGTCGGAGCAATCGCTCCACATTTGAGTTATTTCTCATAGATACATGGGGTCCCAGTCGTGTCCCAGATCATCAGGGGCACAGGTTCTATTTAGTTGTGGTCGATGATTTTTCTAGAGTGTCCTGGACCTTTCTTCTTAAAAATAAATCCGAAGCAGGAAGTGTTATTCAAAATCTAATCAATGAAGTTCAAAATGTTTTTTCATCTACTGTTAAGTATGTGCGTACTGACAATGCATTGGAGTTCTGCACTCGTTCCCTTGCTAGTTTTCTGTCTTCTAAAGGCATTATCCACCAAACCACATGTGCATACACATCTCAACAAAATGGGGTTGTAGAACGAAAACATCGTCATTTCCTTGATATTGCTCGCACATTACTTATTCAGAGTTGTGCCCCATTATCCTTTTGGGGGGATGCTATACTTACAGCATGCTATCTGGTCAACCGCATGCCTACAACTGTTCTTGGGGAAAAGTCTCCTATATCTATTCTCTTTCCTGACAAAGATTTGTTTACTCTTACACCTCGAGTCTTTGGCACTGTTGCGTTTGTCCACCGCTTGTCTCCAGGACTTGATAAGCTATCTCCTAGGGATATCAAGTGTGTTTTTTTGGGCTACTCCAGGACACAGAAAGGATATCGTTGCTATGACCCTGTTCATGACAAGTACTATGTGAGCGCTGATGTTACATTTTTCGAACTTGTCATGTACTTCTCTCCTACAGGTGACAGATTGGTATCCTCCACATACACAGATTCTAGTGTCTATGTACCTCCACCTCCAAGCCTGGGTCAATCCTCTACTCCACCACCACCACCACCACCACCTCCAATTGAACCTTTTTCCTAAGTTCTATACAAGGCGTACAGGACCAGCTCAAGCTACATGTCAACCATCCAACACGCCTCAGGTATGTTCTGATGTTATTACTAATGATGGGTTAGACATTGCACCAGGGCAGGAGCCTTTACTACAGGACGAGGATCAACCGGTCGACACAATGATGGATGATCTGGATCGACCCATTGCTCACAGGAAGCAACGAAGACAATGTGCTTCATATCCTCTTGCCTCTCAAGTCTCATTTCATCGTCTCAATGGGGACTTCCAGAAATTTGTTGCTGTTGTCTCGTCTGTTGAGATCCCACGGACCTATCAAGATGCCATGAAGATTGATTGCTGGCGTCTAGCCATGGAAGAGGAGATGTGTGCTCTGCAGTCTCGAGGGACTTGGTCTCTTGTCCCTATTCCTCCAGGTGCCTCCGTGGTGAGTTGCAAGTGGATCTTTACGGTGAAATATCATGCGGATGGACATCTTGATAGATACAAGGCAAGACTTGTAGCACGGGGATTTACCCAGACATATGGGGTAGATTATTTGGATACTTTTTCACCAGTGGCTAGACACTCCACTCTTCGCATCCTCCTATCTGTTGCTATGGTACGTAACTGGACCATTTTTCAGCTTGACGTCAAGAATGCTTTCTTGTATGGAGACCTACAGGAGGAAGTCTACATGCAGCAGCCACCAGGATTTGCTGCTGAGGGGGAGACTCAGATGGTGTGCAGACTTCATAAGGCTATCTATGGCCTCAAACAGAGTCCCCGAGCATGGTTCCAGAAGCTTTCTCAGCTAATTGAACAACAGGGGTTCAGGAGATCAAATGCGGACCATTCATTGTTCATCCAGAAGACCCCTAGAGGTACAGTTGTTGTTATGATATATGTTGATGACATCTTGGTCACAGGAGATGATGCTCAGGGGATTGAGATAACCAAGTCTCTGTTGGGAAACCAGTTCATTACGAAGGATCTGGGCACGATACGATATTTTCTGGGGATAGAGTTTGCAAGAAATGCACAAGGAATGGTGATGACTCAAAGAAAATATGTCACAGACTTGCTAGCTGAAACAGGAATGACTGGATGCAGACCTTCAAGTACACCTATGGACCCAAGCATGAAGTTGTACGACGATGATACCGAGGAGGTGGACAAAAGAAGGTACAGAGAGATGGTGGGTAAGCTCTTATATATTACTATAACTCGACCGGATATTGCCTTTGCAGTAAACCGGGTGAGTCAATTTGTGGAGCAGTCAAGGCAAGTTCATATGGATGCCTTGTATATGATATTGAGATATCTGAAGTCTTCCTCGGGCACAGGGTTGCTATTTAGGAAAGATACGGATCTGTCTATTTCAGCTTGTGCAGATGTAGATTATGCAGGATGTCCAAGGGATCGTAAATCCACTTCTGGATTTGCTATCTTCATAGGAAGCTCTTTAGTTTCTTGGAAAAGCAAGAAACAGACTGTTGTGGCGAGGTCTAGTGCGGAATCCGAGTACAGAGTCATGGCACAAGCAACTGCAGAAATGATGTGGGTTAAAGCAATCTTAGAAGATTTGACTGTAGATGTCCCCTTGCCTATGAATCTCCAATGTGACAATCAGGCAGCATTGTTTATTGCCAATAATCCGGCTTTTCATGAGAGAACAAAGCACATCGAGGTGGATTGTCATTTTACTAGAGACATGATTCAGAAAGGTTTCATTTCCACCTCTCATGTCAGTTCAGAGGATCAGACTGCTGACATATTCACCAAGCCATTGCTCAGAGGACCTTTCCAGAGATGTTCTTCCAAGCTGAGCATGATAGATATCTATGCTCCATCTTGAGGGGGAGTGTAGAGACTTATTTATGTTACGTTTTATTGTTTCGTAATTTCTATTTATATATTGTAAGACTCTGTAATTTACCCAAGGGTTTTCTCCCTATATAAGAGACCCAAGGGCTCTATGGAATAACACATCAGAGTATCAATTACTCTAACAGTACACATAAATCACTAGAGATTCTCTATTAACTACTTTCCAACTTCAGCCCCATGAGTCACTAATCACTTTTATTCTTGCAAGTAAAGAAATTTGGGACAATGCTTTGAACCTAGGTCAAGTGGTTTACGAAGTTGCCCTGGTCGTAGAAGAATATGCAGATGTCATGCCCAAGAAACCCCCACCTCTATGAGATAAACAACTCCACATGAATTATGTCCATAAAGCCAGCATATTCCACGTGCCCCATGATTGGATGACATCAAAGGGTCAAAAGCAGAGTTCGAACCCCTATACCCTTGGTTCATTCCTACCCATCATCAGAAAGATATCCCTAGGAACTATTTAATCATGCTTCTCCAAACCACTAGGAAGGTTGACTCTAAGTTTGCCATGATTGATCTGATTTCTGAAGTGGTATACTTTGCCAAGTATAGGAAGTCCTCGGATACATCTCATATATCTAGTCCCTTCTTTAAAGAAGTTTTCTGCTTGCATTACATACCTCATTCATTTTTGTCAGGTGAGGGAATCAACTCATGGTATAAGTTGGGCATGCATTTACAATATAATATTGCATACCACCTCAAAATCAATGGTCAATCAGATGTAATAAGCAAATCTCTGGGACATTTGATGCGTTGCCTCGCATGAAAACAAACTACTCAAGGGGACTCAGTTCTTCTTCATACTGAATTTTCTTGTCAGTCCATTTGGAAGTCTCCTTTCGAAGATTTTTATGAATTTCCAATTCCATATGTCCTTGATCAAGTCTCTTTAATTTGCTCTGGATGGGTTGGTACAATTGTTGACTGTATAGTTGATCCTACTCATCAAATCCACCACAAAATCTATGCCAAATCCCAAATTGCATCAACCATATACCTGAAACAAGCCAATACCCATATGAGAAAGATGAGATTTAAGAATGGAAATTCAATTATGGCCCATTTTAGGAAGAGTGATTTCCCAAGCAAACCCAGTAGAAATTAAGCCCAGATAAAATTGGTCATTTCAGAATCATCAAGAAGATGGGTCCAAATGTTTATGCAACAAACCTCCCACCAGAGATGTCACCGCATCAATATTTTAGATGTTGACAGAGATACCACTATACTAGAGCTTCCACAGATGAAATCATCAGCAACAATCACCACAACAACATTGGATTCAGATACCATAAAGAAACCATTGATATCTGCAAATTGACAACATATCACAGTCTCATCCAACAGTAGAAAGAACGTCACTTGGAGTACATTTCGTGGATTAAGAAGCCAAAGTTAAGAACACTCTGCGTTGACTTCCTGCAAAGTTACTATGATGCTATCTTGTCGGAGCAAGATTCTTCTCAACAGGGGGAATTGATGCAGCCAGATCCAAATAAGCGGAGCTCCATGCAGTTTCAAAATTAAAGAAAATCCCAAGGATCTTTTTTAAGTTCTCGAGAGTTGTCACGTAATTTTTCCTTTTTTTACTTAGCCTCAAATTTGAGCCATGTCCCTTGTATGGGTGAGGGAGCCCCTTGTATTTGCACCGAAAGATGCTTTGTCTTCTAGGGAGTAGGAGTGTGTATAAAAAGGGAAGGAGGCAACAAGAGATAGCAAAGCATATTAACCCAAGAAAAGACCTACGAGCCCTTACCTTCCCTTCCCCAACTTCCTCTTCTCCTTTCCCTCTTCTTTCTCTCTTCTCCCAGCTCTATCCTCCTCTCCTCCCAGTTCCAGTATATCTTCCTCCAGCTCCCCTCCTCTCTCCAGCATGCCTCAAGTCTCTCTCCTCCTAGTTTCTTTTATCTTTTCCCGGCAGCTCCCCTTCTTCCCTTCTCCAGTACCACCCTCTCTCTTCTCCAACAAGTTCTCCTTCTCCCAGCTCTCCATCTCCTCCTAGCTTTCTTCTATTTCTACCCAACCCCTCTCCCAAACTCCTCATCACACCTTTCTTCTTTCTCACCAGTAGCTCCAACATCTCCTCTTCATTCTCCAACTCTCCTTCCCCACTCTCTGCTCCCTCCCCAATAGATGCCAGCCCTCTCTGTCCTTCTCCTCCCTTACAATCCTTGTTTTAGATCTTTGGTTTGATAGATCACTTCAGTTAGATTTATCTTTGTTTAGGTGCATAAATAAGAGTCCGTGTATGCTATCATATTGTTATAAATCAAATTCTGCAGTTAAGAAAAAATAAATCTCAGCATGTTTTGGAATCTTGGTCTAGAATGTTTATTTTCCACCATATATTTATTTTGTTTACTGGAGCGATTCATTTATTCCCGCAAATGTATGGGAGTCGTTTATTTGATGAAGAGTTGATTTATTATTGATCGCAACTCACGTATATGTCTTTGTGTTCCTATTTCACCTCCATGAATACTTGCAATTGTTCCCAGCACTGGTATAATTATTTACTTGTTTGGCCAATAGCAACACAACAACATATTAATGTATTCATGCATTTGGTTGGTTAGCATGATCCATCATAGTTTTATGCATGTATGTTAGGTAATGATTTAAGGAGTTGTCAGATTGCATCAGCTAAGGATCCTTTATATAGGCACAATGATGAGAATATGTAGAGTGCATGGAACCCTGAAGCTAATGGTGTTAGTGCACTCTTATTCCATGAAGGCAAATGCTTAATTCCATCAAATTATTATTCTCTAATGCAATAAGGTCTAATCAAATGTCCCATTAAAGGTTGAGTTACACATGGAGGAGAACACAGACAACAAATCTCCCCCAAATGAAGATGTAAGCACAGCTTCGAAAGATGGAGCAGCGTCTCTCAAACTTCCTAAGCAACAAAGACTTCGTCATCATATCAACATTATTGACATCTGTGTGGATCTTATCAGGTACATGTTGCTTTGATTCTAACATATCCTTATCTAATGAAACCTAACATTGATGTGTTTTAACCTTGCATGAAAGGTGGAGCTCTCACCAAGGTGAATTATGCTTTGATTGTTATAATAAAGGATACAATTGTCTTGAACAAAAATAAGTTCATATATGAATTTCTTCGTCTATAAGAGTTCTTTAATTGCTTTTGAAGTAGAAATATATTGTGAATCTACAATAGACAATGCTACACTTCTACAGCATTGATTATCATACACCATCACCTTATGCATGTGTCATCAAAAGGCTAGATATACCGTCATTCGCCAATTATATGTTATATTAGAATCTTGATATTCCAAGAGAAATGCCATCTCTACTCTAAATCAAATTACATGTATTGCTAGCACCACAAATCTCAAAATCCATTGCTCTTTTCATGGATATGAGATAAATATGTTGAGAACTCCAAAATATTGAGCAATATTACGTCTAGTACATCATCTGATGTATTAGAGTCTTGATAGCCCAGAAGAAATGTCTTCACTACTAAAAAAAAGGCATGTGTTTCTAGTACCAAGAATCTCAAGATCTATCACTCTTTTCATGGATAATGAAACAAACATGCTGACAACCCCAATAGAATGAAAAATAGCATGTCCAATAACTTTTTTAAGGATTTTTTTTGAAAGAAAGAAGATAATGAAGTCTCGAGTTGGGACCCACCACACCGTATACGTATATGTATTATATAAAAAAGGTATTACATCACATCACGATTGCCATGATAAATAGAGAACCCTACAATGTCCCGTTATATTTTCAATATGAAACGCCCCCTCCCCCCCCCCCCCCAATGACATTGTTTCTTGCACACCATAACGACCATACAACCACAAAGGGATACGTCGCGTCCTCATGCCCAAATCCACAAACTGAACGAATAGCTCTCTAGAAGGCGGCGCAGTAACTCCGTGCAAGCCACGCAGCGTTGGCCCGATTCCAAACCTCATCAGAGAACTGACAAGAGAAAATAAATGATCCATATCCTCCCTCCCCATGACACGTCTATCACACGTAAAATCCTACAGTCCCAACAAATGCCCCCGACGGTCCTTGGTGAGGATCCTCCCAAACATGACGAGCTACAAGAAAACCTTAATTATGTTAGGCACCATGCATCACCATATTATTCCTGTGTCCACCTGAATCTCCTCCTACATGTCCACCCCGTCCTCCACTAGGTAGCAATACGCCTTCCGTACAATAAATCTCCAGTCTCTCCAGACATAGTGATCTCTACCTGAAGACGGACTCTCGCTCTGTAGCAGCTCAGTCTGCAAGGAGAGGAACTCCTCGACCCTCTGATCTGACAAAACAAACAAAAACATCGACGACCATGTCCCATGCCCCTAAACCTGATGTACTCGCATCTCGCTTCTATTATGGAGCCTTTAGGGTCTTCTATATATAGAGGAGAAACCCTAGAAATGAAATGAAGTTGTCTTGTTGAGCTATAGAGATGTTCTACTAGAGTTATAGAGTTGCCTTGTTCAAATCCTTATGAACAACCACCCCAACACTGTTTTACCCTTATCTTTACCTGAATACATATATTTTTAAATAATTAAAAAAATAAAATCCGATTAGTCGCTTGACTCCCCACTAAGCTTATTAAGTGGCTGGACCAAATAACGACTATTGACTTCTGAAACATTGCAAATAGTTGTATCATGTAAGGTGCTTACACAAATCCAACCCTCTTGACAATAACACAAATTGTCGAAATAGAGATAGTTCAAGACAAACTTATCATCACGATCGTCAATGGGTTGATGTCTTGAAGTCACAAATGTCCATGAATCTAAAACATAGATAAGCTTTGGTCTTCGATCATATGCAAAATGGGGACAATATTGGAGCAATGAGCAACCACCTCTCTTTTCATTCTTTTTCTATCTTTGATTTCTCTGTTGAGTCGATACTTTGGATGAAGGGTCAAGGATCCTTTATATAGGATTGATCATGAGAGTATGTTGGAAATCCTTAAATTCATGAGATTAATGCACTCCTATTCCATGAAGGTAAATGCTAAATTCCATGAAATTAAAACTCTCATTATTGCTATAAAGACTAATCAATGCCCTATTAAGAGATGAGTTCCAACGGAGGGGAACCCACACAACAAGAGTAAGATATGGCCATGTCAAGTATTCTCCGCAACTGTTTCTACGAAATTATGCATCAGTTATTAAACAAAATACTAGAACAAAAAGGATGTCATGAGCTCAAGAGACACTACAGGACATCACACTCAAGGATTGCCCATGTCAATGCTGGGATGTTGATCCTTAAGAAGTCAGTTATACACCCACTAAGGCAGGCCTGAACTGTTCTATCTTCGTATTTGCATTATATTCTTGAGATAGGTGATCATTTTCAGTAGAGAGCCCACTCCACCATTTGAGTGGGATTTAATCACGCATTCTTATCGTTGCTTTTTACATTAGATTGCATAACGAAATTTATTGACCTGTCCCGTCAACTTCCCTCCAGAGAGTAACCATATCACCGAAGATTCCAACTTTATGTATCCAATATCATTATATAGCATTAAACTGGCAAATCGAGAAGTGATAACTCGATTCTAGGCACCAAAAAATCGCACTTCACTAATCAAGAACAGAATAGAAATGCTAAAAAACGAAGGCAACAGATACTCGCACACCTGCATCACTCGGACGTCCTCTCCTTTCGATCCCTCCATCAACTCCTTCCTCTCCTCCTCCTCCTCCTCCTCATCCTCCTCGACCTCCTCCTTCTGCACGGAACCTTCCAGAACCATCTCCTTGACGTCCGCCTCCTCCACAAGCACCGGAGGCGGCACCACCCGCTCCTTGAGAGACCTTAGAAGCACCTCAACTCTATCTGTCCTCTCATCGACGGAGGACCTCCAGCGCTCGAGCTCCTCCCTCAGGGCGGCGATCTCCCGCAGAAGCGACTCGCGCTCAGCGTTCCACCGGGACTCCTCGCGGAGCCACCGCTGCTCTTCTCGGAGCCACCGCTGCTCCTCCCGGAGCCACCGGGACTCCTCCTCGCTCTCCCACGACGGTGGCGGGCGGGAGGCGGAGATGGGGTGATACCGGCGGCGGTAGGAGTTGGGGTTTGGAAGATGGGGATTAAAGGAGGTGGAGAGCGTCGAATGGGGTCTACGGGGAGAGAAGCAGAGGGGAGGGTGGAGGCGGAGGATTGCTGCGGAAGCCATAGGAGATGAGAGGTGGGAGGAGAGCAAAGTAAGATGTGGCCGTTATTAGGACGACCCCCGCGGGAGGGGGTGAACGGCTGTGCCTTTTGTATTTACCGCCGATAACTAGAGTAGAAAGAGTGCAGGAGGCGGAGGGCAGCAGAGCTTTTACTTTGTGCAAAATTACGTGAAGCGATCGATTACGATCGTGCAGCTTACACAACTACCGCAAGCACAGCACCACAGTAGAGAATATGGATGAAAACAAATACGGATATCCGAATATCCATTTATTGTATTTGAAAAATTAATGGATACAGAGATATTCGTATCTGAATAATAATCGAATATGGATATGCATTGTAAAAATTTTTCGGATACGGATATGGATATGGTAATGGCTTGAATATCCGGATCCGGATATCCGAATACAATAGTTAATATTATTTTATGCATTTGTTAATATAATATAAGACGCAATCATGTGTTATTATTATATTATTATTATTATACATTATAATATACAATATATTAATGATATTGATAACCTTTCGTTTGCTTTACGATGGACACGAACAAAAGTTACGAAACTCAGTCGTCCTTTTTGCTTTTGGTCAAGAACACATGTTACCTTGGCACTCCCTTTTGTCATGATACAACCTATTTTTCATTACCACTTTTTAAAATCAATATGAACTTTGATAAAAAAAATTTCAATTCGTATTCGTACGCAGTATTTATTTGATTCGTATTCGGATTCCATGTTTATTGGATCTATATTTGGATCTCACTCTTTATTCGATTCATATTTGGATTAGCTCTTTATTCAATCCGTATTCGGGTCCGTTCTTTATTCGATGATTCGATAAATATTCGATTCGGATTCGTATCCGTATTTTTAAGGATATGGTTTCCTAAGTCCATATCCGAATCATATCCGTATTCGTATTCGATAGAGATCAAGCGAATATGGATATGGAAATAGGTATATCCGATCCGTATTCGATCCATTTTCATCCCTAGTAGAGAATCCTCTCTTTGTTATCTGACTTGTTGAAAATACTATGTAGACAAACTAATGGCATTCTCCTCTCTGTGCTATTTGACTTGGTTGAAAATACTAAGTAGACAAACTAATGTCATTAGTCATTTGTTTGGTTGTCATTTTTTTTATCTGGGATGCACTAAAGGCTAATTATGTTTCGTGCATAATAAGAACTCTTCTTAAGTACAAGAAGTTAAATGCATAGTGAATGTGAAAGCAAATAAATGTACTTCAGCAAAGATCTATTTTTTTATTTTTTACGAGGAGAGTCCGCTTGTTTCTTAAAATTAAAATCTATTTTAATTAAATAAAAACAAATCAGTTAATATATTGAAATGTATTTTTTATTCTATGCAAGAACTTACATGATTACTATGGACTTCGATTTAGCATACTCCTTACCATGTATTAGTATGGGCTCTATTATCTTGTACCAGCTATTGGTATTATGTTAAACATGAACTCATTTGTCGTCATGTTGGATTAGACATAAATGCAACTCAAAACACAATTTTCCAACAAATTAGCTTTTTATGATTAAGGCAGAGCACGGGAGTAAATGGTAACAAGAGAGAGCTCTTTTTTGCTAAAAATACAATTGATAGGAACTATCAGCAAATGTGTATACAATGCTTCACGTGCATTTATGGGAATGCTTGACAATGCTATATCACATGCCAAATATGCATGAAAAAGTTAAAATAAAATGCTCGAATTACTCCACCTACCCCATCCGACTAGGGATGCAAGTCACTATATCCATTTTATACAGATTTTAATATCTAATATGGATATCGTTTTGATATCCGCAAACATCTGTATTTGTATTTGTATATCTGTTTTCGTATATAAATATAGTCATGGATTTATTTTCAACCCTATATAATGTAATTCTATACCTTCTTTTACCATATTTGTATACTTCTATTATACAAACAAATTTAGAGTATTTTCCATCTAATTCATATATATAAGTCGATTCTATAGAGTATTTCTAACATTATTCGTATGCGATCGATATTTGTTTTACATCCGTATCCGTTTTTTAAGGATATAGTTAGATAGTTTTGATCCCTCAATATTATTTCTGCATCCATATTCGTATTCAAAAGGAGATGAAGATACGATAATATCAATATCTATATTGATATCTGTCCATTCGTATCCCTACCGCTGACCCTTCTTGAAATCCTACATCTATAAGAGCATCATCCTGCAATATTAGAAAAGCTAGTCATTAAGTTGTGTGATATTGTTGTGAATCAACCCTATGTAAACCAACTTGTAGGTTTTTATTGAAATCCATGATTTCAATCAGGCAGCCCCAGCAATCGATCTCATCTATAATAACCTATCCAATGTCTTGTCCAAATTCAGAATTCACAAAATGTAATCCTCAATATTTTATGACAAGAAATTCTTTTAAAAGAGGCAACTAAAAATTAGTTTGAAGGAGAAACCATGATGATAAGTATTCTACTCTCAGGTATGTTTGCGAGAAAACATATCACTATAGATTTCATGTAAGCATCTTTAAAAAATGCATTCTAACATGATATCAAATGTCAATCTCGATCTCCTTTTCGAAGATCAAAAATGGAAATTTCAAAAAAAGACTAGCTGAAATTCTGTCCTTATTAGCAAACGTCGTTAAAACACATTTTTTTGTAAATTAAAATTTTCAATATTTGTATTCAATCAATAATATATATAGGATAAATGAGGTTGCTTTCTAAGGGGAGCTAACTTAGCTACCCTCGTCCTATTTTTTCTCCATTTTTTATTTTTTTGAAAATGAATCCATTGATTTTCATCACTATATCCCTACATTATGTCATTCAAATTCAAAACAGAAACTCATTCAACCTCCATCTAGATAGTTATTTTTTTACAGTCACAGAATTGTTGAAATCAACTCCATCTGGATGGAGGCTGTAGGAGTCTCTATTTCGCACGAAACTTGAATAACATAATATATGGATATATTTATGAAAATCCACGAATATATTTTTGAAAAAAATATAAAAAATGAGAAAAATAAGACTGTGGGAAATAAGTAAGCTTTCCCTGGAGACAACCCCATTTTACCCCATAAATATATATATTGAAAAAATATTAATATATGTTTTTTATTTTCATTATAACCTAAAAAGAAGTTAATAACTTAATACTAATATCAAGTACATGGAACTCTAGATAAACTAAAGATTACATAATATTACAGATAAAATTCATATTTAACATTAAAATGTTAGATATAATGACATATTGGCAAATATGGTAGTGCACCAAGCAAATCTTGACCTAGATTTAGATGGAACCCTTAAAACTTCGATAAACGACAAATCAATAGTGCAAATCAAAGATCTAAATAAAACACACTCCAATAACATACTGGAGTGAGAATTAAAAGGTAGAGACTCTTGAGAACATTTCTTACTGAAATCAAAGGTTGAGATGGAAAAAGATTACAAAGACATCACCCAAGAGCTTTGACTTGATCGTGGAGAATGTTAAAAACTCCAAGTGAAGTTGCTTGCCAAAAGAACAAAGGGAATCTCAGTTTTTCATTAGTTCCCTGAAACATCATGAGCTTCCAATGATACTTTAACTGACATAATTGAAACCTGGAGGATGAGGGACTGTAAGGTCTCAATGTCCATCTTCTGACGAGATTGAGATGCAGGCAAAAATTCACAAAAAATCAACAAAAATTAAAGGTCGTGCATTGCTGCGATTGGATCCCTCGGAGTACAGCATACCAATAAATTAAAATTAATATATGCAATATAGTTTTTTTAAGAAAATAAGCACACTATATTTAAATAATATTAAATTAGTTCATTGGAGTACAACAAATTCCCCCATGTAGAAAATCAAAACTACCAACAAGAGGTACTACAGCGTAAGGGAGGGAATAAGAAGACTTCCATCATTGGCATCCACTCCACCTTGCCCAATCTACGAACTGCATGCCACCATAAATATTATTCGCAAAACGGACACCGACGGTAAACGCCATGGCAACAGGCGGGAGGCGTCTGGCTACAGGAGATGCCTCGACAACTCTTTCCAGGCCATTAACTATCTGATAACGAGTGTTGGATGAAACAGCCAGAAAAACACCTGCAATACAGAATGGCGCAATAGCATGAGAAAAAGAACAGTACAATATCAGCCACTGATAAGGAAAGCTCTTTTTTTCTATATGTTGAAATTTGTTCAAGGACACACATTCACATAGTTTTTTTTCAATCACTTCAACTAAAATAAATAAGAGACATTCAAATGCATGTATGCATTTTGCTGTAAAAATTATCGGTATTCAAGGTCATGGCCCTTGGTTTGATTGGAAATTATTTTTGACCATTTTTTAGCATAACATACAACTTCGATCCAAGCCCGATAAAAAAACCAGAAGGCTAAAAAATGAATACATTTATCCGAACCTGAGGCAAAATAACTTCAACTTACAGAATCAGTAGGAAATGTCTCCAAAAGGGCAGTGAGCCCGAGGCCAAATCAGCCCTCTCATGCACTATTTACATAACAAGAATGAAGCATCTGGACATCTGGTTGTAAGGAATGAAGAAAACACCCGATACGTTCAATGTGACTTAGAAGACCACGTATATATGGGCTTGAGATGAGCCCTAATTCACCAAAGTGGTGTTTTTGTGTTAGCCACAGTTGATGTTTCTCAGTGTGAACTCTGAATCTCTCAGAAGCTTCCATCCCCAGAAATTATACTCATCCGCTCCACCACACGCCACATTTCTTGAGCATCGCATGATTGGTCGCATCTACTCATAATTTGCTTTCCTCTTCCTTTTGTGGATTTTTAACCAACATCCATGATCCCCCGCAAGGCACAAGCATGCAAACAAGAACTGGAGTTTAAAGAAGCATCTCACTGTTCTAAGCTTTTCTGATTTTAGTGGCAACTTGCAATATACTAGACTAATCGAGGAGTCTAAATTATACTTTCTTCTCTTAAGCTCTAAAGCATTCTGATTTCTGCATTGAATCCCATATATGTTGTAATTATTTATAGAGATTTAGTCTCATTAAATGATACCAAATACACCACAAGGGGCAAATACAGGAAAGTAGGTGTGAAAAGGTCCACATCAACTAAAGCAAACCCCATTTACCAAAATTTTGGATACAGCATGAAGCACGCCTCACCCCGTTATACTATTCACCATTCACGGAACTTGGAAATATATGTATCATGTATGATATGATACGATCGTACTTTCATGTAGCATGCCAAGAGAACAAATTTCAAGCATTAAACTAAAGATGGATGATCAGAGTTCTGTATGGCCACCAAGTTCATGCCATTTTGCGAAAAAGGAATTTCAAGAGTATCTATAATTAAAACAAATAAATAGCCTTAACCAACTACAGCACAATATTTAAATGTGAAGAAGACGAAATAATCCTCAATTTTTTCAGATAAAATCTAGGTAAGTAAGCATACCCCATAGAGCAGCACTTTTTACAAGTGGAGGTACAGGTATATCTTCCTCATTTTTCTTGACACTCCTGCTCAAACATATACATAGAAGAGCAAAACAAAAGAAAGTTAGACCATCATGATTAACAGCAAACATTTGTGTTGAAACAATGCATATGCCCGACGGTGAGTGGCAAAGAGGTTATGACACGACACAAGCATGCAAATGTGTGCACAACAAATAGCATCACCCTTATTATTTTCAGCATCCTACAAATTTCCATCGGGCCTAACGATTGCTAAATATTGCGGAAGTAATTTTAGAGCCAAAAAGGTTCTTGAAATTTGTCAGCACAAAATCATACTTTGCTATATAAAGAAATATGTTACGAAGGAAAAAGATGGCCAATTTATGGTTAAATTCCAAAATAGTGTGATTTATTCAAAAAAGAGCCTTGGCATGTTAGACAAAATTGTCTTAGTGTGAGCAAAAGAACCTAGATTTATACTTGCTGAAACAGCCTCTTAAAGTGCAAGGCAAAGCGTTGTAGAATGATTTTTGCGGTGTCCAAGTTCTGAAATTCTTTGAAGGTCTCCAGTCTTCACTTGGGGATGTTAGTGCTCCCTAAAAGCATGGGAATTCATTTCCAGGTCCAAGCTTTTTCCTCTTATCCACTCTGAGTAATCCTTTCCACAATTATAGTGCACTTGGCTTTTAAAAACCATGCAACATTTTGGGTAAAGACCGAACCACTATCAAGGTAGTTTTGACTTGGCAACTTGTTGCTTTCGGACTCAACAAGACTCGTTGACAACCACTTAATATATGCAAGTCTAAATTGTCAAGCGGAGAATGGCTATGATACCAAGTGAAGAATGCTGGAATGATTTATTATGAAAATACGAATAGCTTCTTGTATAAGGATAGTCTTAATGTTTGGGTTGCACTGAAGAGAAACCTTAATGAGAGCGGAGAATGGCTATGATACCAAGTGAAGAATGCTGGAATGATTTATTATTAAATACGAATAGCTTCTTATATAAGGATAGTCTTAATGTTTGGGTTGCACTGAAGAGAAACCTTAATGAGAAAAGTAGACATATACCAGAGGAGCTGTACTAATATCTCTCAGCACACATAAAATCAAGAGGGAAGGAATAAAGATGGAGGCAAATTCCGAAATGCATCCCATCATAATATCCTTATCTCTGATATAACCATAATAACTCTTTATGCCTAAAAGAGTGGGATAAATAATTGAAATAAAATAAAATTTAAAAGATTCCAAATATAAGAAACTTATCCTAAGAATAAAAATTGAAAAAAGCACTAAGTCTAAGCTTATAATGGATGTTAAATATAAACAAATACAAATAGCAATTAGATTGGATGTATAGAAATAGCATTTTTTTCATCATCTCTTCGAGAAAGTACACCACTAGGTGGAACTCCAATCTACATAATCCAATTGAGAAGAGCAAGTTCCCTCAGATTCTTGTTATGAAAAAGAGACTGGATGAAACAAAACATCATTATCAAGAAAGTAAGATTGTGAAATGATCAAAAAGTAGTTACCGCTTAGCAGTCATTATCAAATTTGCAATGCCTTGCCCTACAAGACCACATGTGAATCCGACAGAGCCATATAAAACACCCTGCATAAAAAAGCGAGATCTTCAAGGGATATGAATATAATCGAATAAGCCAATTTGCTAGGAAACCAAACAAGGAATTTTTCAAAAAGAGAAACTGACTTATATGTCAAATGGAAAAAAACAAGTGGAAAAAAACGCAATATGAGAAAAAGATACATTATACATACATAGCTTTTAAAACTAATTATAACAAAAAGCCTACAGCAAGATTATTAATGCAGAAAATATGTAAAGAACACCTGATCACTTTTTACCTACAAGATAGATGAAAAAAAATTACGA
Source organism: Ottelia alismoides (assembly GCA_037367405.1). NCBI lineage: Eukaryota > Viridiplantae > Streptophyta > Magnoliopsida > Alismatales > Hydrocharitaceae > Ottelia > Ottelia alismoides. The sequence continues at coordinate 661,671 of JAZKJV010001623.1, forward strand.
ACAACAAGTTTTGGTTTTCAGCATCAAGAAAAAATCGCCTTTTTGATCAAATATTAAAAACCTTGTAGAAGTATGTCAAAACCCTCTGTTGTGCGGAAAACCTGCATCCAGGCCTTTCTGCCTCAAACACGCTGCAAAAAGGGAAATCTATAACATAATTATCAACCAATAAGTAAATTATCAAGAAAAAATTTTATATCAGTTCATGTATTCTACAAAGGTTCTCTTGCGGCATAGAACATGTATAACTAATATGAATTTATAAAATTGTGGATCAGCAGTACTAGAAAACTTCAAGGAACTGAACTTTAAGCTTTTATGCTTGACTATTTAGACTAAGTAATAATAAAGCTTTTCACACATCTAGCAAATTAGTTGGGATGAAGCATAGCATCATGTCATTCCCAATTACTAACTGTGGTGTGATAAACGCGTTTTTCGACGGTCTTAAGTTCAACACAAAGCGTGAACTCAGTCGCAGTGTCGACCAATCAAAATCCGAATTTAATCAACAATGAACCCACAATCAAATATCAATCCATGAAAAGTAAGTGTGGAGTCAAATTTATTTTTAACTCTGCACAAAAGATGTAAAGGGCAAGTATGCAGAGAGTTCGAACACAGGGAGCAAACAGTGTAATCCAAGCAAATGAATGCACGAGTGAGTGAGTGTGTGAAGTGTCTACACTAAGCAAGCAAGCACACTTTTTGTGGGTTTTTGATTTTTGAAATTTTTTTTTATTTTTAATTTTTAATTTTGTATTTTGATTTTTGATTTTCTGATTTTTATATTTTATATTTTATACATTTTTTTTTTCTTTTTCAAATATTGGAAAATAAGGGGATATAATACAAGGCAAGGTAAGATATTAATAAAAATGCACAAAAATACTCAAAAATTCAGAAAATAAATGTTTTTGATATTTTTAAGGTTTTTTACTGTTTTTGTGATTTTTGGGGGTTTTTCAAGATGTTTTTGGTATTTTTAAAGTCTGAAATAAGGCAAACAGTGAAAATAAGGGCTGGCTGTGAGTGGAATGTAATTTAAAAATACCAACCAGTAGCAAAAATATTTCACACTATTTTTCTAATAAAAGTAACAAAATAAGGAAGAAACAGAAGCTGAGTTTGCTATTTTTGGGTTTTTCTATGATTTTTTATATTTTTTTGAAGTTTTTAAGTGTTTTTCAATTTTTAGTGTTTTTCTTTTGAGATTTTTAGTGGTTTTTGGACTGACACTAAAATAGGATAAGATAGACACTAAGTAATTTTTTTGGAATTTTTAGAAGTGTTTTGATATTTTTTTGGTAATTTCTAAGCTAGACAGTAGGAAAAAGACATGTTTTTGATTTTTTATAAATAATGAAAAGTGATAAAATTTAAAACTAAAAATAGGGCGTCAAAATATAGGTATCCAGTAGCTTAACCCTATTTTTGTGGAATTTTTGGAGTTGAAATGGTATTTTAATTAATTAGAACAAGACTCCAATCATCAAACAGTGCTAGCAAGGGCATAAGTGCAAATAGTAAAACATCCAGGGGCATACATGCAATTTTTCCACAAAATATTACACTAAAACTTGCATTTACTGGACTAAACACAAATATCCAAACCCGCAAGGGTATATGTGCAATTTACCCACAGGACGCGTGACTTGCACGCGCCTGGGAGGGGTATTTTTGCAATATTACAAAGCTCAGGGGGGTTCAATGCAATTTTTCCAAAATATTACAACTTAACAGAAATGTTCAAGGACTAAAACGAAATAAATAAACCCCAGGGGGGTCCCTGCAAAATACCCAGTCCCCTCACGCGCACGGGCACGTGAGGTGACGTGGATTGGACCGAAATGCAAATAAGAAAACTATAGGGGTCTACTTGCAATTATTACAGAAATATTTAAACTACGGTTTAAAGTTTATGGACTAAATAAAAATTACAAAATGCGCGGGGGTATCTTGCAAAATTACCCTCTTGCGCGCGATCCAACGGCGGATGTATCTTCACTTAAACACGTGGACGCTCCTGATCAGCCGATACCGCTTCGATTCAGCGGTTCAGATTAGGTGCTTCGATGACGATCGGACGGCTGAGGCAGATGGAGATCGGACGGTGGCTGATTGATCTGGAGGGGTGCCCCAATCGGACGGCGGGGAGGCTCGGAGGAAGAACGGGGAAGAGCGCCGGCGAGGGCGAACTTCCCCGAGCTCGTTCTCGGGCCTCCGACGATCTGGAAGCTTCAAAATGGGGCTGCGACCTCCTGAGAGGTCCGGCTATGTGCTGGGGGGCTCAGGTTCGTCGGAGAGGCTTCGATGTGCTGGCGCGAAGGCGGCGGAGCTCGGAGCTCCAGGTATCTCCGGCGAGGACTCAAAATGGCCCTCCAGATGCGTTGACTGTGCGTGGACCTGCAAAACAAGGTGAGAGGGTCCAGGGCAAGTTGCCTGGACCCCGCGGTGGCGAAGAAATGGTGCGGAACGAAGGATGGGATCTCGGCCGGAGTTGCGCTCCGGCGAGGAAGGTGGATCGGGCGCGATACGCGATGAAACTCTCGAATTTTTTTGGGGTTTTTGATCCTTAGACTAAACCTAAGCTAACTAAAGCGAAATAAACAGGGGAGATGGCATCCTCGACGGTGTAGACCGGAGGGAAGGTTACCTCGACCGCCTGGTTTGGGGGAGGTGGTGGAAGCGCCTCCGACTTCCTCTGCTCTGGCTGAGTGAATGCTGCTGAAGCTGTCACCTCCAGGAAGACTTAGAGCACGAGCGGAGCGAGCAAGGGTGGACCGAAGGTGTTCAAACTTGGGGAGGAAGATGGGGGGTTGGTTAAGTAGGTGGCTATGGCGTCTCCTTCAAGCGATCTTCACGCGCAAATGATGAAGATCTGGCGTGATCCGAAGAGATGGCGTGGGAGAGGGATGATCAGAGATGAATTCCCAAGAAGGGGTCGAAGCGTGAGGATGGACGGATCGAGCTCGGGAATTGGGTGAAATCGGGGCGAAATCGGGCTTGTCAGAAGGTGGCAGGCTTCGGTCGGGGGAGTTGACCGAGGTCAACTCTTGACCGCTCCTGGTTGGTCCACGTGGACCAACCAGGAAATTCCGAATGGAAATTATTTGTAAAATCGAAATAAAATAGTAAATGAATTTATTAATTTTAGGTTATAAAATAAAAAATGTTTGTTATTTTATGAAGAATTTTTTAGTGATTTTTATTTATTTTTCTGAGAATTATTTTTACAAGTTTGCATTTATACCCTTTATTGTATATATATCTATATATTTTAGTATTATATTTTTATTTTAGGTATTTTTAGTGTTATTATTTATGTTTATGATTTTATAAATTTATAACATACTTTTATATACATAAATATATTTTTATTTTCTTTTTCTGATATGTTTGTATAATAGTACAAAAAGTATAGGTATAAGTGTAGGTGATATACCTATGTATTCATACAAGTATTTTTATTTTGTATTTTCTTTAAGTTTTTATTCCCATTTTAATATACACAATTATTATAGGTAGTATTCACAACCTTATAAAAATATAAAATTATGAAAATAATAAATAAATAATAAATTGAATATTTTAATATGTATACTTGTACAATGTGGGTCCAAAAGTCAACTTTCAAACCGTAGCTCCGCCAAATGCGAAACCACCACCATTAAATAGTTTATTTTATTCTATATACAATTAAAGGTGAGTAGGCTGCATTTGGAATTTTTATTTATGAGATACAGGCCTGGGAAGTTGGCATTCTGGATTTTTATTCAGACCATAACTTTTTATCTGTACATTATTTTTCTGTGAAATCAATTTTGTATTTTTCTTTATAAAATTATCTACAACTTTCATGTACAAAGTTTCTTTATTTGATGTACAAAAAGTGGAACCAAAAATAGGTCCCAAAATGAATAAAGAATGAATATAATGTATAGGTGTTTTATCTGTGTTTCTGACCTTATCTCCCCCTACTTTATTCCTTGTCGACCTATTCATCAAGATGCCTAGGTCTCGGGGGTTTTGGGTCATAAAATATCTACAATATTTTATTCTTTTTCTTTTCTTTATCTATTCTATAATTTTGGCCTTAATTACAGTATTTTATACAGTGTTGAGATGCACATGCATGGATGCTAAGATGATGGTTTTAATGCTATTTACAGGCTTTTGCTAGGGTTTTTGGTGCCAAAATGATAGAATAAAGATGATGAAATGTGGATTCATCATCCCCCTATACTTTACCTTTGCTAGTCCCTAGCAAACACATATGCAATATGTGCAAAAAGAAAAATGAGAAAAGAAAAAGAAGAAGTTGGATTTAATTTGAAAATTGAACTTGTCTTCATAAAATCAAAGTTTGGAGCTTAAGTCGGACCTCCGGAATTTTAGTGCGTTCGGAACCTTAATGAGAACCAAATTCGAAATCCAACAGTCCTTGAGTATCCCAAGACTCTGCTCAAGTCTCCTCAATAGCCAGGTCAGAAATACTTCAACTCATACGCAAACTCTTACGACTATGATTCTGACTTGTACAGTGTAAGTGATATGTAGCTCCCCACCTCAGAAGTGACCAAGAAACAACCTCCCCCAACCTGGTAACTCTAATGCCTCAGTCTAGCAACTCTTTCCTCGAGAAGCGGGGTATTCCCTTCTAAGTTCAAGTGCAACTGGCTCAAGAAGAGGGGGAAGAAGTATAGACTTTTGGGAGCCTAACCAGTGTAGCTAAGTCTCCCGCTGCAAGCTTCATGAGATGTGACATGGATACCATAAGCTTTTGCTTTATTGAACTATATACATACTCCGGTGGGATTATTAAATTTTCAATCCGACCCACCACTTTTTTTGGAGTTCTTTTTGGCATTTTTTTTTTTTTTTTTTCGATTGCATCTGTACAACATATCTACATGGTGCAGCATTTATACAAGAAATTTTCCTCTTGAGCCAGTAGACTATCCCTCTTTTGAAGCTTTATTGCAACCCACAGCTTCTGTCTTTAGACTTCATCACTACTAGACCAAGTTGAGGTGCACTTCCTTCACTATAAGAAGAAGAGAGGTTCCGCCTAGAAGTACTACCCTCATATGCTACCCCAAGCCAAAGGAAACTGCCTCCTCACCACCTCATCCATGGAGAGCTATGTGAAAGGTGCAGGTGTCCAAGTTAGGTCATTATCAACAAGAGTCGTGCGTGTGCTCCGAAATACTCTACTTAGGCAGTCAAGAATCCATTGAACCAAGTCCCGTGATCCTCAAAGAATTAAGTCAACTAGACCTGAAGTACCTCAAACCTAGTTCCTATAAGGTTCCTGTTATTAGGTAGATTATAAGGTCCAATCAAGCTCCAATCTCCGGATTTTACTTAGACTTGTTCAACTATCAGACTCAATCCGAAAAATGCGAATGCTATGCAATGCAATGCAAAATGCAGGAAATATTTTTGTGATGCAATTTTCAAGGATTTTGAACTTTTTATGGATTTTTGGAAAGATGATGATGATGCACATGCAGATGCAAATTTTTTGTACTTTTCAAAAAGATTTTTCAAATGTTTTTGGATTTTAGTTTTGCAAATGTTTTTGGGATTTTTGAAAAAAAGATTTTGGCTGAAAACAAGGTTAAAATATGTACACGGGAGTGCTTCTTATATATACAAGAAGTGGATTTTAAGAATTTACAGGGTAAGTGGTCAATTATATATATATATAGTGGATTTTGGTGTGATGTGTATATTCCTCAAACTTATTTGACACAAAGTTTTTCAAACAATTTTTGAAAACCATAGTCCAAAATAATTTTTACAATCATTTACACACATTTGAAAATCATTTTGCACTCGGTTTTCAAAACAGTATGTATAAATTTTTCAAACATTTTTGCAACCATTTTTCAAACATTTTATTTCACACAAAGAAAAGAAATTTTTACAAACCACACATTTTTACAAAGGTTGAAAACATGTAGCAAAATATTTTCCAAATAGTTTTCAATAGATTTTTCACAAAGATTTTCAAACCATTTTTCAAACATTTTGCAACAAATGTTTTCACCTGATTTATTAATCAGTAATTACAGAAAAAAAATTTGAGGAATAATCACATCTTTTTATTAAAGGTTTTTAATGAATTTTTAAAGAATTAGTAGCCATATTATTAGGGAAATACGAAAGTACGAGTTATGGCTAAAGTATATACACAGTATATACGACCCCCCTATACTTAGCTTGAGCTATGTCCTCATAGATCGGAGAGAAAAGAGAAGACATAACTCGTACTAAGTATAGACAAGTCTAAAGAATAAATGAATAAAGGAATGAATGAACAAACGAATGAGAAGTTGACCGTCCCCCCTATACTTAGGATCAAATAATCCTAAGTATAGCAGACTATACACAACGCAGGGAGGGTCAAGGGTGGGAATGAACAGATCGTACTCAGATTGTCTCCCCCTATACTTAGGGTAAGATATCCCTAAGTATAGACAAGAAGAGGAGACAATGGATAGGATCGAAAAAGAATAGAAAAACTCGGGGTGCCACCTCCCTATACTTAGGACAAAGTGCGTCCTAAGTATGGATACTGTCTACAAGGGCGGCAACTTATTGATAGATAAAGAAAATAGAAGAGGAAAAGAAGAAAAGAAGAAAAGAAGAAAATAAATCGTCAGACGAAAGAGTGATATGAACAGATGGTTTGTACAGCGGAAGATGGAAGTGATCACCTTGTACGAGATGCAGATGATGAGAGTCAAAGAACACATCTCATACCAGAAGAATGGGGGCAACGTCAATGGTCGGTGGATCATGATCTCGATATAGCTTTAGGCGTTGACCATTGACGCGGAAGGTGGACGAAGATGACGGTTCGGATATATCGATGCTGCCATTGTCATGTACCTTCCTAACCACATACGGACCTTTCCACTTGCTCTGCAACTTCCCTGGGAATAATTTCAGCCTGGAATCAAACAACCATACTTTCTGATCTGGCTCAAACTGTTTATGGCTGATATGCGAATCGTGCCATGTCTTTACTTTTTCTTTGTACTGTAGGCTGTTGGAAAAGGCTGTGTCTCTTAGTTCCTCCAGGGCTGCCAATTCTGCTCGTCTCTGATCTCCTATACTCTCGGGATCCAAAAGTAACTCAGTAACTGCCCAAAAAGATTTGTGCTTGATTTCCACTGGCAAATGGCACGGCTTGCCATAGACGAGACGAAAAGGAGATGTCCCCAATGGATTTTTGAAAGAAGTCCGATAAGCCCACAGGACCGAGTCCAAAAGTTGTGACCAATCCTTTCGGTCTGGGCGGACAACTTTCTGCAAGATAGTCTTTATCTCCCGATTCGATACTTCGGCAAGACCATTAGTCTGAGGGTGGTAAGGAGTGGCAACCCGATGGTCAATACCGAACTCGTCAGCAAGGGCCCTAACTTTGTCATTGATGAAATGAGACCCCCCGTCAGAAATCAAAACTCTAGGTACCCCGAACCGTGAAATGATATTTTTCCTCAAGAATTTGCAAACGGTTTTAGCATCTGCGGCTCGGGCGGGGATGGCCTCAACCCATCGACTGACATAATCCACAGCGAGCAAAATATGCTCGAATCCCTGACTCTTAGGAAATGGGCCCATGAAATCAATCCCCCATGCATCAAAAACTTCACAAAAGTGAATGGGTTGCATGGGCATCATGTCTCTCTGTCCGCAGGTTCCCATTTTCTGACAGTCAGTACATCTCTTCACGAACTCATCAGAATCCTTGAAGAGAGTAGGCCACCATAGGCCGGATTGAAGCACCTTCTGTGCTGTCCTTTTTCCTGAATGATGTCCTCCTGCCTCGAGCTTGTGGCAGTATGTGAGGACGCTATGCTGCTCTTCCTGAGGAATGCACCTTCTCCAGATACTATCCCCTCCTTCATGATAAAGGATGGGATCCTCCCAATGGTAAAACTTGGCCTTAGCTAGGAAAGTCTCAAGTTTCTGCCTGGGCCAACCTTGAGGGACTGTCTTGGCAACAAGATAGTTTACAAAGTCGGCATACCATGGGAGTGAGGTGACAGCTAAGATCGCCTCGTCTGGGAACGTCTCGGTGATAGGTGCGCTGGGCTCAGATTCCTCAAGATTCTCCAATCTGGAGAGATGATCCGCCACCACATTCTTGACTCCAGGCTTGTCCTTAATTTCAATATCAAATTCCTGGAGTAGCAGGATCCATCTGGTAAGGCGTGCTTTGGCATCCTTCTTAGCCATTAAATACCTGATGGCGGAATGATCAGTGTAAATAGTCACTCTAGATCCGAGAATATAAGATCTATACTTATCCAAAGCAAAGACTACGGCCAGCATTTCTTTTTCAGTCACAGTGTAATTCCTTTGAGCGGCATCTAAGGTCCGGCTGGCGTAGTGAATGGCAAACGGTAATCCATCCCTCCTCTGTCCAAGCACAGCCCCAACGGCAAAATCTGAAGCATCCGTCATGATCTCGAATGGAAGAGACCAATCGGGTGGCTGAAGGACAGGAGCTGAAACAACCATATTTTTGAGAGTCTCAAATGATTCAAGACACTTATCATTGACAATAAACTCGGTGTCTTTGGTCAGCAAGTCGGTTAACGGTCGGGCAATTCGACTGAAGTCCTGAATAAACCGTCGGTAGAAACCGACATGCCCCAGAAAAGACCGTAACTGACGCAAATTGGACGGCGGATTGAGTTTTCTGATGACATCCACCTTGGCAGGATCGACCTCCATGCCCCTGTTGGAGACGATATGCCCAAGGACCGTCCCTTGAGTCATCATGAAATGACTCTTCTCCCAGGATAAGACTAGATTGACCTCTATGCAGCGCTTCAACACACGATCTAGGCAGTCAAGACAAGCATCAAACCCGTCGCCATAGACCGAGAAGTCATCCATGAAGACCTCTAAACAGTTACCCACCATGTCCGAGAAAATGGACAACATGCACCTTTGGAACGTCGCCGGAGCGTTACATAGACCAAAGGGCATCCGTCTGAAAGCATAAGTCCCAAACGGACAGGTGAAAGTCGTCTTCTCCTGGTCTTCGGGCGCAATGGCCACTTGATTATATCCAGAGTACCCATCAAGAAAACAGTAATGGCTCTTCCCGGCTAACCGTTCGATAATCTGATCAAGAAAGGGTAGTGGGAAGTGATCCTTCTTGGTGGCCTCATTCAATCGTCTGTAGTCCACACAGACCCTCCAAGAAGTTGGTACTCTGGTAGCGACCTCTTCTCCGAACTCGTTGACAACTGTTGTGATACCCGTCTTCTTGGGTACCACATGTAACGGACTTACCCATTTTGAGTCGGAGATGGGATAGATGAAATCAGCACTCCACCACTTTGAGATTTCTTTCATGACAACCTCTCGAAGATTCGGGTTCAGCCGTCGCTGGAACTCACGCGATGGCTTAGCGTCATCCTCGAGATAAATGTGGTGGGAGCACAGCTTCGGGCTCAGCCCCTTGAGGTCAGCTATATTCCATCCGATTGCCTTGCGATTTCTTTCAAGAACCTCCATCAGACGAGATTCTTGTTCTCCAGTCAAATCTGCTGAGATGATGACTGGGTGCATATCTGGCTCACCTGCAAGGAATCTATATTTCATTGACTGCGGAAGAGGTTTTCTTTCAGGACAACTGGGAGGTGGCAGATCTGGCTTCTGATATGTCTGGGTGAATGCGACCAGGTCTGCATGAGAGAACTCTCGCTCGGCATGAATTTCTGACGAAAGGCGGCCTGATGGATCATCAATAAACTGCACGGGCTCGCACTCTGTCACGGTTGTTGGTTCAGAATGAATCAGACAAGACAACGGATCATCGAAATAGGCCCATTCAATGTCTGAATATGAGGGATCAGAAATAGAAGAACATGACTTGAAATCATCGGCACCACTCGTCACGATGCTGTCAGCCTCAGGTGTATCCGTATCCAGGAATGTGCTCTCCCGACCTTCGATTGCCATGAGCTTGAGGTACAATGATTCGGTAGGCAAGGCGAGAGTCGGTGCTACAGGGTCTTTCCAGTTAGATTCATCATCAGTCATTTCAAAATCACGAACCTGGTGGACGTCTAGTTCATCCTCTATCAGTGATGCGGTTTCGCTTGACTGCTCCGAGCATTCTAACTCTCTGGCTTTGGTCTCCTCGATCGTCTCTATTTGTATGGTCTCGCCCTCTACGCGAAAACATACCTTCCCACAATCATGGTCGGTCACCGCCTTGGCTGTGGCCAAGAATGGGCGTCCGAGTATGATGGGGGCATCAGTTACCGACTCAGGGATCTCCATGTCCAACACAACGAAGTCCACGGGGAATTTCAGGCCCTGAATGGTAACGACCACGTCTTTCAACAACCCCTTCGGCCTCTTTATCGACCTATCAGCAAACTGAAGGACTGTTCTGCTTCGATGAAGAGTGCCGAACTCAAATTGCTTGAGTAAGGCTGCCGGGAGGAGATTGATTGAAGAGCCGCTGTCTAATAGAGTACGATCAAACTGTTGCTCTTGAATCTCGCATCTGACATAGGGAGCTCCTGCATCTGGTCTCTTGGCTGGCAACTTGTTCTGAATGGTGCAGCAAGTATCATGCGTGAGCATATGGATCTGATCTCTGTGCCTCCGCTTTCTTCTGACAGTAGTTGTTTCTTTCAAGTTCTTCTTGAAGAAAGGGATATGCTCAAAAGCTTCTCGTAGAGTCAGCTGAATGTGAAATCTGTCAATCATCTGATTGCCGAACTCTACCTCCTGGTTCTTTTTTGGATTTTCTTTTTTATTCCCCTTCGCTCGGCGAAGTGCCTCTGGGAAGGGGATAGTAGGGGCCTCCTCAGATGGAGGACTAGAAATAGGTTCCTGTGCCTGTGAAGAAGGGGAATCCATACCAACATCATCATTCAATACATATGGATCCGTAACTTGAACAGAAACCTTTTCTTTATTCATATTTTTGTTGTTTTTGTTTTGATCACAGTCCAAAGATACAAAACGAGGTGGCACCACAGCTGGAGTTTCAACAAAAGGAGATGTGGTGGCCTCAGTACCACCACTGGCACCTGTCTCTGCGGCATCAGCACCGCCTTCATGTTCTGCATCAAAAATGGTGGCATCAGCACCACCGTCTTCATCTGGTATCACGACGGCATCAGCACCGTCGTCCTGGACTCCATCATTGGTGGCATCAGCACCACCTTCTTCTACATCATCATCAGCGGCATCAGCACCGCTCTTCTGTTCTTCTGGCGCTCCTGGTTTTGCGTCCGGTTGTCGCTCAGAAGAGACGCCGCCGGCGGGTATCCTACCGCTCCTAGTAGTAACAAAATCAGCATCATAATAGATATTATTCACATCATTCTCATTGTCACTAGGAGGGGTATCCTCTGAAAACTCTACCTGCTCAGGCTTTCTTTTGAAATTATTAGGGTTTGGTTCGATCTGAGCTGGTATGGCGGCTTTGCCTTTCATGATCTCCCTCATTTCCTGCCGGAATTCATCCATTTCCTGCCTGAAAGATGCTCGCTGTTCAGATAGCAAGCGGGCAAGATCATCGAGAGCTGGGTTCTCAAAAGCAGGGCCATGAGAACCGGATGATTGTCCCTGCTGGACATGAGGCTGCTGCTGGTACTGGGGAGGCTGGTTCTGAAAACGCTGAGGCTGCTCGCGCTGCCTCCACTGCTGTCCCTGATAGTTGGGACGAGGACCACTGTGATATTGCTGTGGTTGGGCATACTGGGGCTGCTGGTGTTGCTGCTGCGGCTGGCTGTTCTGGTATCCTTGGGCAGGGTTCTGCTGTTGGGAAGAGGATCCACCGTTGCCCCAACGGAATCCGGGGTGATCCCTACGAATCGCTGGCTGAGGGTACCGGTCGTACCAAATCCCATTGACTTCCATCAATGGTTCCTGCTCAAAGGAGGGTGGAGGGAGAACTGCCAGTGGTTGCTCCGGCTGATAGACCACCATCTGCGTGTCCGAAGATGGCGGTTGCTCTGGATGGTACTGCAGCAAGGGAACCGGCTCTGCCTGAATATGGTTTACCTGACGGTATGAGGTAGAGGCTTGGTTGGAGTTGCTGCTGCGGGGTGCAACCTGTGACCTAGGAGGCTGTTGGGCATGAGTTTGAGCCTCCTGAATGCATAGCATTTGGGTTTTTAGGTCACTCATTGTCTTGGCGATCTGGTCCATCTGGGCCATGCCTTGGTTCTGTTTCTTTTCAAGGATCTCCATGCGGTCCAGCTTTTCACTGATGATGCCCATGTCGGCTGCGGCTGATTCGGCTTGGGCTGCGGCTACCGACACTGTGTTGGGACCGGCATCGATGCGAGCGATCCTCTGAAATGATCCCGCTCCTTGCGGGGGCTTCTGCTGTGTATAGACTCGGGCCTGGGTCATCACTGTGGAGTTTTCTGCCATGCCTTCGTAGATGGCCCAGACGTCGTCCTCTCCCTTGGAGAAATAAGACCCACCGCAAGAGGCGTTCACTAGCCCCTGCAGCTCCGGTGTCAGCCCACAAAAGAAACTCTGAACGAGGTTGGGCTTGGAGATATCATGGTGGGGATACCGGTCGATGAGCTCTCTGAATCGATCCCAGGCTTCATGGAATTGTTCATTTGGGATCATGACGAAGTTGCTTATCATTGCTCGAGCTGCGTTTGTCCGGCCGAGAGGGTAGTACTTCTTTAGGAATGCGGCCCGGAGATCTGCCCATGTGTCGACGAAACGCCCAAGATGTTTGAGCCAATAGGCGGCTCTGTCAACCAAAGAGAATGGAAAGGCGATCATCTTGATTGTGTCCTCGGTCGTCAACCGATCATGGACGGTGCTGCAAATCATCTCGAATTCTTGGAGGTGGAGGTGCGGCTCTTCGGTCGGCAACCCATGGAACTTGGGTAGCATCTGAATTGTGTTGTGCCGAAGCTCGAAGTCTCCATGGATAGGTGGGAGTCGAATCCATCGGTGAGTGAGGGATGAAGCTGGGTTATGCAATTCCCTCATGATGGTCTGTGGCGGTCTCTCGCCGCCTGGATTGTCTCCTCCTGCATCGGGTCCTCCTCCTCCTCCTTCTCCGCCAGCACGGTCTTCTCTCATCTGTGCTATCTCTCGCATGAGGTCACCCATAAATGTTCCCTGGTCTCGGATTTGTCTCTGCATGGTCTCCAAGGATGCTAGCAACGAATTGTTGATGGCTGCCTGATCAAATACGAATGGAGGGTGCTCATGATCATCTGGGTGCTCGCCTCTGTCCGACATGACTGGATCTTCTGTAAAAGCAAAAGAGGCCATCTCAGGTGTTGTAGAATGATCTGAACTCTGTGATGCACTGAATTCTGAAACAATTGGACTGACAGAAGGAGAATGGGAAGAATGGTCGAGGGGGAACAGGGCGGATGTATACTCAGGCTCGGAGAGCGGACTCTCCGAGGTAGTCCTAGATGAATAAGGAGGAGTGCGGGATAGCGGTGCCGACAGGGTCGGCCTAAGAGATCTCCGTCCCATCATCTTGATTATTGAGAAGAGTAGAGGAAGGGCAAGGGAAGAAGAAGAAGAATAAGAGTAAGATGCAACAAAATTGCGCACAATTGTGCTGTGTTTTTGATCTTGACCTAAACAAATCTAGCAATCAAACACAAAGCAAGGGTAAGTTCACCAATTCAACACATGAAGCCGTGAAAGTTCGGCTTTTATCTTTTCAGTTTTAGCTTGATTCAGGAATTTATCTTTGAACGAGTCCTTAGAACGCTACGCCTATAGGAGAGAGAGTACTGCCGGAAAAGTATCCCGTACTTGTCCTCCTCCTGTGTAACCTGTAGCTTGTGCAGTTGAGGTCCTTGTAACCCTTCCTGGATCCCTACTCAGCCAAAGAATAAGAGAGGAAGCCAATAGGCGAAACCAATACTTCGGAACTCGCTCGCAACGGAATCACCCGTGAGCGTGCAAGAACCTACTCGGACGCAAGACGATGAGACAGACACCCCCGTGAAGGCGTGGCCTATGCTCGATACTTCGGACAAGGTCGATGCTCTCACAATAGAGAGTCACCAATGTTGACCAAGCCCTACTCGTCTACGTACGATAGAAGCGCCAATACTTCGGTAATCCAGGCGATACACAAGGCAGCCACAAGCTGGGTTTTTGGCTCTAATCCTTACGAAGCGCTCACCTCACTTGGAAGGAGACCTTCCCATGCAACCTGAATACAAGTGAGGGTATTACTCACCCCAAGCAATGAATCCAATTACCTTTTTTATTTTGGTCAAGTTTTCTTAGCAGTCCCTTTTTTAATTTTTTTGGTGTTATCGCTTCTTTTGAGTCAATTCAAACAAGCGCCTAACGGTTTTTGTATTTTCTTTTTGGTCCTACTTTGTCCAAAAACAGAGGGAGAAAAGAGTCGGAAAAGCCGTGCAAGTCGACACAAAGATGGAGATCTCACCTTTGTGCCTAAATGATGCGTGCAAAGTTAGAAGACTTACAGCGAATCCCAGCTCTCTCCATGCGGGATGCAAAGCAGAAATTTTAAACCTTTACTATATGCCGATATGCACACGGAAATCGTCCTAGATTAGGCAACTGCTAGCGTGAAGAACCACAAGCTAGCTAATAACTTCTAATCCGAGTGTCCGGTCTTGGCTCACCCCTCCTCTGCCCAACACATTTGGAGTAGGAGAAAGCGCTTGTTTGGGTATGAGCTCGCGGCGCGTGGATTTGGAAGCTACTCGCTAACTGTTTTAGATTAGTCTAAGTCCAAAACGTATCTATAGGAACATGCAAAGATTATTAAGTGTTTGGACCTATTCTACTCGAGTCAAGCAGGACCTAGATCTAGGAGCTCAATCCACAAAATAAAGTGAAAAATGAAACTCAAAACCGGAAAATGACAAGCGGTCAAAACACGATAAAAACCGCGGTGAGCCCCCGGGTGAACAAACACCCGGAAATTAGGCCCGAATGTTCAAGTGTCCAAGGTACCTGTATTATTACAAATTAATGGAATATCACTCTCTCACAAATAAAATAAAAACTAGCTAAGCACTCTCTCTCTCACTCCTTGCTCTCTCCTGCCGGCTTGGCTTAAGAAAAGCCGGCTCCACGTCCCAAGGTTGCGTCGGGTCACCTAAGCCACCCGCCTCGCTCCGCGGTCCCTCGCAAGAAGACAAAAGAGATGGTTAGACAGTTCAATCAAGATGTATATCAAAATGTAAGAGAAGGATAATGCTATGGTAAACAAACACACAATCAATCAAAAATGTGAACTACAAGCTGTTGCTCCCCGGCAACGGCGCCATTTGATAAACGCGTTTTTCGACGGTCTTAAGTTCAACACAAAGCGTGAACTCAGTCGCAGTGTCGACCAATCAAAATCCGAATTTAATCAACAATGAACCCACAATCAAATATCAATCCATGAAAAGTAAGTGTGGAGTCAAATTTATTTTTAACTCTGCACAAAAGATGTAAAGGGCAAGTATGCAGAGAGTTCGAACACAGGGAGCAAACAGTGTAATCCAAGCAAATGAATGCACGAGTGAGTGAGTGTGTGAAGTGTCTACACTAAGCAAGCAAGCACACTTTTTGTGGGTTTTTTATTTTTGAAATTTTTTTTTATTTTTAATTTTTAATTTTGTATTTTGATTTTTGATTTTCTGATTTTTATATTTTATATTTTATACATTTTTTTTTCTTTTTCAAATATTGGAAAATAAGGGGATATAATACAAGGCAAGGTAAGATATTAATAAAAATGCACAAAAATACTCAAAAATTCAGAAAATAAATGTTTTTGATATTTTTAAGGTTTTTTACTGTTTTTGTGATTTTTGGGGGTTTTTCAAGATGTTTTTGGTATTTTTAAAGTCTGAAATAAGGCAAACAGTGAAAATAAGGGCTGGCTGTGAGTGGAATGTAATTTAAAAATACCAACCAGTAGCAAAAATATTTCACACTATTTTTCTAATAAAAGTAACAAAATAAGGAAGAAACAGAAGCTGAGTTTGCTATTTTTGGGTTTTTCTATGATTTTTTATATTTTTTTGAAGTTTTTAAGTGTTTTTCAATTTTTAGTGTTTTTCTTTTGAGATTTTTAGTGGTTTTTGGACTGACACTAAAATAGGATAAGATAGACACTAAGTAATTTTTTTGGAATTTTTAGAAGTGTTTTGATATTTTTTTGGTAATTTCTAAGCTAGACAGTAGGAAAAAGACATGTTTTTGATTTTTTATAAATAATGAAAAGTGATAAAATTTAAAACTAAAAATAGGGCGTCAAAATATAGGTATCCAGTAGCTTAACCCTATTTTTGTGGAATTTTTGGAGTTGAAATGGTATTTTAATTAATTAGAACAAGACTCCAATCATCAAACAGTGCTAGCAAGGGCATAAGTGCAAATAGTAAAACATCCAGGGGCATACATGCAATTTTTCCACAAAATATTACACTAAAACTTGCATTTACTGGACTAAACACAAATATCCAAACCCGCAAGGGTATATGTGCAATTTACCCACAGGACGCGTGACTTGCACGCGCCTGGGAGGGGTATTTTTGCAATATTACAAAGCTCAGGGGGGTTCAATGCAATTTTTCCAAAATATTACAACTTAACAGAAATGTTCAAGGACTAAAACGAAATAAATAAACCCCAGGGGGGTCCCTGCAAAATACCCAGTCCCCTCACGCGCACGGGCACGTGAGGTGACGTGGATTGGACCGAAATGCAAATAAGAAAACTATAGGGGTCTACTTGCAATTATTACAGAAATATTTAAACTACGGTTTAAAGTTTATGGACTAAATAAAAATTACAAAATGCGCGGGGGTATCTTGCAAAATTACCCTCTTGCGCGCGATCCAACGGCGGATGTATCTTCACTTAAACACGTGGACGCTCCTGATCAGCCGATACCGCTTCGATTCAGCGGTTCAGATTAGGTGCTTCGATGACGATCGGACGGCTGAGGCAGATGGAGATCGGACGGTGGCTGATTGATCTGGAGGGGTGCCCCAATCGGACGGCGGGGAGGCTCGGAGGAAGAACGGGGAAGAGCGCCGGCGAGGGCGAACTTCCCCGAGCTCGTTCTCGGGCCTCCGACGATCTGGAAGCTTCAAAATGGGGCTGCGACCTCCTGAGAGGTCCGGCTATGTGCTGGGGGGCTCAGGTTCGTCGGAGAGGCTTCGATGTGCTGGCGCGAAGGCGGCGGAGCTCGGAGCTCCAGGTATCTCCGGCGAGGACTCAAAATGGCCCTCCAGATGCGTTGACTGTGCGTGGACCTGCAAAACAAGGTGAGAGGGTCCAGGGCAAGTTGCCTGGACCCCGCGGTGGCGAAGAAATGGTGCGGAACGAAGGATGGGATCTCGGCCGGAGTTGCGCTCCGGCGAGGAAGGTGGATCGGGCGCGATACGCGATGAAACTCTCGAATTTTTTTGGGGTTTTTGATCCTTAGACTAAACCTAAGCTAACTAAAGCGAAATAAACAGGGGAGATGGCATCCTCGACGGTGTAGACCGGAGGGAAGGTTACCTCGACCGCCTGGTTTGGGGGAGGTGGTGGAAGCGCCTCCGACTTCCTCTGCTCTGGCTGAGTGAATGCTGCTGAAGCTGTCACCTCCAGGAAGACTTAGAGCACGAGCGGAGCGAGGAAGGGTGGACCGAAGGTGTTCAAACTTGGGGAGGAAGATGGGGGGTTGGTTAAGTAGGTGGCTATGGCGTCTCCTTCAAGCGATCTTCACGCGCAAATGATGAAGATCTGGCGTGATCCGAAGAGATGGCGTGGGAGAGGGATGATCAGAGATGAATTCCCAAGAAGGGGTCGAAGCGTGAGGATGGACGGATCGAGCTCGGGAATTGGGTGAAATCGGGGCGAAATCGGGCTTGTCAGAAGGTGGCAGGCTTCGGTCGGGGGAGTTGACCGAGGTCAACTCTTGACCGCTCCTGGTTGGTCCACGTGGACCAACCAGGAAATTCCGAATGGAAATTATTTGTAAAATCGAAATAAAATAGTAAATGAATTTATTAATTTTAGGTTATAAAATAAAAAATGTTTGTTATTTTATGAAGAATTTTTTAGTGATTTTTATTTATTTTTCTGAGAATTATTTTTACAAGTTTGCATTTATACCCTTTATTGTATATATATCTATATATTTTAGTATTATATTTTTATTTTAGGTATTTTTAGTGTTATTATTTATGTTTATGATTTTATAAATTTATAACATACTTTTATATACATAAATATATTTTTATTTTCTTTTTCTGATATGTTTGTATAATAGTACAAAAAGTATAGGTATAAGTGTAGGTGATATACCTATGTATTCATACAAGTATTTTTATTTTGTATTTTCTTTAAGTTTTTATTCCCATTTTAATATACACAATTATTATAGGTAGTATTCACAACCTTATAAAAATATAAAATTATGAAAATAATAAATAAATAATAAATTGAATATTTTAATATGTATACTTGTACAATGTGGGTCCAAAAGTCAACTTTCAAACCGTAGCTCCGCCAAATGCGAAACCACCACCATTAAATAGTTTATTTTATTCTATATACAATTAAAGGTGAGTAGGCTGCATTTGGAATTTTTATTTATGAGATACAGGCCTGGGAAGTTGGCATTCTGGATTTTTATTCAGACCATAACTTTTTATCTGTACATTATTTTTCTGTGAAATCAATTTTGTATTTTTCTTTATAAAATTATCTACAACTTTCATGTACAAAGTTTCTTTATTTGATGTACAAAAAGTGGAACCAAAAATAGGTCCCAAAATGAATAAAGAATGAATATAATGTATAGGTGTTTTATCTGTGTTTCTGACCTTATCTCCCCCTACTTTATTCCTTGTCGACCTATTCATCAAGATGCCTAGGTCTCGGGGGTTTTGGGTCATAAAATATCTACAATATTTTATTCTTTTTCTTTTCTTTATCTATTCTATAATTTTGGCCTTAATTACAGTATTTTATACAGTGTTGAGATGCACATGCATGGATGCTAAGATGATGGTTTTAATGCTATTTACAGGCTTTTGCTAGGGTTTTTGGTGCCAAAATGATAGAATAAAGATGATGAAATGTGGATTCATCATGGTGTCACAGGAGAAATTGAATATATCAAGTAATTTGTACTCTACTTTTTACACGATTTTAAGCTAAGATGGTACAATATTCATAGTTTGTCAAGATGTCAAGACCACGTGCATTTTCAAACAAAGCCCAGCCAAGATCTCATCAAGCAAGCAGCAATTAGGAAATTGAACCGTGTAGAACTATAATACAACAAGGAATGAGAAAAGAGGCTTTTGAGCGACGAAGATGAGGTTTAATCACATGGAAAAGGGGGTTTAGAGGGTCCTCGGTTCCAAATCAAAAAGGAAATGAGAAAGAAAAATCCGTTCCTGATAAGCTAGGATTTTGCATCATTCGGATTTTTCCCTTTATTCTACAAGATTTTTTATTATTTGATGTTCGAAAGTTCAGCTTATTTTGGGGATTTTTCCCCCACAATCATGTGCAGTAATCACCACTTTATTTTATTGCATATTTTCGACCACATTTGGGGATTACACCTCCCACAATCACGTACAGTATACCTCACGTTGTTTTCTAGTTAACTAGTATAGTTAGCTATTATGCTTATGTAGCCAAACTTTGACAGTCAAGGCGTAAGCCTCAATTTTTTTGTATGAGTCGAGGCGTAAGCCTTGAGACAATCAAGGCATTAGCCTCAATTTTTAGAGAGAAAAGACGAAACCAATGACTTATACATGTGTTTTTTTGGAAGTAAAAGGGTGGCATCTCATTTTGGGACCCACCACAGAACTAGCATATATATAAATAAATAACTATAAAATTACAAGTTATATGGTCTAAACTTTACATGATACTCGATAATGCTCGATCACATTCTCAGAATAAAAAATATTCCCCCAAAAAATGGCATCATTACTGGCGCACCAAATTGTCCAAACCAACACAAAAGGAAATGTAGGGTCCTTGTGCCCAAAACCACACACAGATCTCATATCTCTCCAGAACCCCAGGCAGCTCCGTCCGACAAGCCAAGGTATGCTCGCCCTACACCAAACATGAATCAAGTACGAGTAAGAGAAAAACAGATGCTCTAGATCTTCCGCCGCCTCCCCACGTCTATCACAAGTAACATACTCTGCCCCCAACAACCGCCCCCTACGCCCTTTGGTGAGGATTCTGCCCAGCCTAAATAACCATAGAAAGATCTTGATTCGGATCGGGAGCTTGCTTCTCCAAATCATACGCACATCTACGCCCATCTCCTCCTCAACTTCTTCCTCCCCCTTCGCAAAATACAATTATGCCTTCTTAACCGAAAAACTGTCACCTCTCCAAATAAAGTGGTCTCTTCCCCTAATGGTCCCTCCTGCCACGCCAACTCCAAATGCAGTGCCATGAACTCATCGACCCTGCTCCGAAAGATTCGAGGAAAAAGTTGGAGACTAAGAGCCCATGGCCCACGCCCGATGCACCGACTCCTCTTTGCCCGCTACCAACTGTATCAGGTATTGCTCCCCAAACATCCCATCTCACGTCCAGTCGTATTGCCAAAAACAAAAATCATCTTTGTTCCCAAGAGTGGGTATCAACTTAATTGCTAGCTCCGGAATCACATGCGTAAAGCCTCTCCACAAAGATGACGGAAGATGCCCAATGGCAACCTCCAACGACATCGAGATCCCATAAATCTTCCTCAAAAGTCTGAATATCATATCCTCTGAATTGTTCGAAATACGAATCACCCATTTGGCCATGAATGCCTTGTTCATCTCTCCTATATGCAGAACACCCATGCCACCCTTACTCTTCGACGAGGTTACCCTACTCCAATCCACCAGATGCATGCCCCTCTTAAACCGGCTCTTGTCTGACCAAAAAAACCTCATTATCAAAGCCTCCATTCGTCGATGCACCCCAGTAGGCAATGTCCACGTAGAGAAAAAGAAAATAGAGGTGGTCGAGAGAACGTGCTTTAGGAGAACCAGCTTCCCACCACTTGACAGAATTCTCACCTTCCATCCCGCCAACTTCCCCTCTAACCTCTCCAGTAGCCCCTTCCATTCACTCATCTTGTGTCTCCCTACCACTAACTGCAGACCCAAATACGTGATCGGTAGTGTGGCTGCAGAGCACCCCAGCTCTGCTAACGCGCGCTCCACCTCTTGGTCAGAGAGTCCAAAAGGAACCACCTAGGACTTGCCCCTATTGACATGAAGCCCCAATAATTCCCCAAAGATATCCACAATACACGACGCTCTTCTGATCTTAACCTCCTCAACTCACATGAATAGAATAGTGTCATTGGCAAACTGCAAAAGCTAGATGGATATGTCCTCCCTCCTATAGCCTGAACACTAGCCCTCGGATCCCGCTACCTCACCATAACATCCAACATGTCAGTAACAATAACGAACCAGAGTGGCAGCAAAGGACAGCCCTGAATGATCCCTCGCTGAGGTCGGAAAAAATCCCCTTCCGATCTGTCATTGACTAGCACCGCATAAGAGCATGTTGTCATGCACTGCTTGATCCATGAAATCCACAAATCCGGAAAGCCCCTCTTCTACAAAGAGACTCAAATGAACCTCCAATCCACACAATCGTATGCTTTCGAGAAGTCAACCTTCCAAAGCATGCCCTTTGTCTTGTTCCACCTCCAATGTATTACTATCTCTGAAGCCAATACCAGACCATCTGACATATGTCATCTCGGTACGAACATCGTCTGCTTCGGCGAAATTATCCGCTCGAGCAACCCTTCAAGCGAACTGCGAGGATCTTGGAAATGATAAGGAAAACGCGTTATAAAAAGCAATCGATCTGAAGTCCTCCACCTTGGTTGGCACGTCCTTCTCAACAACAAGAGAAGTGCCTTGTTGAGCCTCTCGAAACCTCGATTGCCCTCACGGAACTCCAAAAACACCTCCATCACATCCCTCTTCACCACCTCCCAGAACTCCCTATAGAATCCCATCGGGAAGCCATCGAGGCTCAGTGCCTCATGCGCATTCAGCTGAAAAAGTGTCCCCTTTGCCTCATCCTCAGTAAATTCTCTGATTAACGAGTCTGCATCCACACCAGATATATGAGACACTCCCCTCCTTGTCATCCCCATCCGACCCACGGACCTCTTCTCCCAAAGGACTGGAAATGTGCTCGTAGTGCTTCCCCTATCTCACGATCACACTCTACCACCTCACCACCAACCTCGATCGAGTGGATGAAATTCCTCCACCTCCTCCCACAGGCCGTTGCGTGGAAAAGATACGTGTTCGCATCCCTTGCGCACTCAGCACTTCCTGGACCGTTGTCTACAGGCCACTTCCTCCTTATCCTCGCTAAGGATCTCCTCCAAATACTCCTCGCCTCCAGCTCTTCCTCCCCAAAAGCATGCTCATCCTCAAGCTTGTCTAGTCTAACAACCCCTCATATGCCTTAGATATTCTCTCCCTTCGCTTAAGACGGTTTTCCCTATTGAAAGTCAACAAAAATCTCATGAGCTCGATCAGCTTGCACGCAAATCTGGACATAGCTGAACCCCTCGATCGACAAGCGCCCCAAAACTCTGCCACAGCCTCATGGAAACCCTCCTCTAGCAGTCGTGCCCTTTCAAACCTGAAGAAAGTGCCAGCAAACACCATCTCCCGAGTACCACAATAGCGATGTGTAATCCAAGTGCAAAGTCATAAATATGTTAATACGTGACAGAGATCTCGAGTTCTGCCACATTCCACAGTATCTATCACCTGGAGCCCAAGCTCGTCCACCATCTCACGTAACTCTGCAAAACAACTATCTCTCCCTCCACGTGCCCCGAACGATCATCTGAGTGCAAAGTCACAGTAAAATCTCCCCCCATGATCCATGCCACATCTGGGAATCCAGCCCTGGCCAACATCAGTTGCTCCACTAACACCACATAGTTGACCCCGCCGCATGGGCCATATACATTAGTCACAAGAAGCCTTGTTCCATCAGCCTTACGTCGCAACAAAATAGAGAGTGAATGCTGACGATGTGCCTCTTCGTCCACCACCTCGAGTTTATCTCCATTCCAACCCATCGTAATACCCCCTGCAGCCCCCACCAAGGCAATCAATTTGACCTCCCCCATATGCCCCCGCCCAATCTCACTCTACAGACTACAGCCCCTCCAGCTCTCGTGAGACCTTTGTTTCCTGTAGCATTGACACGTCCACCCTTTGCTTCAGCAACATATTTTTCACCGCCATCCTCTTCTCACTTTACACCAAACCCCTTATATTTCAAGATACCACATTCATTGAGAACTGACAGATCCCCCCTTTGGCGGCACAACTCCGATGCAGCTCATCACCTCCCTTTCAGGCGCCCCCTGCCATGCGTCTCCAAACCCCCGATCCCTTCCACTTCCTCTCTCCAAAGCAACCATCTAGGTGCACCCCCTCCTCATTAAGCCCTTGCAAAGCCTCCAACCCCCACCGCCTTCCACCCAAGATCGCTCCCCCTTCTGACAAAACCAAATGTGGTAATGCATCCAACTTCCTGTAAAAGACCAAGCGTCGCATCCTCCTCCTTTCCTACAAGCTACTTTGGGCATACCATTTCCCAAACCACCTCGGCACCTCCTCTTCACAGCTCCGAACAGCCACCATAGGAGGTCGCCCACTCAACCCCACAACACCTCCCAAGCCCTCAGGTGCCTCCCTCTGACCCACGTGCTCCGAAGAGGGCCTCGCTGCCTCCTTCGATTGCCCATGTTCTCGCTCCAAAGATCCTCAGTGCGCATCGACTCCCCAAACTCCAGCAAAGAGCACTCGCCATCCAACCAGAACGGGTCACGCTCCTCCGGCTGAATAGGAGCACAAACGAGAGAATGCTCTGCCATCTGACCCAAAATCGGATTAAATTAAATAGCCGCAACCAAGGGGCCCACTGCACCGACCATTCTCAGGCCCCAAAGACGAGTCGAATCGCCAACGCTCGAAGTCATGAATCATATCCCCTTAGATTCGCGAAACCCGATTGGGTGACTACCACAACATGCAACCCGATTAAGCCGACCCAAGCTACCTCAGCAAAAGTGGCTCGCGCCCCGATACGATCTACCTCGATATTCAAGTCATGGCTTGCATCGAAAGCCATCCCACTTTTCGCAGATGGATGGGCTTTTTTAAAAAGGTTGAAAGAAGGCCTTTCCCCTTCCAGTTCCTTCCTTGACAACGCCTCCTCTGCCCCCGTACAGTTGAGCTCTGATCCGTTCATCAGCCCCTCGTCACACACTTCCAAGCTAAAGGATGCCCCACTGAACCACGCCTCGAGAAATGCAGGCGGCGCCCTCTCCCAATCATAGCCCTTCACCAGCATCCATGGTAGCTCTCCACAGCGAAGACCATCGGCAGGCAACTATACTTGTAACCTCAGAAACTAGCGTCGAAACATCTTTAACTGTCGCAAAGCTCCTCCCAACAATCGGAACCCCTTTGACCGAAAAGATTTTTCCCTCCTCCAAAAGTCGCAGCCTCTGTACCGCAGAAGGGGGGTCCTCCGATGCACCAAACCCATCGCCTTGCTCGAGAGGTGGATCAGCTTCCCTGCTTCTTCTGACAAGAGGCCCCAAGCACAAACCAGCAGCTCGTCAAGCAACACCACATCACCTCCAAAACTACGATCCACCACCCCACCAATATCCTCCATCGCGTCGACCAAGCTTCTCCCCTTTCTTCGGCAAACCCCCACCAGTAACCGATCAGCTTTCACCCCAACGATGCCCCCCTGCACCTTCAGCACCACATATTCCCCTCCTCGGGCATCGGAAGCAACGATGCAGGCTTCCTCCATAGCCAAAACATCGAACGGGGACCCGGCACACTACCGTGTGATGCCCCCATCCGCGGCACCGGAGGCATCGCCCCTGAAAGACATGAGTCGAACCCCTGTCCTGCCGCACAACAAAGCTCGAAGAACCCCACCCATGCCTAGAGCCGCCACTAGCCTTTGTCCACCCCTTCGAGCTATCCCGCATGATGTCCAAAAGGAGTTGGATGTTCAGCAGATTATGCACACAGCAGATTATACATGTGTTAAGATGCATAGAGATAGTCCATTTCTATTCAATGACCTTGTGATTCTTAATTCAAAAGAAAAATTAAATTGGGACTTCATACTTTACATCAATAAAACAAAATCATAAACCAGATGCAAGAATTATTATGATTTCTTAACAATTAAATGTAAATAAGGATTCCCATTAGACTAAACAATTGACTGATTTGCAATACGGTCAGAGTTTAAACGAAAATTGAGCAAGTTGTCAAAATTCTATAGAAACAAATTAATGGTGTTTTTGTACTACTCGTGATGTGAGAGAGATATTGAACTGTGTAAAAGCTGCTACATATTCTATTAATAACATTAAACTAGTAAATAATTTGGTTTGAATATATCAAAAGATTGGTTTGCTACATTAATATCTAAGTCATATTGACCATTTTTAGTTTTTTTTCAAAAAAAATTCATCTCAAAGGAATAGAATCCCACAAGTTAAGGAATAACCATGATTTGTTTATGAAGTACATACAGAACGATATTTACTCATGTCAGAATCTTTATATAGTCTAAGTTCACAAAGTATTCCTCTTATTATGTAAAGAGGTATAATTTCCCATTAAAATAAGCATTTCCCTTCTATCAAAGTGACATCGCGCCTTAGTTTTTCCTCACTGCCTCGTGATCGCCTCAAGAAAAATAGAATGATATTAGAGCCTAGACAAGTCACCAGGGCCTTACATTTCCTAGGAACCTTCGATAACACAAAATATGAGAATATATTATAACAAAAGAGTCAATTTGCGGCCATCTGCATTTCTCTATTTGTGAGCTATAAGCGAAAGGAAGCAAAAAAAACCTCTTGTTCAAATATATAGATAAATCTTCTGTGCCCATGTAAAACAATAATAAATTGAGGCATAATTCTAAGAGCTGCGATTCTAGAACGCATTGAAGTTTTCACCAATGGAAATATAAGTTAGCTTGAAATTCTGAAATTGGATTCCGTAGTTGTTCCTTAGTGTGCTAGCCTCAACAAGGTAACCAACGGAAGAACGCATGAGGAAATTAAGAGATAGTTCTTACATAGGCGAGGTGGAAAAGAAAAGGTAATTACTTGTTTATATAAATATGTTGATACATTTACTTCATATATCAGCAATAAAAAAATCATATCATAAGATCTATAAATTAAACATCAAGTGCATAGAAGCACATAAAAAATATTGAAATTGCAAAACCTTCTCCCATTATAAGTAGGGTTGGCTACATGCATTCCTTTTTTTTTCGTAAAACGGGTGAACCCCAGTTGCGGAGGGGCTCCATGCATTCTTACTCAAATATGCGTTGAAAGATTCAACTATTTTTTACGTTGGTTGTCAATTACCTAATGCAACCCCCACAAGGGAGGATTTGAACCGCGGCCTTTTGAGTGGAGGCATACTGCACTACCACCGAGCCATTTATGTGTGCAAGCACATAAAAATATTGAGAAAAAAGTAATATGTACTTTCTTTTGTTTATATAAGGTTGTTAATGTAGTGAAATGCATTTTAATGAAGTGAAATGCACTATGTTAATTCTTATCAGCATCAATGGAGAGTTTACAAGCTAAAGAAACTAAAGCATGGAGAGATTATACAACAAAAACCTACTTCCCATGCATATATGATAACATATGACAAAGGGTATGTTTCCAATATAGCCTCACCACCGCATCATACGGTTTGTTTGTTTCTTGCATGCCATGTTATTAAATGATAACATTGTAATAGAAAGATAACCTGCTTGGAAGTGCCCCATAAGCATGAGCCATTCGACTGAACAATCCTGTTGATGCAGATGGTTTCCCGAAACGAGCATATGGTGCTAGCATACCTACCAAAGCTATGTCCACAACAATCCCGACCAAAAGGTCAGCTGCATACAGCTCAAATTCGGACCAGAAATCTTTCCCCCTTTTCTGGATCTCCGCAAATGTAGCGCAACAAGAATCTATAACAATCTAAGAACCATCAAATAACAAGTAAGAACTTGTTTCCACGCCTTGCAAACACTTCCTACATGATATCACAGACAAGGCAAAGGGGAGCAAAACCTCTGTTCCAACTTTGAAAAGAAAATTCTGATCCGCAAGCATCCGATTACGTAGTAATGAACAGTTTCTCATTGCATAACCTAAGAGTCCACCCGAACCCTGAAAAGGGGAAGAAGAAGACTAAAAAACAATTCCAATACACAAGAATCTACTAAATCCAGCGTGCACAAAATGTTGTAGGAAGCACCTGCAGGTTGAGATAATTCTCTAAAAACAATTTCCGGATTCCAGTGGTTTTTGCGGCTTCTAACATGTCGGAAGGAAGTTTCACACCTCGAGATTCAATCTCCTTCATCACCTCCTCAAATTTCAACAGTGAACCAAACTCTGCAGCGTCTGAATCCTCTCCTCCATTTTCCTCATTACGATCATCACCTCCACCGCCACCACCTCCTCCCCCTCCTTTTCCAGGTGGAAATTTACCATTACCTCCATCTCCATCATCATCTTTATTCTTACGAATCGGGTTAAACTTAGCCCCGTATGCATAAGGATTTCTTCCAATAGGAATGTCCACTCCTACTTGCAAAACCCTGGGCTTGGGAGCATCTCTATCTCCTCTAGCAGGAGGATTCTCGGCAGAGGAGTCCGATTCACTACTCGCACAAATAGCGGCATCCTTCCTAGACCTCTTTTTAGGAATATCCCCTAACGGTTTTCTACTACTAACAAGAAAAATCAGATCTTTTTGTCTGATCGTAAATGACACATTTTGAATCTTGCAATAACAGCTCACACCGGTTATCTCCATTCCACAATTCCTCGATGCAAACGACCAACCATAAATTCTAGTGGAAAGCGCCATTGTAGCTTATTTTTCAGAAAACTCCCAAAATCAACAAGGAATGTCGACAAAATGTAACCACGAAGAAAACTTCAAAATCCCCTCTTTTACACCTTGATAAACGCGAAAAAAAATCGTTAGCTAATCAAAATCCGAACTGTCAAACACGGGAGGCGCAAATCTGCTGGAACACGAGGAGTATCAACAGAGATACGCCCTTAGTCGCCTTCTTCCGGCGGATTAGGGTTGAGGGAAAGGAGGAGAGGAGGAGAGAATCGCGGAAGAGGATCGTCAGCTTCGACCGATTTGTTCCCAATATACGGGGGACCTTTCGGTGGCCGGTGAGTGCTTATGGACGGTCAGGATGAGAGGCTGAGATAAAGAGGCGGAGATCGGCCGTCCATGGATGAGAGGCTTACTGGTTTGGACGGGTGGGGATTGGCGGCATCATAATATGGAATATGGTGGGAGCCGTACGAATCGGAATCAAGAATCTAACTTTTAGAGGTGCGAATTACTTGCAGCTTTTTTTTGGAGGTAAAAAAAGTAGGGAATCAATCTCTAATAAAAATATTGGAATTGAATGACTATCTAGTACCTTTTAGTCCAAAGCGTCAATATGTTTACTTTTAAGGGTTGATTTGGTTGCAGGGTTGGGCATGGTTGGATTTGAAGGGTACCATTGTAAATAGTAAACTCTGAGTAGGATTGGGATGTTTGGAAGGAGGGTTACCTCGGATTGGGCCAACCCAACCTTGCCCAACCCTGCAATCCTCCCAATCCTTTGGTTGAGTTGCAGGGTTAAGTTGGATTAAGTTGGGATACCCCTATCAATAGTAAACTGTGAGGAGGATTAGGGATTGTTTGGTTGCAGGGTTGGGTTGGTCCAACCCGGGGTAACTCTCATTCCAATCCTCCCAATCCTGCTCATAGTTTATTATTGATAGGGGTATCCCAACTTAATCCAACAATGTCCAACCCTGCAACCAAACGAACCCTTAGCATCAACATGACATCCGTAGGATTTTTCTAGTTAGGATGATATCATTATCCTAGTTAGGATGATATCATTATCCAAGCCTTTTTTCATCTCTTTAAATATATGCAATTTTCGGATATATTGTTTAGAGTAAATTACAAAAAGTAATTGTATTATACACCTGATTTTAATATCATACCTGAACTTTAAAAAGTAACAATGTGGTACGATAACTTTCAAAAATGTCTCAATGTGATTTTTTACTATT
The DNA here is from genome assembly GCA_037367405.1 of Ottelia alismoides. Taxonomy (NCBI): domain Eukaryota; kingdom Viridiplantae; phylum Streptophyta; class Magnoliopsida; order Alismatales; family Hydrocharitaceae; genus Ottelia; species Ottelia alismoides. The sequence goes on from JAZKJV010001623.1 coordinate 690,886, forward strand.
GAAATTTAATGTTAAAATGACGAAATAATCAACTAAACTTCTATGTTGAAGGACCACATCGAGACAGATTTGAAAGTTGAGGTACCGCATTATTACTTTTTAAAGTTCATGTGTGACATTAAAATCATGTGTATAGTTCAGAGACTTTTTTGTAATTTACTCTATTGTTTTATTTATGTGACCTGCCGATGAGGGGAATAAGTTAAAAATATTATTGGACAAGTCCACAAAGATCCTAATGGAAAAAATATCACTAGAACCTGTTGTCTAGATTGGTAACAGTACAAAATGGAATTCTCTTGCCTTATTCACTTTTGTTCTCTTGTTTTAGAGGACTTTTCAAACAAAATGCGATCAATGAACATGAGGTCGATGAGAGGAAAGTAGTCTCTTCGAAGACTCCTCTTTTTTGGTGACGACAAATGCTTTCGGTCGGAGAATACCGCTCTCCTTTTTCTCTGTATTTTTTTGGCCGATGTATATTTTTGCGTGCCCAAGTCAGTTGGGCTTGAGGTTTAACTTTTTTAGTTTGTTTCCCTAATTGAACATTTTCCGGGGATACAGCTAGGGATGAGCATTAGGCTGGGCTGGTCCAGCCCGGCCCGAAGCCCGGCCTGCATAGCCCGGTCCAACCCAAGCCCGAATTATTTATGGGTCGGGCTTGGGTCAAAGATGTAGGCCCATTTAATAATTGGGCCGGGCTCGGGCTTCGCCCGGTCCAACCCTTTAGGCCCGATAGCCCAGCACGCATAAAAGCCCAAAATTAGGTTCGTTAGGCCCCGATAGCCTGACCCGCATAGAGCCCATATGTGTCTAGACTTTGATATCTCACTTTGATATATTCATCTGGATTTAATGAGGGAGTTGAGCCCGATTGGCCTGAGGGTCCTGACGGCTCAGCCTACGGCTTTCATGGTAGAACTGGAAACTCGTCCATACACCCGGAGTCGGATGTTCGTGACCTCTCACTTGCAATCCCGTGCTTCTGTTCTCACCCCATCCTGTTCATCTCTCTTGAAAGATGCGCGATCCCTCGATAGCAGCGGGTTCCGGGCCGCATGTTGAATTACCGGCTGGTACTGGAAATGTCGACGGATTAATCCACTTGAGGTACATTTTCAATCCATTTGTTTACTATTATTTGCACATGTTTCTATAATATCTCTATGAAACTCTTTCCATTAGATATTGTAGAATCATAGATATGATCAAATCCATGCAAAACAGTAGGATAACTAAATAATAAAGACCTAAATAACTAATAAATACTTCATAACGAATATTACAATCAAAATAACCAAATGAGGGTACGCCAAGTTTATGGGTCCACCAAGTTTAGACTAAGAAGTTTTGGGCCAAGCCCAATTGATTTTTGAGACATTATGGGCCGGCCCGGCCCAGGCCCGACCCATAATAATTGGGCTGGGCTTGGGTTTGGACCTTCAAAAAAAATTTAGTAGGCCTAGGCCCAGCCCAAAGCTCACAAACATAAATGGGCTTGGGCCCGGGCCATGTAAGACCCGGCCCATGCTCATCCCTAGATACAGCCCGTTATCCTCCTTGTTGTAGTGGACTTGTTGGTGCACTCGTGGGCTCTCATGCTTGCGATGGAGACTCGTTGTTGTACTCCTTTTTTTCAGATCAATTATATATATATATATTGTGATGGATTGTTGGAAAAAATACATCTACTACAAATCTAACTCTACTGCTTCAACACGCAATCATCTCTTTACTTCCACGACGATCCATGTAAATCTTGTATCTGGTTCAATAGTTATAGTCCACTAAAGGAGCACCTTCTTGAAGCCGGAGGAAAGAACATAAGGTTCTAATACAATTGGGGCATCATACGATAATTTATTCAGAGAGAACATGCCCCGCCAATAGAACCCCATTTATTGAGACATGAAATTCTGAAGGTTGGTTCAATCTATTACCCTCAAGGAAGGGATTTTAAACACAAAATTTAAAAAGGTTGGTGATTGACCTCCCGTGTGGGGGTATTTTTGCAAATTAGAGGAGTCGTCGGTGATATCCTAACAATCAAAAGCATGAGTTTTTTTTTTGAAATAAGTGGGGTAGCGAAATCTAAATGTTGAGGAAACTTCAATGGATCTTAAATTTCGACGATACTTATGCTATGGCGACTATTGTCTCATAGGTGTTAATTGTTAACACATATAACATCCGGAACATATAAAAGATATACAAGCTATTCCCAATGTAGGTGTTGTTACGTAAAGCACCCACATATAGCATTCACAGCACCTTCGGTTGGGTCCAAACACCATCCACATAAGGAGTTTCGTAGTTACATCATGAATATTCGATAATTCATAATTAAATACAGGATTGTGAATAATGCTTAGCCCTTACATGACATAATCTTATGTTAATTTCCATCCATTTTTGCCATTAGATTTGACAAATTATGCTAATTTCGGATAATTTTACCCCTCAAATAAAATCAAATTTCCGAAAGATACCCCTTCCAATCTTCCTCAACTTAGTCAACACGAGCATCAGAGCAAGGACGGAGATTGGTAGGACCGTAGGAGGAGAAGGTTCCAAGGTCGTTGGAATCTTAACAAATGTGCAGCGCACAGCTTTGACTTCTGTTAGGTGATCGAACGATCATCAGAGGTGTGGAGTTTCCGTTGCAGAGTCGAATCTTCTCTTGCAGAGGATCCACCTGGAAACCCACTAGATTTGACTTTGTTCATCTACCGTTTGGAGAAGGTGCTAGTCTGAGCAAAATCTAACCGCATAAAAGGAGCCACCGCCATTATCTGAAACAATTTAGCATCTTTTGGAATCACAACGGCATGGAGCTCTTCAAGAACGAAAGAACATTTGATTAACACTGCCTTCAACCATCATCCCATGAGCAGCTTTGTTCACCATACAAGAGCTCTGTCACTAGTAAGAAACCAACTCGCAGCAGCTTCGGCATCGACACCAACCATCTTGCACAGTACACGGGCAACAGTAACACGAGGGACCTATCTCTGCACAAGAAAATGTGCACAACCCATGTTCCCCATTTCAATCCATTGCCATTCGCTACTCAGAACCACTATATGCTGCTAAAGTTCTGAAGCCCCTTCTTTAAGAGAGCCGAGGTCAGGAGGACCTCCGCCCCAGTACAGCAGTTGTGCGCTGCTTGGAAGGAAGATGAGGTGGTTGGTGGAGGAAGGGGATGGAAGCCGAAGGAGTGGGGGGGGGGGGGGGTGAGGTGGTTGACGGGGGATTAAAATGAGTGTAATTATGAATTATCAGGTCCTCGGTGTAAATATGAATTATTGAAGGATTGTGGTGTAATTATGAAATTAGCCAAGGTTATAGGTATAAATATCCCTATTTTTAACGAGTTCTTAATCAAACAATTTTTTTAAAGAAATAAGAGTTTTCACCGTTTAGGTCCGTGTTGAAGTGTGTGACCAAAAACTTCACTATTTAAATATTTTATATTTTCAGAAATGACAACCAAGAAGCTTTTAGTGCAATTAAAACAAGGCAAAAAATCATAAGGGATTTTTACCCGACAGACCTTATAATCTTTGCCAATTACCTCTACGGCCTTTGAAACAACCTAATTCTCCCATCGACCTCGTAAACTTGCTAACCTTTACCGTACAAACCTTATCGTTAACCCTCATCCATTTACCCGTTAAAAACAATCGGATTCCGTTATGTTCTTTTACATTATACCCATTTTGTTAATCAAATTTACATTGAGTGTCACTCCCATTCACCTCCTCATGCTCTACCTTCCCACCCAGCACCCACCACCTCAGCGACCTCCGTCCTCGCCCTCCTCGTCCCTGACTTTCGTCCTTACCCTCCTCTTCCCCGACCTCTATCCTCACCCTCCACCTCCCCGACATCCACCCTTGATCTATGCCCTTTCCCTACCACCCTCTGATTTCAGCATCGGTTGCCTTTGTTCCTCGACGTCCTCCATACGCAGGTGCTTCACTCCTATACGGACACCGAACAACATCGGGCTCGCGACAGATCCCACCTCATCGGATCTCACTTGCTTTGGATTCTCCAGCAGTAGCTTCTCCTCCCTCCTCTACCGCTCGTTCTCGTCAATCAGATCCGCCGCACTCGCGCTCCCATCTGACACAGCCCTCGGAGGGGAGTTCGAGCGCAATCCCTAAAGATAGGGATGTTCAGGTCGATCCTCTGCCGTAGCAATCAATGACGGTGACTGGACAGCTGTAGTCGAAGCTCCTTGTTTCCGTTGTTGTGGTGTGATGATGGCATGGATCTGTCTTCTCTCCTGGAGGTTGGGATCAACGGCAAGTAGATGTTGCCACCCTCATCCTTTGATCACTAAAGTCGAAATGTGAACCTCATCGAAATGTGAACCTCAATGACAAGTAGAGGCCGTCAATCTTCGCGCATAGCAGAAGACCCGAAGTTGATGGTGCTCGACTCTTCATCGGAGATGCAGACACCCTCCTCCCCCTCGGAGATGCCTTCCTGCCACCAACTAGGCTCAGTTGCCGGTACCTAGATGGCACGATGATTCGGCTCCCTGGAGGCCGTTCGGTTCTCCTCCTTTGCAGCAACGAGGCTGGGAACCCATGGAGGTGGAATATCCACCGTTGGATTTTCATTAGTGAGATTAACTTAAGACTAACCCAAACAATTGACTCAAATAAAGCTAAAACAGACGGCATGGTCTGTGGGGTAAGACGGAGCAAGTTTATGGGATCGAGGAGGAAATTAGGTTGTTTTAAAGGTCGTGTAGGGAATTAGGTTGTTTCAAAGGCCGTTGAGGTAATTGACAAAGATTATAGGGTTTGTCGAGTAAAAATCCCAAATCATAATGTCATCAAGATTGGAATTATTCCCCCATGGGATATAACTTTTGCAAAATATTACTTAGAATAGTTACGACTTGAAAATATTTTTCAGAATAGACATGTATTGACAAATTGTTTGTCGTTTGATGTGTTGTCTACGTTAAACCATTTGGCGTGCTACATAGATGGCAAAAACATGCATACATGGTGAAAATATGAGTTCCTAACCCCCTCCTGTCCGTACATGTCGACAAATAATTTGACGTATTACGATAAACCATTTACCGATATATGACCATTACGAAAGAAAAATATTTTCAAACCGTTTCCATTCAATTAAAATTCTTTCCTCTATCCTCCTACAATAGACATCCTCGCAATTGCACCAAGGACCCCACCTGTTTTCCATTTCCGATGCCAACCATTTGATCATGATAGCTCTACATGTCAGATGGATATGGTTGCCGTGTTCGTAGAACCATCCGCAGCATCAAGCTTGCGGCAATAGATCTCAAAGCAAAAAAACAAAGGAAGTCACGTTGCCCATATCTGACAACTCCCTGCCATGGGTCCCTTTCCCCTCCGCCTCCTCTCTCTCCCAATTAAAGCATCCTCATCGTCCAGCCAAAGTAAAGCAAAGATACAAAGAACCATCCAATCCAATTCGTGCAGGAAGCACCTACCGCTCATGCAGAATGAATACCTTTCCCCCATCTAATAAGTAATTAAAATAAATAAGTGGCCCATCTACCGTATATATTTTCCCTTCCCCAGGAAAGAAAAATCTCAAAAAATAAGAAGTTGGTTGAGAAGAAGTGCTACTGTATCTTCTCATTAATGATCTTCCAGCAAAATCTGACAGATCTGTCGTTTACCACCTTGATCACATGATAGACAGAAATGCAAACCGCAAAATATCATCTCATATTGTACAATGGCGAAAAACAAGAACAAGAAGAAGAGTAGAGAGGATGTGGAGGAAGCCAAAACTAACATGGGAGCACACAATACTAATAAACACTGAAGGGAGAAAAGATATCAAACAAAGGATTGTCATCCTGTAACCAGTGTGGAAGCTCTACCTGTTTGATATGGGATTTGGGCCACTGGGAACTTCGTGCTTGCTCTCATTGAACTGGTGGTACGAAGACGGGCCATGATGGTGGAGATCCATGGTCTGATGTGAAGAAGAGGAGGAGGAGTGTCGAGATCTCACTCTCCTTGCAAAGGCCACCTGTGGATTTGCTTGAGATGCCAACAGAAAGAGCAGGAAGAACACCAACAGTAGCAGCCAGAAGCAGAAGTGAGAACAAGATTTCACAGCATTGCCCTGTTCATCTCTTGCCATGCAGGTCCCTTCGAAGCTTGAACCGATCAGAGGCCAGAATCCACCCAGAAGAAAGAGGAGGAGATCAACATCCATGCACCACTTGCACCCACTGGAAGATTTAGAAGGAAGAACGAGGTAAGATGGCCTCCCAACTTGACTGTGATGTATGGGAAAAGGAAAAGAAGAAAAGAAAACCGATCGGTGAAGGAGACCCTTCCTAGATTGCCTCCCCCTCTCCCCCACCACTCTGCCAATATCTGAAAAATAAAAGGCTGGGATTATGACCATGGCGCCCTTAGTATCATATGGGAATGGCTGGTATTATCTGACCAGTAGTATTTGGCATTTTTCATTTGGTGATATAAACACCAAGATCTACTTATAAATGGCTGTCTGTTCCTTCATCCATGTCTGAGAAATAATGGAGAAGATACCGTGTGGGTACTTCAGTCAGAGCTGAGAATAAAGTGAAACTGTGCAAAGTAATAATTTCCAGATCCTGTGAATTAAAGTTCCCCTCTATCTTGCAATTATCACTGGCTAATTTGCAACTTGCTGTACAAGTGACATGAAACACCTTTGGATCCTAGTTACAAGGAAGCTAAGCATGGTTTTAAGGAAAACTTTCGTTGGAGTTTCTTTGTAATGTGGGACATCAAGCTGCAAATGACAGTATCATCACCTTTCTTAGCATAGTTATTTATCTTGGAACCATCTTTAGACACAAGGGTTGGGATTTCTTGTTGTCGGTGGCATGACAGCAGTCCTTGTTGTGGCCACCCAATCAATGATCGAACGGTCCAGATCGCTCTAATGACATCTGGATCATAGCAAGGGAAAGGATCATGAGTATGATGTAAACTGATATATCCATATTTATTTTATACACATTTTGACATCCGTGTCTGATTTAAAACGAATATAGATGAATATGCAAGTGAATGCAGTCAGTTGAAAAGATATAACCATGAACAAGCTTGTAAGGTTGCACCATGAGCACCATTAGCTTTGCAGTTGAAATCACAAATAAAAGTAGATCTTGGAGTAATTCCTTGGAGACTGAAGTGAAAACTATGAGAGCTTATGTTACTCTTGCTTGTTATGTGATGCCAAGAGGCTTGGGGTTCAATTTATGGAACCTATGCGGCAGAGTAGAAATTACAAATAAGTTGAGAAAAATCTAGAAAGATGGGCAGAGTAGAAATTTAAAACTGTTTTTAAGAAACAAAGTTACCAGTCATCATCATCATATTGATTAAAAAGAGATTTCAACCCTGGCGAAGACTAGTCAGAAATCCAAAGGGCCAAAAACATTACATGCCATAAGGTTTTTTTCGTGGGGACATATCCCAACAACAACAACAACAAAAAAGAGTTTTATAGCAAAAAAATCGAAAGGCATATCGAAAAAATTTTAGCTATCTAATAAAGGACTAAAAAGACAACACAACATCAAAAAAAAGGAAAGGGTCATACTGAGAGGATGTAATTATTACATCTCAAAGTCTCTATCGAACTCCAGGGAGGTAGGGGCTTGAAAATGAGGCGATCCTACACCCCAAACAAGTAGGTTTAGTGTAACGTCCGGAGCTTAAGTTTCCCGTCCACTATCAAGGAAATACCCGACCCTAATAACTTGTTGAGTTCGGACCCAATTAGATATGTTGACAACCGTCCAAAATGCTTAAATTGTCAAGTAGTAATCCTCATCGCTTATAACACACTCTCACATTTTGTGAGTTTTAGACGTGGGACTATCTTTGAATGTTGGGATGTTACAACCTCTCCCACTTATATTCGCAACGTTCTCGTTGCGACATGGTCCATCACTTATTCTCAGTGACAGTGGTGGCTGCACGCTCCCGTTTTAGATCCCTTCGGGTAGCCATTTCCACTATCAAAAGGAACCTACTCTGATACCATGTGTAATGCCTCGGGCTTAGGTCTCCGATTCGTTATCGAGGAAAATTGACCATGATAACTTACTGGATTCGTGTCTGAATGGATCCGTTGTAACACCTCAACCCCCAAAGATAATCCCACATCTAAAACTCACAAAGTGTGAGAGTGGGTTATAAGTGATGGTGATTACTACTTGACAACTTGGACTTAAGTATTTTGGGTGGTTGTCGACGGATCCAATTGGGTCTGAACCCAATAAGTTATTAGGGTTGATTTTCCTCGATAACGGATCGAGGATCTAAGCTGAGAGAGTCATTAGAAGTAATATATAAATGGTTTAAGAAGCATGAAGCCCATGTAAATTATTTATCTTATAAAACAAGCAATTATAGTAGTTTTTTTAATTTTGGAATATACGGCTATATTTCTCTTTCCAATAACCATCAAGTAGTGGCTCATGAGAATGTCCTCATTAAGTTCACTCTGAAAGAAATTCGTAATCACATCTAATAGCTCTAGCTCCAAGTTTCGATGTGCTACAAGAGCTAGTAGCACACTGATGGATGCAAATCTTAGAACAGGAGAGAATATCTTAGTGTAATCCACACCTTCCTTCTAAATGTAACCCTTTGCAACTAAGTGTGCCTTGCATTGATGCTTTTACTGCGTGAGATTTCTTGTCTTTTTTCTTAAAGACACATCTGCAGCCAACAACTTTCCTCTCTTTTAGCAACTTGATAGGCTCCCATGTTGATTCTTGTGAAGAGACTCCATCTCCTCACCAATAGAAGCAATCTACTGTTGAAATTCTGCTCCATTTATAGCCTCATTGTAAGTAGAGGGATTTGGAGACTGCCTCCACAATCTGTAGTGCAAATACAACCATGCCTTCAAAATCATATATACGTGGATGGATGTATCTCTCTATGGGCTGATCACCAGCAACACTTAGTTTCCTCTCCTCTGGTTGCTAAGCATTTGGTTGTTCAACATCATCTTGACGAGGAGTGGTCTGTTCAACTACATGATCCCTACTTGGTGTCAGTTCCAAGTCTACCTGCTCGTGTACATCATCACTTGTCCCTACATAGATAGATTCACTACCTGAGTGAAGCATGGATTTTTCATGAAATATAATATTCATGTAAACACCCCCACTCTCCTCGATCCTTGGATCGCTGCTTCGCCCGTTCTTCCTCGATCTTTGTCCCTACTTCACTATCCGGTACATAAACTCCATCCGATCCTTCTTCCCATTTTGAATCCCTTTTGGCATGTTTTACCTCCTCCTCCTGTGCTTTGAATCGAAGGATGGTGACAATCGCTTCTCCAGTCATTGCCGATGAGGAAAAGTGTGGTCAAAGGTGCATTCCACCCATCTCCGGCGACCTCCATCGCCGTTATGTAAGTTGAGGCATTTTTTCATGTTTTCATAGTTATAATTTACTCTTAGGATTTATTTCATGAATTTATTTTAGCATTTAATCCATGGTTTTAGTGTTAAATACTAAATTCGTAGTTCCCGATTGTTCTATGACCTGCTCTCACCATTTCACTACGCCCTAGGCTTCTCATTTCACCCAGATCCCTAGTGGATCTGGAGATCCATGTCCCACCTTCGCCACCTGTCGAAGGCATGTCCTCTGCACCCCATTTGCATCAATCTCCACCAAATCAAGCCCCCCGATCCTTTCGTTTTGTTTTGCTTGTGCTTCCTGCAGGATCAGGTAGACCAAAGGACTCTCTTGGGTCATTTATGTCGTTGGTTTTACCTTTTCTTTACTAATATGATAATAGGTAACAATCAAAGACTTGTAAAATAAAATAGTCAACATTATTACCAGATCATACAACATTAAATGCTTTGTGGTCAATAGCAGATGCGAGACTCCGATCCACTAAGTAACAACCTGTATCCACAACTTCAGCTCATAATGCTCTATCAAGTCCAGCATTAGAGAGCATGCACATTGCTCTCTCCAGAAGTGTCATATTCATTCGTACGACAACTCCATTCTGCTATGGCATATCTTTAATGGAGAGAGAATAGACGTTCATTTAACAACAACTTGTTAGTCAGAGACTTCATCATATACAAATTTTAAAGTCTCAACCACATATCGATCGTGGAATCTTGACTAGCAACCTCAGTGATAATCTCATCCTAAAAACAACATGATCATCGAGTGCATCTTCTTTTCTTGCACCATCAACTCGGAGGTTTCGAAATCCTTCGTTTGTTCCTGGTTCAACAGTGCCCAAATGTCCCGTTGCTTTAGTAGGGCACACATCTCGATCTACCATAGATTCGAGATAGTGCGCTAACCCCGTGTGAGGGGTGGGGCATCCCCTCCTTCCAGGTGTGGTGAGACCTCCCTACTTACGGATGCGAACGAATATGAATATATCTGGGTGTCAGATCAGATTTTGACATCCGTATTCGTTTTAAAATCAATAATGAATATCACTTTGATATCTGCATATGCCTGTATCCACTTATATATAAATATTTTTTAAATTTATTTTAAACCATATATATATATATATATATATATATATATAATTTTCTACCTTTTTCACCATGTTTGGTATAATTTGAATAAGATATGTGGTATCATTATTATGATATAATCATATTTAGTGTATTTATAACTTGTATATTCCATCCAACACATGCATATTTAAGCCAATAGAGTATTTCTAATATTATAAATGTATATGATCTGAATCCGTATTACATTTATATTTGATTTTTTATGATATGGTAACAAATCTTTCATATTCATCAATATCCATATATGTATCTTTTAAAAAATGAATAAAAATATGGTAAACATATATACGAATCCGTTCGTTGATATCCTCTATACTGGTAGAGTACATGGAGGCCGGGATGGGGGGTATCCCACAATCTTTCAACCTTGTAAAATTCAAAACAAATAACTTGAATTACGACACAACAAGCACAAGTATGATAATTCTATCTCTGAGAATTAAATTCATCATTTTATTTTTAACAGGTTAATATATCATACTTGAGGTTGTATTTTATTACTAATTTTAATATTATTTTTTATTTCCTTCCATTTAACCTTTTTTTTATTCCATTTAACCTTGACCTTACAGAGGCTTCTTCCGAATCCTTGTTCGGATACGTCAAATGCTTAGATCGCGCCATGCGCATGGACTCGTCGCCTCAATCACAACTTCCTCTCCAAATCTCGTCCATTTTCCGGCGAAATTCCCCATTCGATTTGCAACCCATCCCTCAATCCCCCGATCTCTCCCCTCTCCAGTTCACGAACATTCGGATTTCTACGCTCATCTCCTTCTCTCATGCTCCAAGCGCCTCAACACCTCTAAGAATGCCCGCCAACTGCTCGACGAAAAGCCTCAGGCTGCTGCATACTGCCGAGTTCTCCATGCTCGCATCCTCAGACTTCACCTTCCACTTTTATCTAAGCTCCTCAATTGCCTAATCGATCTCTACTCCAAGTCGGGTGATCTTGCATATGCCCAGAAGACGCTCCACGAATCAGGTGATGCCAATGACGATGCACCATCTTGGAACTCCATCTTGGCTGCTCTATCAAAATTGGGTGCGTTGGAAGATGTTTTGAAGATTTTTGGTTCTATGCGGAATCGTGGTGCATTGCCTGATCAGTTCACTTCCGCCATTGTTCTGTCTGCCTGCGCGAAGTTGGCGGTGGTTGGTTTCGGGAGGCAGGTGCATGGTAATGTGTTGAAGATGGGCTTTTCACGTGGGTCGTTTTGTGTCGGTTCTTTGATCGATATGTACGGGAAATGTGGTCTTGTTGATGATGCACGCACTGTGTTGGATGAAGTGCAATGCGCTGATACCGTTTCTTGGACTGCCATGATTGCGGGATATGCTCGGGTGGGAAGGTTGGAGGAGGCACTCAGCTTGTTTGAGAAGATGGTGAACAATGGATGCGTACTGGATGTTGTTACGTACGTCACAGTAATAACAACTTGTATGGCGCAAGGGTGGCTACAAGATGCAGAAAACATGTTTATGCAAATGCCTTCTCCAAATGATGTAGCTTGGAATGCGATGATTTCAGGATTTGCTCGGAATGGACTACAGCAGAAAGCACTTGAATTCTTTAGGCTGATGCGACAAGCTGGATTGCATCCTACAAGATCGACTCTGGCACAAGTATTAAGTGTTGCAGCTAATTTAATGACCCTTGACTTTGGTTGCCAAGTTCAATCTTTGGCTATCAAATTGGGTCTAGATGCAAATGTTTTTATTGGGAGTTCACTGATCAATATATATGCCAAATCTTGTGCCTTACAGGATGCAAAAAAAGCATTCGACACATTAAATGAGAAAAACCTTGTAACATGGAATGCGATGCTTGGTGGTTATTCGATTAATGAGAAACCTAGAGAAGTGCTGGAATTGTTTTTTGAGATGAAGGAACTTGGTATTCAGTTTGATGCTTTCACTTATGTCAGCCTTTTTCGTGCTTGTGCTTGTCTGGAGAATCTGAAGCTGGGACAACAACTACATTCTATTGTAACAAAAACCAACTTTGCTGGGAACCTATTTGTTGGAAATTCGATCATAGATATGTATGCCAAGTCCAAAGACTTGGATGGTGCAGAAATGCAATTCATGTGCATGCCCACCAAAGATATTGTTACTTGGAATGCATTGATTGTAGGGTTAGTAGACAATGAATACGGTAAAGATGCCCTGAACCTGATACCTGACATGAGATTGAGTGGTCTGATGCCTGACGCTGTATCAATTGCCTCGTTGCTTAGTGCATGTGCTGATAAGAATTCATCTCAAGAAGGAGAACAAGTTCACTGTGTATCGATAAAGCTTGGACTTGATCATAACTCATATGTTGGAAGTTCCATTGTGAATTTGTATGCAAAATCTGAAAGACTAGATTCTGCATGCAGGGCTTTCCATCTGATGTCTGATAAAACTGTTGCATCAAGGAATGCATTAATGGACGGGTACATATTGAATTACTATTATGATGAAGCACTCTGTCTATTTCAGCAAATGCTAAATGAAGGGTTAGATCCCACAGATTTTACTTTTGAGAGTGTTTTGTCTGCATGCAATGGCCCTGTCGGTTTGTATTTAGGTGTGCAATTGCACTGTCATATGCTGAAGTTGGGTCTCTTATTTGCTAATGCTTTTGTAGGTGTTGCACTTATCAGAATGTATGTAAGATCTAAACATCACCATGCTGTTGATGAACTTCTTGTGGAAATGCCCTGTAGTAGGAATCCTGTTGTGTGGACTGTTATAATTTCCGAACACAACCAAAATGGGGCTGGATGGGATGCTCTCTCACTTTTTGCTAAAATGCGGCTTTGCGATGTTTTGCCAGATCAAGCTGTTTTTGTCAGTGTTCTTAAATCTTGCACCGACTTAGCCACAATAAAAAATGGAAAAGAGCTGCACTGTCTCATTATGCATGCAGGCTATCATTCAGATGTCTCTGTATGCAGTTCTCTTATAGACTTCTATTCTAAATGTGGGGATGTTGAAGCATCATATCGGATATTCAGTGACGTTCAGAACAGATATAATACCATCATTTTGTGGAATAGTATGCTTGTTGGATTCGCAAAGAATGGGCATGCAGAGAACACCCTTATGCTCTTCAGGCAAATGGAAAAAGCAAATATCCCACTTGATGATGTTACATTCTTGGGAGTCCTGACAGCTTGCAGTCACGCTGGGCGTGTATCAGAAGGCCGCAGTATCTTTGACGCCATGACCGGAAAGTATGGAGTAAAACCAAGATATGATCACTATGCTTGTATGGTTGATCTCTTGGGTCGTGGTGGCTTTCTTGAGGAGGCAGAGGAATTGATACATAAAATGCCGTACCAACCTGATACTGTGATTTGGTCCACCCTTGTTTCATCCTGCAGAATGCATGGAGATTACACCAGAGGGGGGCGAGCCGCTGAAGAGCTTGTCAAGTTGGATCCATACAACTCTTCCTCATATGTTTTGCTTTCTAATATGTATGCCATGTATGGAAACTGGGATGGTGTTAAGATGGTGAGAAAAGCCATGAGTGGAATGGACATTAGAAAGTTGCCTGGATGCAGCTGGATTGTTGTAGGAAACAATACTAGCTATTTTCATTCTGCAGATACATCTCATCTTGCTACCATCAATATATATGAAGCTCTTGAAAGTCTGAATATGTCTTTGAGAAAAGATGACCATGACGATTGTATTATGTTTTATCATCATCATATGGGTTAGTTGAGAGGAGACACATGGATCCCAGATTGCTTATATCTTGTCAAGTTAAGAAAGCTTGACATTGCCGAGGTTGTTTCCAGAAATGAGGAGAGGGCATACATGCTGCACAGTTCATATTTCTCTCGTGTTAGCCTTGGATTTCACAACTTGAGGTTGTATATTATTTTGAAAGCCTTGGATTTCGCAATTTGGGGTTTTATAGTTTTTGAATAACCCCATTTCCAAGTCTAGGGAGTACTTGTTCAGTTTATAGCCGATTTGATCAAGCAGCAACAGCAGCCACAATCTATTGATTACAAGCCTAGGTGCTGGTCTTTCTCTTAGAAACATTTTGCATCATTACTATATTTATTAACTTATATAACATGCTTTGTGGCAGTGAGGGAGACCAGACTGCTTTGTGTTTGCAAGTCCTGGACACTTATGCATGTACAAGGAATGCCTACAGCTGAGATGAAGATGCTCCAGTGGATGTGAAACCATACAAGAAGCATTGGATTTACAACAAGAGTATCGGACATAAAATTAGTATGGCACTCATAGAAGATAAAATGAGAGAAACTCAGCTAAGGTGGTTTGGACATGCAAAGAAGGCCATCCTGTGATCCAGTTCAAAGGTGTGAGAAGATAGAAGAAGAGCCTTTGTGAGAAGTTAGAAGAAGTGCCTTACATCGGGTATCATGGAAGACGAAAAAAATGATTTAAGAAGACTATTGAGAACGATGTAACTTTTTCGGATCTATCTATGCCCTGGTACAACTAAAATTATATTTGTTTGGAAGCAAATCCATGTAGTCGATCCCACTTAAAGTGGGAAAAGACTTGGTTGCCTTTGCTGTTCCATCTTAAATATGCTGTCCATTTCATTCTTAAACCTGCACTTATGCAAACTTATAATCTGATTGTTTCAAAAAAATGTATCTAGATAATGCATACAATAGTTATATATCGATTCTTTTCTCTCTTTTATTAAAGCGATCCATTGTTTCCTGTAGGACAGTGGATAGTGAATTGTACACTTTCAGCTAATTTGTGATTCGATATAGGAGATATTGCAAAAAAGGGTTTTGGCATCCTTACAAGGTAAATATTTTTGTTGATATCTTTTATTACAAGGATGTTTGTCTTAGAGATACCTCATATTAGGTAAAGATGGTCCCAGATATTCATGTGTAACTAGTTTTACTTGTACTGTACGATCAAAGATAATCCATATCTAAAGATGGGATTGATGGAGCCGAAGTTGAAAATACGCATTGTAGAAGTGGATTTTGTTGTTCAGGAAATACGCATTGCTGAAGGCTCATGTCCATTGTTTGTTTAGGTTCACTCCACCAGAACATTGACTACATGTCTGTTTAGGTTCAATTAAGAAGTAAATGAACCAAATTTGGATGCAACTTAAGCTTCCATTAAATGATGAACCTATCTTTAACACAACCTTAGGTTAGATTAACTTAAAAAGGTATGTTAGACTTGATCTGATTCAATAAAACTCCATTTGTGTGGTCATGCACAACTGCGCATGAATGTGCACGTGCATCTTCATGTGTGCGTATGCGGGAACACACTCCACTACTGAGCTTAGGAGCACTTCGCCTCCAACATCCCTTGTCACTTAGGACATCATGACCTATTGCAACATTGCAATTACGTATGATTGCAACACATAGTATTAAAACATCGCATAATTTGTGGGAACTACATGGTTCTACTTCCATGCAAGAGAAAAAATGGCATAGAGAAAGGGCACGGGCAACATGAACTCTCTCATTTTCCGAAGCATATAACATAACCCTCTCTCTCTCCCCCCATTAGAGAACATGATCATGACTCCTTTATCTTATGCAATCACTCTTTTCTAGGGGCGGTTCAAATTCTAAGCACGTTAAAATATCTTCCTATTGTATTATCGATATATCGATGTCTATAGGTTTGAGGTACCGATATCACCATGGATCTCTTTTTCCAAATATTAACCAATATATTGTAATATATTGGTCATGTAATCTCAAATCACCGATATCGGTGATATACGGAAGTATATGGTGTAAAATTTTTGCTATTTCGATCGATGCCATCGAGTATCGTATGCCATTATCAATGATTTATCATTGATATTACCTGTGTTGCTTGATTTCATAGCTTATTTATGGGAAGAAGCTTGGAAGGCAATTTTTTTATTTTCATTTTGCTATTTAAATGTTAATTAGTTCAGGATTTTACATAGCTACTCAATTATAACACATTTAGATACTGTCCATCACAAACAACCTTCGATTTTCTTTCAGGAACGTTGTCCTCGAGCCCCGGGACGAGAGGGAGGGGTGCACATGCAGTGAGACCTCCATTTTTAAACAGGGGACTTCGTCGCGCTTCTAATGATGGAGATCAAACATCTCTGAAACTAATCAATGCATATTTATGTACAGATTTCACACATGTTGATGCATTATTAGTTGCTTCTTAGTAAGCATTGTGAATCTAGTGATATTGATCCGGGATATGCTCCAATTTGTATCGATGATTGTTAGTTCAAGTATGAATGATTACTCTGTAATACATATGTTATTGTCGTTTCTTTGTTCGTCTTTGAGACCATTTAGGCTTTTGTTTATACATATTATACGATGTAGCGTACAGTTAATGTGCTAAATACATCTCCTTCATGTCTATAAGAGTGTTTTGTATGCCAATTATTATTCTAAGAATTAACACGATCTTAATTTGCGAAAACAAATCATTTTAAGCCATTTCTGATATCTCTGCCAATAGTTTTGACATATCCCGATGTGTCTCCCTTTCCAGACCACACAATGATATGATATCAATTTCAAACCTTGATTCTATGAGTGGGGATTTGTATAAAGAACATGCATTGGCAAGAGTATCAAGAGAGAGAGAGACGTGACTTATTTTCAATTCCTCTGACAGGGACCTTGAGATCAGCTTCCTCAATGAAATTACAAAAAAGGGAAGAGAAGATCGTCTAGCTCAGAATCGCTCTTCATTTTCACCCATGCTCATAGGTTATGGCTTTTCTTGATAGTAAAGATAGACGAATCATGCTAATTTTTTGTGTAGTAGTCAGAAGCACAATATGAACCATTTCCTCTTTCACGTCTATGCTGATGGCTGCTGACAACCTATCCAAGCACCGCTTCGTATGCTTTGGTCTCTTCTCTAAAATCTCCCAGGTCAATCCAATGCCTCCTTCATTGCATGGGTTTTTTTGCCATCCCCCCCCCTAAAAAATGCATACTTAGGAAATTGAATACTTTTACATGCTTATAAAATGGCAAATAATAGATTTGATGCAGTCATGCCCATGAATCAATATTGATATCTTGAGCTATTGTAATTTAGAGAGCAGGTGCTTCCTTTGCTAAATATAATTCCAATTTGACTTTTATACTGACAATTCGATACTCTCACTGGCCATTTCTTTACTTCTTAACAACAGACGAGGTGTCTGCCTGCGAAGGACCATGCCCCAAATCCAATAACAATCTTTTTCTGCTGCAAGGATGCAGAAGGAATGATGCACATTTGCTTCTCCAAGTCTTGCAAATTTAATTGACAGATAATATCACATCCTACTTCCTATGAGCAGCACATTTTTATGTCAGATCGTTTCTTGCACCTGTTTGCTTTAGCATCTGATCGTAGTAGGTCTCGGAAACCTGGGAAGATGGGCAGCTGGACCCCAACTTTTTGCTTGGACTTCTCTGAACAGCGTTATCAGGAGTTTCACATTCTCTTATGAGGCTAGTGTATGTGACTGCAGATTCATATGAGCTATGGGGCCTCAGTACTGGGGAACTATCCTGTGACTGCAGATTCACATGCGAACGACTTCGTCTGGTTGCTTCAACGTGGTAGAAATTCTGATCAAGGAGTGGTGGTTGAGATTGTGCTCGGACAATGATATCATCTGCACACTTTGTGGAATGAAAACAGAGACTGTGGAGAACCCTTTCTTCACCTGTGACAAGGCAAATGGGATTTGATGTCGGCTGGGTCTCGAGTGGCTAGACTTTTCGAACCAAACCAGTTTCTGGGAGTCCATTCTTGGTGCATGATTTCGTCCCATCCTACTCTTTTATTGCCAATTGTGGGTGTTTGCACCCTTCGGCTTTCCTGAAATAGGGTCATGTTTTGTGTAGAGTGGATTTATGTAGAGACTGTCCATCTTGCTAAGACTCTCCTCGAGTCCTGGCTTTTGTAAGTTGTTCTTTCTCATAATAAACATGAAGTACAAATATGTGAATTCCATATCCAGAGAAGCGATTTTGGTCTTAGATATTTGTACTTTTGAGCTTATAATTTGAAATCAACAACAGCCTCTTGATCTAAACTAGATTCCTCTTAACTCAATTCTCCTATACGCCTCCTTAATATTCAATCATACGCCTCTTTAATATTCATGGACTACAACCATATTGCTGAAATCCTTGGAAAACAAATATTAGTCAATCTGATGTCCCAATGTCGTTTGTAGATTTTAAATGGCTCATTTTTAAAATTATTTGCAATTATTGCAATAACATACTGCTCAATAAAGCTATTAGATTAAGATCTTTTAGAACACCGAAGGATGGCCATCTAAGCTGGATAGTGATGCACCATCGTTTAACGAATTTATTAATCAAGCAAATTGAATTAAGGTCTATATACATGCCATACATATGTTCTTGGGCTTTTTCTCAGACAAAATAAGATAATCAGCATAGCCTGAAGATTGAAGTAACAAACACCAACACACAGGTGCAAGACTGTTTACATAGGCAGAACTGGTCTCCTGAAGATAGGCAGAACTGGTCTCCTGAAGACCTTAAATATCTCAGTCAACATTCAATTTAAAAAAAGTTAATCTTTTTCAACACCAGAAGAGATGAGCATATAACATTACAAAGGTCTGAAAAGCACAAAGGTGAGTGAACTATAGATGCCTTGAGAAGAAGTATAACTAGATTGAGTTTGACATGCAACTGAAATCTAGAACATGGAGAGGTCAGTCGTTCTGGCTGCTTTTTTTTAAAGTGCGAAAAGTATGGGTTTGCAATCTCAATTGCACAGAAAGACAAAGAACTGAAAGTCTGTCAATGCCATTCAAGGCCTCCAAGAGTAGTTGAACCCATCCCTTCCCATGTCTCATTGCATCCAACTTCGTCGCTATCAATTCCTTCCGTACCGCAACCCCACAATCCTGTTCCACTTGCATCTGCAAACCAATAGGACGCATAAAGCCTTGATAATTAACATAGCATACAAAGAAAAGGATTTGCTCATTATAGAAAATCTTGAAAAAGACCGCATATAAATTGACACCGAATACATACGAAAGTTCTTGAGCTTAATGTACTATCAAAATCGTGTTTTGCTGACTAGAAAGCTTATGACATGGTATTTAGCTCTAGGAAGACTCCATTAAGAGATGAACATATGCAACTTATAAAAATGTTTTTTTTCTTTTTGCATTATCAGTAATAGTTGAAGTTGATCTTTGATGCTAGGCATGCATTTGATAAAAAGATCAAGAATAATGAATTTTGATGTTGACAATACACGATGCCATGTTGATGCAGAAAGCACAATATCAATAACAACTCAGTTCATACTTCATACTGTTATCGAGTACCATTTCATTAGGATTGTTGTACTATAGATGGATACAAATCCATGAGTACACACATCTAAGTCAAAGGAATAGTTCATTTTAAGAATTAGCTCATGGGATGATCATTGCAAAAGGAGGCACAGACAGTGATTAAAAAGGGATTGCTTCTCCTGCAAGTAGCTGCGCTTGATCCTCTTCTCTCTGGGCTTTGGATCATCGCCAAGAACAACCATATACTTTGGGCCAGATTGCCGAGCTGCTTCACCTGATTAAAGAAAAGTTGGGTATTATGTAAATACAACACCATTTATTTGACTGCAAGCAACATGCTCAAGTTAGAGCGCTCAAAGATAAATAAGTATCCAAGTCAGACCCAACTGAAGTAACATTAACCAAATTCTAAAAGCCAATCAACATATACATGGTCGATAAAAATAAAATAGCGAAACTCCAGTAAGTCAGATTTCTCTTCAATGAAAATTCAGACAGTTAATAAAGATGACGGTACTGATGAAATTGGAACCAGAACCAATAAAAATATCAGTACTGTTGTTCTCCAAACCCAGATGATCTACCTAGGTCTTATGAGCTGCTCTCTGGAAACAGTTTCATGAATCATAATGACATTTTGAGATACGCATCAACTTGACCGAAATGGCACTGCAAAACTTGTTCTCTTGAGCATAGCTAACGCTCACAAACTAAGAATGAAAACTGGACATTGAAACCTGCCATATATGAACTCTTGAAACCCTTGCGTCGAGCCGGATTCAAGGGCTGTCTCTCATGGATGCTTTAATGCTGCGTTAGACCATCCGGCAGCTAAAATTTACTCTCCATAGTCATCTGTCAAATCCAGGCCTTATGGCACATATGTACCAGATTCAGATGTGTACATACTAAAAACTAGGTTGCCAGTTTCCATATTTAAATAACTTCAATGTGTTAAAGTGGCACCATGGAGTTTTTACATGATATTGTGATATAACATCATCATTGGAAAAAAAGTTTGAGGGGATCTTGCTCAGAACTGTTAAGAATTGCAATTTCCCACATTTCAAATTGGTCAAATGCCTTCACACTTGATGTCATAAACTACATATATGTCTTTGAAGTTGTATTATCCAATCAACATGATGCAGCTGCTAGATCAGTACACTTACGACTGTACCGGCTGCTAAACTTATTTAATTTCATCATGGATCTATGACCTCTTCCCTGTTAGCTAACTTACCGGTTTCTTGCAGGAGGTATTCAATTCATAGACTATATTCATGAATTTTCGCCAACATCCAATTAATTAGATTAAACAGAAAAAAAGAAATAAAATTCCAGTTCAGGAGCCGATGAACACGATCTGGGTCTTTCTACTTTATCTCACCGGAGGACAGAGGAACCGAGATTTTATAGTGAGTTAAACAGTTGAGCAGGAGGTTGGCTATCGAGAAAGTTTGAGGTCAAGGACATCCCTAACTTAAGTTTTTTCCCCAAGCGAACATCTGCGCAAAAGAGTGGTTCCAAATTTTCTGAAGTCACCAATCCTTGTCTATCAGGATGTGGAGAAGAAATCACTTTCACAAATATCTTCATGCTTCAATATCGCGTTCTCATTTTGTCCAACAGAATAAAGCATTGGGGAACAGTAACATTAGACGCACAAAACAAAATTATGGCTGGAAAACAATGAACTTGCCAATATGGGGTGTATCCAAAGACGGGCTGCTTCTCTTCTTAGAATCACAAGATCCTCCAGCGTTGCAGGCACCCCCCGGTTCTACAAAGCCACCTTCTTTCCTCGCATTGCCGAACTGTGGAAAGATCGGCAATTTCAACTTGGTTGAGATTCCACCACTTTCCCTTCCATTCACCAACGCAACCGACGAGAAAGAAGTCTGCTTTTCCTGTCGAAATTGCCCCGAAAACAAAACCCACTTCATCTTTTCAGTGCCAAAGCATTCAAAGTATATTTTTTCTTTCTAAAATCAAACTTTGTTCAAATAAGGCGTGGAAAAGAAAGAAGAAGCAAGACCTTGATTGATCCACCTTTACTTGAATGGGTATTCCCGAGCTTTCGATTGAGGAACTCCGAGAGAGACACGGTTTTGCCCGTAGCATCTCCTCTGCTGATGGGTCTACACACAACAACAACAGATCCTTTTAGCAGACGCAGATAGGAAAGAAACCAAAGAGAAGATGAGATTAATGACACAATGTCGACCTCAATCGAGAAAGGAGAGGAGAGGTGAGAGATCGTTGACCGTATTGCCTCAGCACAGATGAGGGTTCGTCGGATCTCATACTCGCGCCGCCGTCGAGCGGTGTTCTTGTGGCGCTCCAAAATGTAGTCCTTTCTGTTTTTTTCCCGCCGAAGAGCATTTTTTACTTCTGAATTCACAAATTGCCGCTAAGTTAGCGAAGGCCCAATACATTGTGATCATGATAATTTTTAGCCCGTTAATAATTAATTCATGATACCGACCTCTATAAACTTTTTAAATTACCTTTACGGTCTTTTGCACAACGTAATTACCTCATCGACGCTGTAAATTATCCCAAGAACCCCTACGGACTTCAAACAGATTATCCAGAGGGTTCATAGGTTAAGAGTTGACAAATTTACGGGGTCGAGCGACGAATCGGATTGTTTCAAAGATCGTGGAGGTAATTGACAAAGTTTTTAAGGTCTGCCGAATAAAAATCCCTTAATTTATTTGACAAATTATACAGTTGTTGCAATCTGATACAGATATATTTCTATTTGGTATTTGTTTTTAAACGGATTCGGATATATATTTCTGATTTTAGTGGATATAGATACGTAGGTGAATTTTATTGTTTTTGGATACTAATACAGATATCATTTTTTGTTTTTTAAGGACAAAGATATGAATATGGTTACATTTTTTTACGGACACGATATCAGTATATCTATTTTTGTGTGTATATATCATATACATGTATAGATGTGTGTACAAATAAATATCTAAATGTATTTATAGGGTTACATGTGATGTAAAGCATTTTAGAATTATTTTCAAATGCAGGGAGAAAAATGATAAAAAAAAATCCATAGAAGATTGACTTTTAGTTTTGCAATTTTTAAATATAGCATGATTTCCAAAAAAATATGCAAAAATAGTAGCTGGTAGCATATATAGAGATCTTCCACTGCACATATATTTTTTCCTTTTGAGAGATATTGTAATATGAACCAATGAAGAATCAAACAAGCAATTTATTTCAACACAAGAGTATATCACCATGAGTATCTGCAAAACCAACTCCAGAAATTTTGCAGTCAATTCATGCACTAAATATCCAACGTTCAATTAAAAAGATGTATATGATAAAAACATCTATTTTAATTCAAAAACTCACAAGTCTCTCAATATAAATCCAAATAAAGTCCACCATATCTTAAATCATAGAGGATGAGTTCAATGATACAGAGAAATAAAAAACATTCAAATCCGATCCATAATTTAAAAGAGAATCCCTACGATAGGGGTATAAGTGCAAAGTTCTAAATAAAGATTAAGCTTCAAAATTCAGCATGTTTAACTTATCTGCAATAAGCATGACTTAGCAGGGCATGTCTGTAATATACCCATAGGCATGTGTCTCTCACGTGTTCATGCATCAATTAAGGGCCTGTTTGGTTGCTGGGTTGGACTGGGTTGGGTTGGGGTACACCGGTGTACCCCTCCTTCCAACCCTCTCAATCCTCCTCACAGTTTACTATTCACAGGGGTAAAATTTACTATTCACAGGGGTACCCCAACCCAACCCAACCCAGTCCAACCCAGCAACCAAACATGCCCTAAGAGTGGAGATTGTTTGGTTGGAAACGAATTACAATAGAATTAAATAAAAAAAGAATTGAATTAATAATGAAATGGAAAGGCTATTTTATTGTTTGGTTCATATAAGGAATTTAAACCATTATTACGAGAGACATTTCTTTATTATGTTTGGAAAGGGAAAAGAATAGAAAGAAAATAACATTCCTTTGATATATTTCGTTAAGTAGAAAAAATAATCAATATCCTCCAAGTTATTTTTCATATAATTGATATATTTCATATACGGAATCAACAGTCAAATTTAAATAGAAGCTACTTTGATTTTCCCATCTGATTGATATACTTGATATATCCACACCATATCCGATAGAATATTTTATTACCATATTCATATCCATATCCTAAAAAAACTTGAAAATGTTATGGATGTATTCACAAAAAAAACACACATCCATGTTCGTATATGCATCCACTAAAATGTAACCCGTATCCGTATCCTAAAAAAACTAAAAATGGTATATGTATCCATATATATAGTTGCAAAAAAAAACCATTTACATGTTTATATCTGTTTCTGAAAAAAATCCTCATCCATGTCCATATCTATATCTGCAAAAAATTAAAATATATATATCCATGTCTGTGTGTGTATCTGCTATAATATAATCAGTATCAATATAATACAAAATTTGAAAATTGCATCCGTATCGATATCCATATTAGAAAAAAATCTCATATCCCTGTCCATAAAAAATACATATCTATATTTGTATTCGTATCCACAAAAGAACACAACATATTTCTGATATATTTTATCAATACATAGGTATATTTAAGAGAACGGGGAAGCTGCTCCGCAGAGCAGCCAAGCTGGCTGCTGCGTGGGGCAGTCCCCCCCCCCCCTTTTTATTTTTTTTTGAAATTTTTTTATGTTTATTCATATATATATCACTCCTACATGTCATTCAAATTTCGTGAGAAACGGAGACTCATATGCCCTCCATCTAGAACAGGTACTTTACAACAAATTTCAGGCCGTTAAATTTCACCTGTTCTAGATGGAGGGCACAGGAGTCTCCGTTTCTCACGAAATTTGAATGACATGTAGGAGGCATATATAGATGAATAAACATAAAAAAATTCAAAAAAGAAATAAAAAATGGGGGAAACTGCCCCACGCAGCAACCAGCTTGGCTGCTCCGCGGAGCAGCTTCCCTTTTCACTATATTTAATATATATATATATGTATGTATTCGTATCCGCAGAAATACGTTGTAACCATATTTGTATCGGTATCCAAAAAGTTGAACCATATCTATATCAGTATATGCAAAAAATCTCATATCCATGCCACTATCCATATGTTCATATATTTGTAACTTATCCGACCTTTTGCATCCAGATATTTGTATCCATGTAAGTGTGTTTCCATATATCTATGTCAAAAAAATCCATGTAGGTGTCCAAAAAAATATCCAAAAAATAAAAACACATATCCATGTGGATAACCATATATTTGTAACAATGATATATTAATTAAAAATATTAAAGAAGAATACATTCATTAGCATTTGTAAGGAATGGAATCCCAATTCATAAAGGGTACCTATGGATGACAATTCCCGTGTATGAGGAAATACGGTTTCCTTTGTAATCGTTATTCCCAACTTTATATGATCTAGCAAATACATGAATGAAATCAATAGAGAAATGATGATTCCATTCTCCCCTCTATTCCTGCAACCAGCATGTGACTTCAGCCATGTGTTCTCCCGGTGCTAAGGACTCGTGGGATGCAGATGATCCTTGCAGATCTAAGGGATAAATTCTGATTTTTATGAAACTATATTTTAAAGAATAATTTATCTTGAGAATAACAATGGTAAGTTTGATTTTTTCTGAGCTCATATGAAGAAGATATAAAGGTTTAAAGATGAAACTTTATGGCTTTTGCGGCATGTTATACCATAGTACTGTGCAAATATATAACTTAGAATATATTTTTAGTATGTAGTAAGCATTTATATATACACGTTTCATTAAGAAAAAAAAGTTAATTTGGGATGATCATGATAATAAATGAAATAGAGAAGTTATGCACACATTGTAAATATGGTACATAAGTACATTTTGTGGTCCACTGCTTTTGATATAATATAAAATTGTGCGGTGACTCCCAACACCCTCTTTTTCATAAAAAAAGTACATTTTGTTGTCAATATTTTTGAGATTTTAGGTTATAGACACTATCTCTTCCTACTTTATTACGAGTTGATAGGTCAGTACTGACCTAGTCTTGAGAGTTTGGGTTAGTATATACATTTGGTATATATAACCATCCTTTCTTCTTTTCCCTCTTCTTTTTCTTACTTTGTTGTTTTATTTTGACATAAATAAGTGTTAATTCTAACTATTAATTCTACATTATTAACAAATGATGTTATATAATTAAAAGATGCGAATTCGTGAGTATTTACATGTGTTTTATCGAAGATTTTAACTAAAATAAAAAATGAAGGTGATCCATCCTTTATCCATGCATCTGATCGACACCTTACTTCATGTACATCATTTTAATCACGATGTCCAGATAGGTTGGAGTCATTGAGAAAAGTAGATTATGGATGGTTTAAAATTGCAAGCATCAGTTTTCTTAATTCAGATTCGATTTGATGTAATGTTTTAAGAGATGAAAATGGATGCATGTATGCCCTAACAACCGCTTACCATGCATATTTCAAAAATATCGAGTATGAATATCCATATTTGAATATTGATCGAATATGGATAAATATAAGTTGTATTTTTTTTGAATATAGATGTAAATATGGTAATAGCTAAAAAATGGGATTCCAATTTGAATATTTGACCTCAATATTACATTTATGACATTATATTAAATATCATATTATTTCTTATGTTTTGCAAACACCTAATGACATAAGGGTATTTCTGTAACGTCCCGGGCTTAGGTCCCTGGTCCGTTATCGAGAATAACTGACCCTGACAATTTGTTGGGTTTGGACCCAAATGGATCCGTTGACAACAACCCAAAATGCTTAAACCCAAGTTGACAAGTAGTAATCCCCACCACTTATAAACTACACCCACACTTTGTGAGTTTTTCATGTGGTACTATGTTTGGAGCTAGGGTGTTACAATTTCCCCTTCTTCAAATCCTGCATTCCCGATCTCCATCAACTACTATGTCTCTTTCCCTTGAGCAGGATCCTTGTAGGTTATAGACACTAGTCAACTATACTTGTTGAGCAATCCCTTTGCGATCACACTTTTGATTGAATAACATTTTTGTCATGGTGTGTGTACGTATAACTTAATTCTAAATCGTCGTGTAATTGATGATGATTCGATCAAAATTTGTAATTGATTTTTATTGGATCATATTCAAATCCACTCATTATTTCATCCATATTAGTATTTGCTTCTTATTCGATCCATACCCGTATTTGGTAAATATTTGATCTAACTTCGTAACCATTGTTCAACGATATGATTTCTTACATTCATATCTGATTAATATCGATGTTTGTATGCATATTCAATTTAGATGAAGCAAATATTGATATGATAATAGTTATACATGTGTTCTTGCAGCCTTAAATATTCTTGGTATATTACAAAATGGGCATCAACTATACCTCCATTCCTTGTTACGAGTATCATTTTTGAAATGTAAGAAATATAATACCGGACTTCCAACTTTATGGTTTCACGTTGAAATAGAAGGATCGCACAAGCTCATGGAAGGATCGCAGAAGCTCATGGAAGCTCGTATTTAAAACAAAAAAATAAAACCAAACCCTTTTCTTTAAAATCCATTACTAAATCAGTTGTTAAAAATATAATGACTATTTTATTTGTTGCGAAATAATTTTTTATACTTGAAATCAACGATGAATATATAATATTTGTTGCTATATCACTAGGGACGGTCCAAACAAGAAGCTTGTTTGTTGCTATATTTCAAAATTTTAACAAATCGTTGCTTAATTTTGAACTAAAAAACTAGCGACTATTAGTTAAAATTTTGAAAAACAGCTACATAAAAGCATCGCTATATGAAGCATTGGTAATGGTATAACGATATATATGATATTTGCTACTAATTTAAATAAAAAATTTTAGCAGTGAATAATATCACCGTTGCGTATTTAACAACGACTGGTTTACCGACGGATTTTGAAAAAGATGTTATTATAGCCCAATTTTGTTGCAGTTGAGGACTTTTTTTAATCAAACTTGTATTTTGAGGACTTTTTTTTAATCTAACTTGTATTTTAAGGCATGAATTGATGGAATGGGCAAGTATGTGGCCTGTCAAGATTAGATTTGGAATATTTATTAGGTACATATACTCATTTAGTAAGAAACTCTAGTGTTTCCTTCTATTTCATTGTTTTTCGAACCAAAACTAAATATCTATCTGACCTGCACTTCTCTTAGCTGCTAAGGAAGAGCGTTTTCTATCCAACGGTCAGATTGGCATGCGATTCCCGAGCAGTGGTCACTCTTAGTTGCGAAGAAGGCTATAAATTTGGCAAATCATCCCCTTTACTCTTCATCGGCTATTGGTAAAGGCAAAGCGATCAACAATGGAGGCAGTTAAGGAGGAAATGGGTGCGATCGAACGTCTGCCGGAGGGCTGCATCTCACATGTGCTATCGTTGTCGTCTCCCATAGATACCTCCAGGTCTGCTGCCACCTCGCGCATGTTCGCATCGGCGGCGCAGTGCGACAACGTATGGGAAGCGTTCCTTCCTCACAACCACAGGGAGATACTGTCGAGAGCATCGTGTTCAGTGGCATCATATCCAAGCAAGAAGGAGCTCTATTTCCGCCTATGCGAGCCCCTTCTAATCGACGGAGGACGAAAGGTACCTAAGCATATTCTTAGTCTTAAGGATGCTAATGTATATAGACATAGTAGTAAGAACTGGATTACGAGCGTTCATTGTTGTATTCTATTTAAACATGAAATATGTTCATGTGCTGTGTTCTGATATCGACCAACAGAGCTTCAGGTTGGAGAAATCGAGTGGAAAGATATGTCTTATGCTTTCGGCGAGAGAACTGACGATCGTGTGGGGAGATAGCCCGGAATACTGGATCTGGACTTCTAATCCACTGTCCAGGTAATAATAATAATGTACAGAACTATCAATCTCGAAATTAGTACCAAATTAATCCAACTTCCCTTCAGGTTTGACGAGGTGGCACAGCTTGATTTAGTGTGGTGGTTGGAGATCACCGGCAAGATCGACACCGCGACGCTCTCGCATGGGACAACTTACGTTGCTTATCTCGTTTTCCGGTTTGATCAACATTTGGCGACTGGCTTTCTGAATGTTCCTCAGGAAGCATTCATCTCGGTAGGATCTCATTCCTCGCATGAACTTGTTTCTATGTTTAATGGTGAACTGCATCATCAAGATGTATTCCTCCGGAGTCCATCTGCCGGTCGGATCCGGGGCGTGCTTCAATGGAAGTATCCTTCCAATGTGAAGCATGTCCCGACCACGGGAGCGGACGGGTGGATGGAGCTGGTGCTGGGATAGTTCTTCAACGACCAAGGGCTCGACGGCGAAGTGGAGATATGTTACCGAGAGATCAAGGGAGGGATCATCAAACGTGGTCTGATCTTGGAGGGGATTGAGCTCAGGCCCAAGAAGAACTAGCTCACGTTCGCCATTAGTTGATGATTTCTGGTTAAATTTTACCCAGCACATACTGCTTTTTTTATCCTTGTAATACAAAAAAAGGCGTATGTATATGTTAATTATGTTTAACATTGAAAGTAACGAAGTTTATTTGGATACATGTCTGCTGTGATTCTATGTTTGTCTATATTGTAGACAATTTCTCCCCCAAGTCGTTACAACAAAAACACATTACCTTGCAGTACACAAATTTTAAGATTGAAATTTGAGCTTTTATGTCAACGACAAGCCATATCGATTTTGATATCGTGTCGATTCGATATTTTGATGATATTTCGGCGATATATCGCCCATATCAACGCTCTTTTGTGAAGGAAATGCTTGAAAAGGAGGAAATATCGTCATATCGGTACTCATATCGGACTCGTCTCGATATCGATATATCGACGATATATCGCTGATATATCGCCGATACGGCCTTCCATGATCAACGGGCTTAGACATAACGTCAACACTATATGTTGTCTAAAGCTGGGTAGAAATAGTTTCATTGCAAAGGCCAACCCTTTGCCACAAACTATGAAGATTGCTTTTCTCACGAACCCATCCAATCACGTTGCTAATAAGTATGTCCTAAAAACAAGACACATAGGGTCAAAGATGGCATTGTAATTTAAATATTTTGTAAGTATGTCCTAAAAACAAGACACATAGGGTCAAAGATGGCATTGTAATTTAAATATTTTGTAAGTTGACTAATCAAAAGCAAGCTTAAGGAGAATTAAGAGCACGAAAAACATGCAGTAATATCATATGTGCATTTAGCATACCTCTACTGTCTAGCGTAACTGATTGTTTCTGAGTGGAGGTGATGTACACTCAGAAATTCGTTATAAAAAAATTAATTTAAGTATCCTTTGTCATATCTTTTGATGTTAAAGATATAACATTGAGTACGGATGTTCTATTCATGGTAACCACAAAATCCGACAAATGATTTTGGACACATACGATTCTTTTGATTCATGTTTATCATTCGTGTTTATCATATGATTCTTACGATTCTTAGGGGGAGACGCTCCTCCTGCGATATGATTCATGTTTATCATCGTAAGAAAGGAAACTTAATTTTGGATATATATCTCTGATGAGCCTCTGCAGATGGACGAAGCTGTAGATCTTCGATATCCGGTGAGATTATACTAGACTAGATCATTTGTAACATGCATTTCAATAATCTTGTTGCCAAAAATTGAAATTTGGATGCAAACTTCTTCGTGTTATTTCTTTTATAATTTCACATTATTATATAAAAAAGAAATAATGTCAAAGCAATATAAATTCGAAAAAACAATAGAGGTATAATATAAGGGTGGGTGGAGGTGAGAGGGGGTCGGCGTGCGCGGACGGAAGGTGGGGGTCGTGGTAGTCAAGGTGCTCTTCCTCGCAGCCAGGGGAGGTCTCTTCCGTTTGGTCGGGGGTGTTTTAGATGCGGCTCCCTCGGTCATTGGGCACGGCAGTGCAGGGATCCTATCCGCTGCTTCAGGTGCTTGGGCTTCGCACATCGAAGCAACAACTGTGGTGCGAGAGGGCGCTCTGGGAAGGAGGAGAAGGCGCCTGCGAAGGTTCTTCAGTTTTTGGTAGGGGAAGGGGGTGGTGCAGGGGCCCTGTCCAAGGGAACCTCGGACGTGGGAGTGGCTATTGGAGGAAGTTTTAAAGGTGATGTAGTTTCTTTATCATCTTGGAGGGTTCTAGCCAGAGGGCTGGCTGAGGGCGAAGCCGATGCGCTGTTGTCTCTGTCTCAGTCGGGAAGGTCGCTGCTAAGTTGGAGGCGGGTGAGGGCAGACGATGGCCTTCTTTCACAGAGGAGCGTGAATCTGGTGAGGGTAAAGGGGCTTCCGATTCTGTGGAGAAGCTTACATCGAGTGCGCCAATGTTTGAAGGGGATTGCGGAGGTGAGCGGTGTGGCTAGCACTGGTGTGTCGCCAGGGGAGGGGCCAGACACGTTGGTATGGGTCCGTAGCCTTCACCCTCGGATGTTGGGGTGGTGGACAACAAGCGTGGAGGGGCGGCGACTTCATCTGGAAGTATCATCGGCAGATCTCGTGGCGGGGGAAGAGCTATGCCTACTGCAGCGCGGCGGGACATTGGAGAGGAGGCGCAGCGGGGCAGCCGGGCGTGCATGGGGCGCGGCGAGATCAGCGGGGTGTCCCGTGATTTCAGGGCCTTTTCAAATTCTGCATGCAATCGCGAATGGAAAGGAAGCGGAAAATCCCGTGAAAGAGGCTGTATTCCACGAGGGGGAAAAAACGCTTGATGTCCACCAATCAGGGGGGGCTAATCACGTGGAGCAATCAAGGGATTTTGGTGGAGTGCATGCATTAGCGAAAGGGGCGGCAGATCTTGTGCATTCAACTCCTCATTTCCAGGAATCATGGCGGACGGTTACAAATAACCAAGGATTTTCGACGATATCTTCTGGAGCAATTAATCGAAGGCTTTTAAATCAGCCCGTGGGGATGGACAAAACCGATCGGGCGCAATTCGTGGCAGAGCAAGCGGAGCAGTTTATGAGTCCGATTCAACTTGTGACAGAACATGTGGAACTGACGACGAGGGTGGAGGCGGGTCAGGCGCCTCTAGAAGTTGTTGCAGCGGAGCATATTAGGAGTCCGATTCAAGTGGTGGAGGAAGCTCGAGGACGTGAAATTAATTCTTCGAAGTCGGACTCTGGGCATGCAGGCGAGGAGAATGCTGGATCCGGGTGCGGTGGCGAGTCTGGGCAGGAGGCCCGGATAGAGTTGTCGGTGGACCTCAGGCATGATTCCGTCAGGGAGTATGTCCGGCTGCAGAATCTGGAAGGCGCTGGAGGTTGTGGGAGTCGTGAGGAAGTTGATAGATTGGCCCAGGAGAGGTCGTTGGCGTGCTATGCGGGGGCAGTAGGGTTGGGGTCACCGGTTATGATGTCGGGCTTTGAGGCGGGGAGTGGACATGGAGGGGGAGCGGGTCTCGAGAGGGAAGGCTCGGTGGTCCAAAGCCATGCCAAGGGCATGGTTGCTGGGAGGGGTCTGGCTGCTCTCGTGGGAGCAGTTGAGCCGGTGAAGGGTGTCGGACTTGTGGTCGATCTTCCTGTGGGAGGCCTTGAGGAGGTGGGAGAGGGGATGGAAGGAGGGGGGACCAAGGGGGTGGAAGGGTTATCGAGGGCCGGGCGAGGCTCGCAGGAGTTGGGAGGGATGCGAGTTGGGTGGTGTTTTGAGCGGAAGCCGCGTGGTTGGAGGAAGAAGGGGCAGACGAGCGTGGTTGTGGATTCGACCCGGGGCCTGGGGCGAGTTGGAGAAGTAGGGTCTGATTCGATAGAGGATGATTCGTGGTCTCCAATCGGGAGACCGAGCTTCTTCAGTTTGCTCGACAGAAAGTTCGCGGAAAGCTTGGGCGTAGTGCCGCCTCGCGGGAAGGAGAAAGTTGTGTCCTCATGAAGGTGCTATCCTGGAATGTTAGAGGGTTGGGCCGTCCCGAGAAACGGTTGTGTGTTAAGAATTTGATTAGTGAGGCTGGTGCGGATATTGTGCTACTGCAAGAAACGAAAGTTTCAAGACTTGGAGGAGAGATGTGGCGTGACCTGAGCGGTGGTTCTTCTTTTGAGTTCGCGGAGGTTTTGGCCCAGGGAGCTGCTGGTGGGCTTCATACCGGGTGGAGAAGCGATGCTTTTGAGAAGCTAGAGGAGATGAGATCTCTGTTCTCGTTATCTGTGCAATTGAAGCGAAAAACAGATGAGGTCATTTTTACGGTGACCAATGTGTATGGACCTACGGGCTCGGTGCCTGGTTCCTTGGCAGTAGATCTTTCAGATGTGGGTGCTTACAGAGAAGAGGGCATTTGGCTTATCGGTGGCGACCTAAACGTGACTTTGCTGCCGGAGGATAGGCCGTTGAAGGGAGGTGGACGGGATGCGGGGTCGGAAGATTTCAGGAACCATGTCCATGCCTTGGGACTCACAATTATTGATGCGGCGGGATGTGCTTACACTTGGAGAAACAATAGGTCGAGATCTCGGCTGGACAGATTTCTCCTCTCACCTGAGGGCATGGAGTTTTTTCCCCTATCTCGGGCGTGGTCGCTTCCTCGAGCCCACTCTGACCACACGCCGATTCTTTGGTCCTCGGAGGAGCGCAAAAGACCCAGATACTTTTTCAGATTTGAGCGAGCATGGCTGTTGGAGGAAGGGTTTAAGGAGAGGGTGGAGGTGCTTTGGAAGGGGTGGCAGGTCGAGGGGTCGGCAGTGGCAAGATTGGCCGCCAAACTGAGGCTATTGAAGAATTTCCTGCTTGAGTTCGGGCGTGGAGTGAGGTTGCAACGAAGAGAGAGAAGAATAGAGGTGCAACAAGGTGTGCTTAGACTAGACGGATTGGATGATCAGAGGGGCCTGAATCAAGAAGAGGTGGTGGAGCGGGCAAAGCTGTTAGAAGATTTACTTCTTGAGGATATGAAAGAAGAAGTGGAGTGGAGACAGAGGTCAAGACAGAAGTGGTTGAGAGAAGGGGATGCGAACACAAGGTTTTTTCATTCGATGGCGTCTGGGAGAAGAAGGAGGAATTTTATACACAAGCTTGAAGTGAGGGGGGAAACGGTGGACGGGGAGGCTATGCTTGGGCAAGCTCTCAGGGATTATTTTGTGGATATGTCGAGAAAAAGGGAGGGTGATAGGTGGGGGTGGCGTGGAACAGGGGTGGGCTCCTTGTCGGAGGCACAAGCTATTGGTCTTGAAGCACCTTTTGATGAGGGGGAGGTAAAAAATGCTGTGTGGGGTTTGAATGCTGATGGGGCACCAGGTCCGGACGGCTTTCCTGTTTTGTTCTACAGGGAGTTTTGGGACCTGTTGAAGGAAGATGTACTTGCAGTTATCAATGAATTCAGAAATGGCAATAGGGGCTTTGAGAAGGTCAATCGGGCATTGCTTTTTCTCCTTCCGAAAAAAGAGCACCCGATACGAGTGGAAGATTATAGGCCAATTGCTTTATCAAATGCAATTTATTTGATTGTGGCCAAAGTGTTGGCAAATAGGCTGAGGCGGGTTCTGGATGATGTAATTCAACAGAATCAGACTTCTTTCATCCCTGGACGACAGATGGCAGATGGGCTTGTTATGGCATCTGAAATTTGCCTCCAATGGCGGCGAGAAAACTTGAAGGGTATGATTTGGAAGATTGACTTTGAAAAAGCCTACGACTGCGTGGATTGGAGATTCTTGTGGGCATCCCTACAGAAGCGCGGTTTCTCGGAACTCTGGATAGCTTGGATGAAGAGGTGCGTCACGACCTCATCTTATGCAGTTATGGTGAATGGGAGGCCGGAAGGGGGTTTTTTCCAACCGCAAAGGGGAGTGAGGCAGGGTTGCCCGCTAGCGCCGATGCTCTTTGTCTTAGTGGCTGATGCTCTAGCAGTGATGTTCAAGAGAGCGGTTGATGAAGGGTGGTGTGAGGGGTTCCGAATAGGCTCCATCTCAATTCCATTGTTGCAATACGCAGATGACACAGTGATTTTTGTGGGGGGCACGGAAGAAATGCACAGAAGGTCGAGACAGCTGGTGGATATTTTTAGCAGTATTTCTGGACTCAAACTCAATAGAAGTAAGTCTGTTGTAGTTCAGTTTGGGATGGGAGAGGAGGAGCGTAATGCAAGGGCTGCATTACTGGGATGCCCTTTGGGAGAGCTACCAATTTCTCACCTAGGTCTACCTTTAGTGGCAGGAAGGTTGAGAAAAGCGGATTGGGACATGGTCCTCAGGAGATTTGAGCAGAGATTGGCGGGTTGGAAGGCTGTTACTCTATCTAAGGGTGGAAAACTGATTCTGCTAAAGCATGTGTTATCAGCGATTCCTATTTTCTTCTTCTCAACAAGGTTAATGCCGGTAGGGGTTAGAAAGAAGATAGAGGTAATGATGAGGCGTTTTTTCTGGTCAGATGGAAGGCAACAGAGACATGGCATACATCTGGTAGGTTGGGAGGAACTCACGAGGCAGAAAAATGAAGGAGGCCTAGGAATTCGGGATGTAAGCTGTATGAATAAAGCATTGCTAGCCAAGTGGGTCGTGCAGATTTGGGGAAACACAGATAGGTTGGCTATCAACCTCTTACGCACAATATATGATGTGAAGGGAACTTTAGAGGCCGGCAGAACACGTTTCGAGTCTTCTCTGTGGAATGGTGTCCGAGATGTTTTACCGCAGGTAAGGATGAGAATGACACCGAAGGTAGGAGCAGGGGCTGACTTCAGGTTCTGGTTGGACAACTGGACGGGAGAGGGGGTACTTTGCAATAGGTACCCAAGATTATTTGCTCTTGCGGCAAACAGGGAGTGTTCAGTGGCTGATATTGGAGGAACTGGCTCGTGGACTCCACAATTTTTGTCTGACCTCTCAGTCAGAAGGTTGGAAGACTTGAGTAGACTGCAGTCCGAGTTGCCCTCTTCGGAGTGTATTTCTCAGGGCAGGGATCACTTTGTTTGGGAGGGGGAGAGATTCTCGGTAAAAAAGGCATATAAAATGTTCAGAGGGGGCACAGATGATCTGGTTCCAGACCTGTTACAAGATATAAAGATAATTTGGGCAAGTAAGGTCCCAAGTAGAGTGGAAGTTTTTCTGTGGTGCCTCAGAAGGGGTAGACTTTGTGACAAAGCAAGAAGAGGCAGGCTTTTTGGCGTAACGGATACCCAATGTGACAGATGTGGTGCTCAAACCGAGGATATTGAACACTTGTTCTTTACGTGTCCTTTTTCAGATCATGTTTGGAAGGAGTTGGGGGTGACATGGGTTTCGCATGGAGGTTTTGATGATTTCTGGAGATCGATAAGGTTGGTAGGGAGAAACTCGACAGACGATTGTGCTTTGCCTTTTGCTGCTCTTTGGGCCATATGGGGAGGAAGAAACGATCTAATTTTTAAAAATCAGAGGTTCTATTCAGAAAATGTATTAGCCTGTAGTCTTTCCTTGTATCGGTTATGGTCTATAAGATAGTGTAACTCTTTTTTAACTTCTAATAAAAGTACTTTGTGCGGTGAATCCCAACTTGGGATTTCACCCATTTTTCCATCAAAAAAATAATAATTTATTTTCGTTAAATTCATATCTAACTCATATCCATATCTGAATTAGTATTCGATATAGATGAAACGGATATAGATATCAAAATACCCATATTCCTTCCGTATCTGATTCGTCTTCATTCCTAGCATGCGTGATACTTGAGCTAGTGGGCATGCTCTAAGGTAAAAGAAACGTTCAGGCGGTTTTGTAAAAACTTTCAGAGATTGGTTTATATTCATATCCAATTAATATTCGTGTATTATTCAATATAGATGAAGCAAATATGGATGTGATATTTTTTTGAAAACGATCAAGTAGAGTTCATTCATCTAAAACATAACGGTTACAGATGACCAAATTTAGTACATAACACCAAAATAATAACCCGCACAGGCGCGGTTGAATACATGATAAATCCCTAACACAGGATCACGCAGAAGCGAGGCTAAATTCAACAATTGTTACATGCTCTCAAAAAGAACACCATCCATCGATGCAACAAAAAAATGACGAGCGATCCTGATAAGTTGGCGCAACAGAAACTGACATTTCCCCCAACGCAATCCAATCACAAAATCTTACCAAAGATCCCCATGTCAAATTAAAGCTTCTTAAGGGATAGAGCATAATTCAGCTTCTTAGATGATTCATCCTTGTTCGGGCTTTTTGCGCTTTTTAGTGCCAAAGTCTTTGTCCTATCTTCACTCTCATCTGAAAGGAGAAAGTAGTATACTGTTCCAATGTTCTTCAAATTGAATCAAAAGATTTAAAATTGGAAGAAATATTCAAGTCATTAATATTAGTAGTTGGTATCCTAGACGCACCCAACAAATTTGTGATGCTTCCGCAATAATTTTGGCGGGAGTAATCGGGACACATTCGAAAGCATTCTTGCATCGAGCCTTCCAGATCAACCACCAAAGAGAGGTCTTCATTACAATCATCTGCCAAGATTCAGTGATGCTTACAGAATTTGATGTAGCTTCATGAAATCCTATTTGACTTGGTGTGAAACAAGCATCAATAAAATTTTTTTGTGTTATAGGACAAATTCGAATAGATGCATATAACATTCAAAGTCAGCATGACAAAGATAACATCTATTAATCGAAGATATCTTCAACTTATAAAGCATATCCTGTACATCCAGTCCGAAGATAACAGTTACATCCAGTCCGTGTTCCATACATTTTCAGTCCTATATATTCTAGTGTGCGAATTGATGTAATGAGCAAGTTTATGATCTGTCAAGATTTAACTGGAATCTAAATTCAGTACATGCATAGTTTTAGTAAGAAACTCAAGCATTTTCCTTCTTATTTCATTGTACAGCCAACCAAAATCAAATGCCATATTATCTGCACTTGTCTTAGCTGCTAAAAAAGAACGTTTTCCATCCAACGGTGAGATTGGCATATGGGATTACGGAGCAGTATTTGTCATACCTAGCTCGGAGCCTCGGAAGAAGGCTATAAATTCGGCATGCCCGGCAATGTAGTCCAAGAGACGAACAATGGAGGGAGGTGAGGAGGAAATGGGTGAGTTCGAACGTCTGCCGGAGGGCTGCATCTCGCATGTGTTATCACTGTCGTCCCCAATAGATGCATGTAGGTCCGCCACCACTTCACGCATGTTCGCATCGGCGGCAAAGTCCGACAACCTATGGGAAGCGTTCCTCCCACACAACTACGAGGAGATACTGTCGAGGGCATCGGATTCGGTGGCATCATATGCAAGCAAGAAGGAGCTCTATTTCCGGCTATGCGAGCCCATTCTCATCGACGGAGGACGAAAGGTACGTACCCATCGTATCATTCACACTCGTTACCGAACGTTAGAACTATATATGGAGTAACAACAACCTCTGACTATGAAGTAGTGGAAAGTATGATGATTCATACTGATTTCTGTTCAAATGCACATAGTTGCATGTGTGATGTGGTAACGTAGATTATATATGAACAATGGTAATATCGAACAGAGCTTCAGATTGGAGAAATCGAGTGGGAAGATATGTCTTATCATTTCGGCGAGAGAACTGACGATCGTATTTGAAGACTACGAGGCAGTTTGGGAGCCGACAGACTGGGATCTTGCCCGTTGGTTAACTACCGTGAAATTCAAACCCCTTGCACTGTCCAGGTAATGCTCATCATTTTTTTGTTGCTCGCGACGCATGCATGCATCAGTTTCAGATACAGAAGCTATATATCTCTCTCGCAATACCAAACTAATTTAGTTCCCCTTCAGGTTTAACGAGGTGACAGAGCTCCTTTCCATTTGGTTAAAGATCACCTGCAAGATCAACACGGCCATGCTCTCGCGCAGAACAACTTATGTGGCATATCTCGTTTTCGGACTTACTCCTGTGAACTCTGGCTTTCTGCGTGAACCACAGGAAGCATTCATATCCACAGCATCTCATTCGTCTCATGAGTTTGTTTCTGCGTTCTACCGTGATCCGGATAGAAAATTATATGTCCGGTTTCCTGGTATTAGCTATAGACCCAGGAGGTTTGATTTTCAGGTGGAGCATTGCAGCTGGGATTGGGAATGTTGCAACGGGGAGTATCCTTCCAACGTGAAGCATATCCCGCGCAGCAGAGGGGACGGGTGGATGGAGTTGGAATTGGGAGAGTTCTTCACCGGCGAGGGGCTGGACGGTGATGTGGAGATAGCTTTCCAACCGACCCCGGGGGGAGAGCCCAAGCACGGGCTGGTTCTGGAGGGGATGGAGCTCAGGCCCAAGAACTAGCTAATTAATTAATTAATGTCATTATACATCTGATGACTTCTGGTTCAATTAATTTTACCGGACATATTCTTTTGACGGTTCTCGAATCTGTTTACCAAACTGTGACTGTGAGGCTCTATGATTTATGTTTATCAAGTTTTTAAGGATGCTTAATTTTGGATACATATATCTCTGAGGAGCCGTTTGGTACAATTTTCGACTATTCCGCATTATAGAGGCCGGAAGATAATCATCTAACATCTTAGTGTGAAGCCTATATTTTATTATCTTCTTAGCTTGAAATGTGCTCGTAGTCGTCATATTTGGAGTACGGAGTGCATAGAAATGTTGGATCAGCCCGTGATGGGTGCAGATTCGGGTTACTATTTAGACAACATTCGCAATATTACACTCGTAATTAATCGTTTTACGCTATTGAAAGAAGGAAAATTTTTCGCGTTGGAATGCCATTCGCATTTTAAATAACTAACCACAGAACAACAAGTGTCACTAAATTCATATTTTGGATTAATTTTCATATATATATATATATATATATATATATATATGGGAAAAATGGGCTGCCCCCTAGGGGCAGCCAACATGGTTGCCCCAACTCCATTTTTTGCAATTTTTTTATTTTTTTGGAAAAATATCACCATGTATATTCATCTCTATATCCTTCTATATATCATTCAAATTTCGTCAGAAACATAGACTCCTACGGCCTCCATCCAGACGACATTTTTTAACGGTCGCAGGATTTTTTAAATCAACTCTGTCTGGATGGAGGCCGTAGGAGTTTCTGTTTATGACAAAATTCAAATGGCATATGAGAGGGATATAAGGATGAATATACATGATGATATTTTTCAAAAAAAATAAAAAAAATGCCCAAAAATGGGGCAGGGCAGCCCCATCAACCCCTATATATATACATTTTACAGAAGAGAAAGAAACTACAATATAAACATCTATCCCAAAATGTTGAAGAGAAGGAGAATCATTTACATTATCTTGCACAAGGAGAATCTCAACGTTCAGCTGTCAATCTACTGTGATGCTAGGATCTTGCCTTCTATACATGTTGGGAACAAGAGAAATACCAACAAAGGTTGAATACCATCCAATATATTAAAAATAACAAGTAATTCAATGGTTTCAATAGAAAGTAAGCAGATATGTGTTGATGTGTAAATTTTATATTATACTTGCTTAAGTGGGTTTTCAAGCTATTTTCTATGTATATCCCCTATTCACCCATCACCTCTTAGCTCTCCATATATACATCTCATAAATTAATTATATGATCCATATGTAGGTTATTACCTTTTTATTACTTATGACTCATGTTGATGGATCTTAGGATTGTAGATGATGAGTTCATGATCCAATCTTTTTCTATGTCAAATTCTTAAGCTTAGTGGATAGTCCGTGGTATGAGTGTTACCTCATACTATGACTCTAAGACATTTTTTTTTTGAAAAAATGCTAGGGTGACATCCCGAGTTGGGATTCACCGCAGGAAAAAATTTATTACTTAAAAACGAAAGAGTACACTATCTGGAGGTCCAGAAGTTAGACAGAAATGACTCTAAGACATGAAGAATACCTTCAGGTTGGAGTGCCATCGTAGGCATGCGGTGGAGTATAATGCATACTTAATAAGTTCCCAACACGTCCACTATCTTTTTCTAACATCATTAATAGTAGTTATAAATTTTGACCAAATGCCGATGCTAGATGATTATGTCTCATAATCTTTTCTTAGCCAGGACTTACTGGAGGAACATTAAACAATCTCAAGAACAATATCAACTCAATTGAAACTAAACTCAATTGTAGCCAAGCTCAATTATAACCAAACCCACCTGTAACTAATTTCAACCGCATCGGACAATGATCTCATCTTCGTCAAGACTTATTGGCAGAATAGTAACCAAAGCTCAAGCAGTGAGGAAGCCTCCTAAGAGACTCTTCCATCTCGCCCTACCAGTGGAAGTGAGATCCAAGAGAGTGCTAGGCACACTCACAAACTATGACTCTGAGATGGGTGGAAGAGACTTTCCAAACTAGGCCACTCTAGAAAGCTGCTCGATCGGTACGGGCGAAAAGAGCGGTAAAAATCAAAACCAAGGTTCCTCCCGCCTAGGCACCCTATCGAAATAGGGTTAGTGGAACTGATGAAATCGTGGATTCTAACGAAGCGTAAAAATATTGCGAGCTTAAATAAAAACCATAAAAAGGACCGGAATCCTAGACCAATGCACTAGGCGGCCGCTACCTGATTCCTATCTCCTGCCCAACTGATGGTCACCACTAGACCTGACCAATGGGTAGACCTGGCCAACGGGCTGGGGGCCCGCCCGCCCAGCCCGCTCATGGGCTGGGCTTGGGCTTCGAAATTTAAGCATGGGCCAGCCCGGCCCACAAAAAATAAAAAATATATAAATATATGTCAAATTATACATATATTAATATGATATGCTTTAAGTTTTTCATTTATGACGTTAGTTTTAAATAAAAATTCAATGAATTACATGTCAAGTAACATGTAAACTACGTATATTAGTTATATAAAGTATAGATGGTATTAATAAAATCATTTATACGTATGAAATACCATTAAAAAATCAACGGAAAATGACCAAAATGGGCCATGGGGGCCCATGGGCGGGCTTTGAACAGAGGTTTTTTAACCTCGGCCCGTTCGGCCCGGCCCATGGGCCGGCCCGGCCCGCAATTTGACCAGGTCTACCAATGGGTCGAGAGCCCGCCCATCCAGTCCGCTCATGGCCATGATTGAGCCAAGAGATTTGGGTTGACCCGACCCAGCCCGCTTTTTAGCCCACCCGTTAACTAAGCGGGCCATGGACATGATATAATATACTTCAAGTTTTTATTTTACAATATCAACATTATATCGTTTTTTATAGTTTACATGTCAAGCAACACATATTATGGTAACTTAGATTTACAATGATTAATTGATATTCAAAAAATTTATTTATCTCTATAAATTAGATTAAAAATGAGAAAAAAATGCTTTACATTCGACCCATGGGTTGGCCCGTCCCAGCTCAGCCTAGACATGGATTGGGCTTGAGCCTTGGATTATGGCCCATGGGATGGCCCAGGTTAGGCATTGGACAAGGGGTTTTAGAAAGTCGGCCCGTTCGGCCCGGCCCAGGGCCCAACCCGATCTACACTTTGGCCAGGTGAAAAATGTCACCTGATTTGTTGATAACTTATCCTGCAAAAAGAGGATAAATATCGATCGTCGCTGTATCGACCAGGTGTATTTTATCAGAAAAGATTAATTTCGAATTAATCTTCTTATATTTATGTATACTCTTAAACTTTGATTTATAGTGAAAGTACGGGAGTGTCGAACTCAAGGAGGCAATCTTCTTATATTTATTTAACCATGAACTTTTTTGTTTCAAAATTTCACTTGATAATTTAGCCTTTTTAAGATTGATTTAGAGAGGATTAAATTATTATATTTATCCAATTTTTAAAATAACCACTAAAAATACCAATCTATTTGAAATTCTAACATTAATAATATATTTAAATTCTCCGTTTATCAAGATCGAAAGAGGTTCATTTTATGAAAAATTAATTCTATTTAAAAATATCGTTTGAAAATAAATAGATTTTTCCATTTTTGAGCATACATAATAACTGTTGTATACTCGCCCTTCTTTGATGAAATTCCCGGTTCCACCCCTCCTCGTGGGCATGCTTTAAGGTATAAAAAAACCTCCAAACATTTTCGCAAAAATCCTATATATTCTAGTGTACGAATTGATGGAATGAGCAAGTTTATGATCTGTCAAGATTCAACTGGAATCTAAATTCAGTACATGTATACTTTTAGTAAAAAAAAACTCAATCGTTTTCCTTCATATTTCATTGTATTGCCAACCAGAATCAAATGCCATATTATCTGCACTTGTCTTAGCTGCTAAGGAAGAACGTTTTCCATCCAACGGTGAGATTGGCATATGGGATTACGGAGCAGTATTGGTCATAAGAAGGCTATAAAATTGGCATGACCGGCAGTGGAGTCCAAGAGACGAACAATGGAGGGAGGTGAGGAGGAAATGGGTGAGTTCGAACGTCTGCCGGAGGGCTGCATCTCGCATGTGTTATCCCTGTCGTCCCCAATAGATGCATGTCGGTCCGCCGCCACTTCACGCATGTTCGCATCGGCGGCGGAGTCCGACAACCTATGGGAAGCGTTCCTTCCACACAACTACGAGGAGATACTGTCGATGGCATCGGATTCGGTGGCATCATATGCAAGCAAGAAGGAGCTCTATTTCCGGCTATGCGAGCCCATTCTAATCGACGGAGGACGAAAGGTACGTACCCATCGTATCATTCACACTCGTTACTGAACGTTAGAACTATATATGGAGTCACAACAACCTCTGACTCTAACGCAATGGAAAGTACGATGATTCATACTGATTTCTGTTCAAATGCACATAGTTGCATGTGTGATGTGGTAACGGACTATATATATGAACAATAACAGAGCTTCAGATTGGAGAAATCGAGTGGGAAGATATGCCTTATCATTTCGGCGAGAGAACTGACGATCGTATTTCAAGACTTCGGGGAAGACTGCGATCCGATATCTGTCCTTGTGTTAACTACCGTGCACTTCAAACCCCTTCCACTGTCCAGGTAATGCTCATCATTTTTTGTTGCTCATGACGCATGCATGCATCAATTTCAGATGCAGAAGCTCTCTCCCTCTCTCAATACCAAACTAATTTGGTTCCCCTTCAGGTTTAACGAGGCGACAGATCTCATTTTCACTTGGTTAAAGATCATCGGCAAGATCAACACGGCCACGCTCTCGCGCAGAACAACTTATGTCGCATATCTCGTTTTCGGACTTACTCCTGTGAACTCTGGCTTTCTGCGTGAACCACAGGAAGCATTCATATCCACAGCATCTCATTCGT
Source organism: Ottelia alismoides (assembly GCA_037367405.1). Lineage (NCBI taxonomy): Eukaryota > Viridiplantae > Streptophyta > Magnoliopsida > Alismatales > Hydrocharitaceae > Ottelia > Ottelia alismoides. The sequence continues at coordinate 735,107 of JAZKJV010001623.1, forward strand.
CTCATGAGTTCGTTTCTGTGTTCTACCGTGATCCGGATAGAAAATTATATGTCCGGTTTCCTGGTATTAGCTATAGACCCAGGAGGTTTGATTTTCAGGTGGAGCATTGCAGCTGGGATTGGGAATGTTGCAACGGGGAGTATCCTTCCAACGTGAAGCATATCCCGCGCAGCAGATCGGACGGGTGGATGGAGTTGGAATTGGGAGAGTTCTTCACCGGCGAGGGGCTGGACGGTGAGGTGGAGATAGCTTTGCAACGGACCCCGGGGGGAGAGATCATGGACGGGCTGGTTCTGGAGGGGATGGAGCTCAGGCCCAAGAACTAGCTAATTAATTAATTAATTAATTAATGTCATTATACATTTGATGACTTCTGGTTGAATTAATTTTACCAGACATATTCTTTTGGTAGTTCTCGTATCTGTATACCAAACTGTGACTTGTGAGGAGCTATGATTTATGTTTATCATCTTAAGGGCCCGTTCGATGGAGAATAAGCAGGAATAAGGACGGGGAATAAGGGGAATAAGGGTCTATTCTCCGTTCAGCTGGAGGATAAGAATAAGGAGAATAAGATGAAATAAAGGTAGATAAGGTGGGATAAAGATAGGTATAAGAGTGAAATAAGATGAAATAATGGGGAATAGTCGTACCACGAAGCGTATTGGGGGCTTATTCCCCTTATTCTATTCCTCCTTATACCCCAAACGAACAGGGCCTAAGAAAGGAAGCTTAATTTTGGATACATATCTCTAAGGAGCCTTTTGGTTAAAATTTCGACTACCGATTGGATTGGTCTAGTGGTTGAGCAGTGGTTCCTTCAAATTAAAGACCGAGGTTTAAGTTATGCAAATCCCCCATTTACCGGAAAAAAAATCGTGGAGGGGAGTAGGGACTGAGCCTGTATCTAAAGAAAAAGTTTATATATAAGCAGAAAGAAAATCATCTGATATCTTATTGTGAAACTTATATTTTATTACCTTCATAGCTTGAAATGTGCTCCTAGTCGTCGTATTTGAGGTACATAGTGCATAGAAAAGTTGGATCAACGCAATAGCATAATTCATTATTTTTTAGAGGAAAGGGAGCCTACTTTGTGAAGTAGGTAACCTTACCTCCTTCACATCTATATTTCGTAATCGTTTTTATTTTTTTTGAAAAATGCCACAATGAATTTTCATAACTATATCCATCGAATATGTCATCCAAATTTTGTCAGAAACAGAGACTCCTACGACCTCCATCCAGACGGTCATTTTTTAACGGTCACATATTTGTTGTATTTTACCTGTTCTGGATGGAGGCCATATGAGTCTATGTTTCTGACGAAATTTGAATGACATATTAGAGGGATATAGTTATGAAAATCCACAGTGGTATTTTTCAAAAAAAATAAAAAAAATTACGAAAAACATGTGAAGTAGGTAAGGTTACCTACTTCACAAAGTAGGCTCCCTTTCCTCTATTTTTTAATGATAAACCTTGAATTTCACGAAAATAAATATAATTCCGAAATTCATTTCCAAATTTTGAGCTATTTGAAGAAGCCCTATAAAGTTTAATACTCTCCAAATATGGAGAAACAAACTTTTGCAAGATTTTGGATTATATATATGTATATAAAGTGTCAATTAGCCTTCGCCAAGGACTACATAGCGAATATGCACAAGTTTTTGTCGTTCGGCCAACCCAAGTGGGGGCTTCTATACAAAATCCAAAAATTGGAGGATGAAGTTTGAAAAATGCACATAACGTGCGTGGGAACGTGAAGGTCTTTCTGGTTGAACCCAAGGGATCACCTACGTGTCATTTTCATTATTTCACTACGGGTTAAATTTATTTAATGAAGAGAAAATGTGATGTCGCTTCAAACCGGTATGTTTTATACAAAGTACATATGGCATCCTTTTCACTTTGCTTTAATTCTATTTATTCTCTTGTACATCTTATTTGTTCCTCCTAAAAATATAAATAAAAAAATCACAAAATTTATAAGATATGGACAATGATATGATAACATAGGTAAACTTGAATGATTAAAAAAATATTTATTTTCTATCTAACACAATGCATAACAAAAAGGCAACATAAATATGCATTAAGCCCTAGAAAACTCCGGCGAGCTTCCGCCGCCGTGATAAGTGACTGAGACCAAGGCTTAGAGAAAGAATAGGCCATGGGAAGTTCCGATCAAGGTCCACACTTGTAAGACCCCAACTCCAAACTTAGTGCCATATCTAAAACTCACGAAGTGTGGGTGTGGTTTATAAGTGGTGGGGATTACTACTTGACAACTTGAGCTTAAGCATTTTAGGTGGTTGCTCGGGACGTTACAACGCTAAAGCCTACTGATCTACAACCCATCATGGTGATGGGTCGAGCATCCTTCATTTTAGTTGAAGAGAGGTTGTCGTTGGAGCGAATCTTCTGCTCATCTAAATGTCGATTTCCACCCACTCTTCCTTATTCATTTGTGTATCACTTTGATCTAATGTCCATTTTTGTTTTTTGGAAAATGGATCCTTGTCGGATTTGGATTACCCTTTTTTATCCTTTTTTTGAAATGAAACCATGTTGGATTTAGATATTTAAATATTACCAAGGTCACATTCCAAGTTCAACTTCATTCCAGGATTGTATTTCTTCATCAAGATCATCTAATTTAACTAACTTGAAATAGATGGAATGAACAACTTCTAGATGGACATTTTAGGAATATTTGTTTTATGTAAAATTTTGCAATTGTAATTGTAAGTAAATCTCCCAAGTTTTCATTAAAAAAAAATAAAAAAGACGTTTGTGAAATCGATGCATATAAACTTACTTGCAATTTAGTGTATACTTCACAATCTCATGTTTATTATATATTCAATTTTATCTAAAAGTCTCAAAATTTTCAATAACATACATTAACAAGTTTAGAAATAGGAGAAATCACAAAAAAAACTTATCTTAAACCCTCTAGAATCCAATATATTAAATACCTCAGGGTATTTATACAGGTCTATTTCCCGATTTTAATCTATTTTATTCCCTCATGTTTTTCAATCGCCCTTTATTTCCTTTTTTCCGATTTCTAAGAATACCCTAAAATCTAAAAACCTAAAAACATTCTCAAAAACACCCTTCCAAAATTAAAAAGTTCAAAAATATTTTCACTTTATGTTCTCATCTACTTGATATGCTTATATTAGATTTTAAAATCTTTTTTCTAAAATCTTATAAAAATCACAAATATAAAAAGAAAACATAAAAATATTAATAAAAGGCAAAAAATAAAATATAAATTCACATAAAAATTATAAAAACCCGAAAATCACTAAAAATATTGATCTCTGCATTGGTCTTCTAATTTTCACTCACCATAGCTTTTGATATTCATAAGTTGCATCTTTGAGTTCGATCTTAAGGTTGACCCAAATAAAACAAACATATGCACATCAATTGCACATACCATTCTTTTCATTTAAACTGGTAGATTTGTTATACTACATTGATTGGCAATTCTTTAATTAGAATTAACAAAGTTAGAAAGTATAGACCATCCAAAGCATCTAAACACAAGAGTGAAATTAAAAAGAGAAAGAGAGGTAGGAGAAAAGTATTTTCTCCTTGCTCAATTTTGACTTGATTTTTCATGTGATTAGAAATCGAAGCATATCCTTGTTTTTAATTTGTGGACATTTATTTACAACTATAGGACGTCAACTTGGTGATACATGTGATAAGTTTGCCTTCAACTATCTATTTTTTTTAACATTTGTGCCATTATAAGGAGGATTTGTGTAATCCTATCACCAATCACAATCTCTTATCAGAATTCTTGATTTTGGTTTGCGATCAACCTCTTGATTTCTCCCATCATATTTAACAAGTTTTCACGTAAAAATTCTCTCTTGCATACGTGGAATATTTTTATGGTTGAAAGAGGTTATATTTGGCACATATATCATTATGGTTAGAACCTCAACTGTTTCCTTTCTTAATTTCATGGTATTTCGAACCAAATTTGAATGCCAGCTTATCTGCACTTGTCTTAGCTGCTAAGGAAGAACGTTTTCCATCCAACGGTGAGATTGGCATGCGATGACCGCCTTTAAACCAATCGCCACCGTAGAATTACGAGAACACAGGTCATACTTGGTTCTGAAGAAGGCTATAAATTTGGCAAATCACCCCCTTGCCTTTCACCGGCAATGGAGTATAATCCATCAACTAGGGAGGGAGTTGAGAGAGGAATGTGTGAGATTGAACGTCTTCCAGTGGAGTGCATCTCGCACGTGTTATCGTTGGTCGTCCCCGATGGATACATTCAGGTCCGCTGCCACTTCTCGCATGTTCGCGGTGGCGGCGCAGTGTCACACTGTATGGGAAGCGTTCCTTCCACACAACTACAAGGAGATGCTGTCGAAATCATTGGATCCATTGCCATCGTTTCCTAACATGAAGGGGCTCTATTTCCGGCTATGCCAGTCCATTCTAATCGATGGAGGAAGGAAGGTATTGATCCCATGCAAAAGTATTTGGACATTCTCCATAAATTTCTTACAAATAAGTTTCAATAGTACAGGGATTTGAAATGCAACTTGATACGGATATTTTTCAGTGTTGTCGAATTGGTTTTTAAGATGACATTAAATAACGAGTATTTTTAAATTTTTAACAAATATGGATAGAGATAAGGACAAGAGTTTTCAAATATTAATATATATATATATGAATACCATTTTCCATTTTTCAGTACATATGTACGGATATATAGTTATATTATTATTTTTAGATAGGGATATGTGGACGCTGCAACAAAATAATTTATTATTATTATACCGTTCTTTACTGAATAGTTAACGGTAACATTATTCATTGCGAAATTATTTTTTATAATTGAAATTAACGACAGATGTCACATAAGTGCTAACAGTTCATGAGACAATGCAGCTCTTAGTAGTTGTTATTGTTCAGAATTTTAACTGATCGCCCATCACTAAAATTTATTAAAAATTAAGGACAATTAGCTAAGCTTTTGAAAAATAGTAAATTGTAAGCGTTGCAATATAATAATATCCCTATTATGATTCTCAAGTGAACAAGAATATGATAATAGAAGTATTCTTATATATGTTTGTCATTAACATGGTTACATGATTGACGCTGCATGGGGGTTCGACATATTTCTGGAGGTCTATAAGGTTGATGGGGTTGTTTTGTATACTACATAGGGGTTCTATAGATTTCTGGAGATCGATAAGGTTGGTGGGGATGAACTCGATAGATGACTGTTCTTTGTCGTTTACAGTTCTGTGGGCCATTTGTGGAGGAAAGAATGATCTAATTTTTAAAAATCAAAGGTTCCATTGGGAAAATGTAATCACCTATGCTCTTTCCTTTTATCGGTTCTGCTCCACAAGCTAATGTAACTCTGTATTTTTTTTAAGGAAAATTTTGACGGTGAGTCCCAACTTGAAATTTCCCAACTTGAAATTTCATCCTCTTTCTTCTAAAAAAATTGACGCTAACTTTTCAGAGAGGTCAGAAAGCATTGATTTCAAAACTCTCTACATAAACTAATTGGAAGTGTATAAATATAAGAGCAATCATACTTCTACACACACTCCCCTGACACAAACGAAATACATACCATTCTATTACACAACAGAGCTTCAGATTGGAGAAATCAAGTGGGAAGATATGCCTTGCTCTTTCCGTGGAAGAACTGGGCATCAATCCGAAGAGATCACCGGGCTGTGTCCCCTCGAGGCGGATGTTCTTGTGCTGGACTTCCTATCCACGGTCCAGGTAAGGCTCATCTTATACGTATAGAGAGAACTATCACATTTCCCATGAAGAACGTTGATCTGAAATATACACAACTATCTTTCCCAGTTCTCAGAATACTAAATCCATTCAGTTCCCTTCAGGTTTCGCTATGTGGCACGGCTCTTTTCAGTCTGGTTGTCCGAGATCACCGGCAAGATCGACACCGCTGCGCTATCGCGCAAGACAACTTACGTTGCCTATCTCGTCTTCCAGCCTACTCGCTTTAACTTTGGCATACCTCAAGAAGCATCAGACTTGACAGAATTTCATTCCGCACATGAATTCGTTTCTCAATTTTGGGATGATTTGGATCGATGTTTACATATCCAGATTTCGTGTATCAGTGGGCTCCGAGGGCATCCGTTACAGTACACATTGAAGGAATATCCTTCTGATGTCAAGCGGATCCCGAGCATCAGAGCAGATGGGTGGTTGGAGATGGCACTGGGAGAGTTCTTCAATGACGAAGGGCTTGACGATGAAGTAGAGATATACTGTCGGCAGATCGACGGGGGAGACACCTTGGGTACAGCATATTTAGAGGGGATTGAGTTGAGGCCAAAGAACTAGCTACTGGTATTGATCGGTGATCTCTAGTTAGTTTTAACCAGACGTGTGGATTCTGTGGCTCTACATATAGAGGCGAATCGTCTGCTGTGATTTCCTCTGTAACGCAAGTGAACTATCGGATGGAAGATGGACGGTCTTGATAGGGGATCGGGGAGTAGTCGACCGCTCATCTTATTAGCCGATTCACAAACTCATTTTTCTTGTAGTGTCATCTGATCAACTCCTTCTGCATGTCTTGAGCTGCTGTCTAGCTGCTGCTTAGTTAACATCGCTTTCGAGTTAATCAGACCTCCACCTTTAAGCTCATCATTAAGAGTTTTCTCATCCTTCCGTTCCTTTTCCTTGTTCCTTATTTATGTAATTTGCATTTTATTGTACCAAACATTGCCTACAGTTTTTATTTTTTTTATTAATGCATGATAATATTTTATTTTTGTTTGTTGTTAGTTGCTGTTTGTTTGTTGATTAGGTACCTAAAGCTTTATGAAAAGGAATTTTAGGCTCTCTTATATTGACTCGAATTGGTTATCTTACTTCTTCTCCTTAATCACAAGTAGGATTACAATAATGTCCTCCATGTCCTAGCATTCTACCATGCAATTCTACTATGCTATTTGCTTTTATATAGGGTAAATAATATTCTAAAAGTTGTCAGCATAACTAAGATTTCCACATACATATAAACTATAAAAAAGTTATTAGATACTTTTATTTACACAATTAATAAAATGTATATATAAATCAAATAGAAATACTCAAAGCCATAAAAATTTAATATTCATCAAAACCTATCAAAATCATATAAATAACACACTAATCATATAAATATGTACATTATATCAAATAAAATGGCTAGGGTTCCCACTTTAAAGGACGAGGGCTCACACCCCCCCCACCCTCACACAACACATTAACCAATAAAAAAATCGAAGTAGAGATAATAAAATTTCTTGCAAAATAAAAACAAAAATATTTTCCTATGTTTACTATTATAAATCAATGAAAAATAGTAGTTTATTAATAATTCATTGGGTTTCCAATAAAATTTAATTTTGAATTCCCTGCAAATACTAAAAACATTCCAAAAATATAAAAACAGAAGAATAAGTATGAAATACAAATATTTTCATTTTTTAAATTTCACAAATTACCTACCTTTTAAAAATATAATAGGACTATTTTTATATTATTGTAAAATATCTTTAAATAAATCATTTTTCTTCTTTTAAGAATCAATAAAAATGCAAAATAAATAATAGAAATTAGACAAAAACATGAAAAAATATAAAAATGTAATAAAATAGTACATATGTACATAATATAATCACATATACACAATATTACCATACCTACTGATGAATACCCATTCATCACTCTTTATTCTTCTATTTTAGCTACAAAAACCCTTTGCAAATACATGTAGATATGTGTAAATACAAATAATTACCAAAAGCATGCATTGTGTAAAAACCTATAATTAGCATGTTTTTGTGCACAAAATAAAAGAATAAAGAGCAAAAAGAAAAAGAGGGAAATATTTAGAATAAATATTGAGCAACCTAACCCAAGGGAGGGCTCAGCATGGGCCTGACCGCATAAAAGCCAAAGTAGAGGGAGATAGGGGCTCACATATGTATATATTTGTAAATAAATAAAACTTTATATTTTCCTCACCCAAAAATATGTTTGTCCATATTGTGTATATTTAGAAACTATTAAAAACAAAATAAAAAGATAAAAATCAAAAAAATTCAAAAATACTCTTCCTTCACCATGTGTATAAATGTATACAACTATTTATTTCACCCTTGTATATAAGTGATAAAAATAAAATAAAAATATTCTTTTATTCCTCATTTTATCTTGTAAATAAATAAAATACAAAATGAGCATAAAAATACATAAAAATAACAAATAAAAAATCAAAAATAAAAATCCATATAGTGTACATATACCTATATATAGAGCTACCTTACTTTTATTTCCAAAAATTAAATAAAAATCACCAAAAAATAGAAAAAAATAAAAGAAAAATATTTCATGTTTTGAGTTTTATTTAATTCGGCCTATTTCTGCCCTAAAATAAATAAACAAAATTCGGGCACACGTGGCCGCTCCTGATTGGTCCACGGGGGATTGTTGACCTCGGTCAACTCCCCCGCGACCTCCTTCCTTTTCTGGAAGATGCGTGCCGCGCCTCCTTCGCCGATTTATCCACGCGTCTCCAGGCTGTCACCCACTCAACCCCCGTGCTCGGATTCTTCGCCGTTCATCCCTCTCCCTCGCCGGATCCTTCGCCATCAAATCAAAGCTTTCCATCGCCGTCTCCACTCAACCCTAGTCGACGCTGTCACCTTATATATTTTCACCTCCGCCGCCTCCGCGCCCCATCTTTGGATCACCATCCTTATTCCCGTGACCTCCAGAGCGAAGCCCGAGGTGACAGCTCGCGTTAGCCCCTGTTGCAGTGAGGTGAGGGTGTCCCTACCATTGATCCGGCGATCCTCGCCGTCCTTGCTCCGCCGCCGGCGTTGAGCATCGAGCTTCAGGCCTTGACGCCCTTCGAAGCTACGACCAGGAGCAAGAGCAGCTCCAGCATAGTCTCCAGCATCCATCAGGTATCCCTAGTTCCTACCCATTTAGCGTAATTTTCGATTTCGCCCAATTCATATCTCCGACGCATTTCTCCGATTCCGGCCATTTCGCGTAACATCTCGATCCTCCGACCCGACCATCATCTCCGCCAGACCTCTCCGCACCTTCTTCACCCCTCCACACAACCCAGATCGCACAGGATCTGGGAACCGAGCTCCTTCGCCGGCCACCTTCGCCGGAGCTCGCCATTCCGACGCACAGACCACCTTCACGCCACCTAACCGGGTCGAGGCACTTTGCCCTCGACCCGCGAGTCTTCTGGTCTGCTTTTCAGGTCGAAACGAGGGCGTCTGAGGCCCTTCGCCATCCAGCCAGGAGACCCAGCTCCGCCGGACTTGCTCGAGCTCCTCGGAGCTTAGTTTGCCCGTCGGAGACCACCGGCAGACGCGGGAGCCTTCCGCGATTCTTCTCCGACCTCCAGAAGGCTCACCGGAGGACCCTAGCGCACGCACGAGCCCGGCGAGTCTCGCCGGGGACCTGTTCTTCGAGGACCCTCCATCGCCGTCCGATCGTCCTCACCGCTCCAGATCAGATCTTGGCCGTCCGATCGAGGAGTAGCTTCCACCGTCCGATCCGAGGAGAAGCCATCTGGAGCGCCCACCATCTGCAGCCGTCCGATCTACACGTGGCGCGCATCCAATGACTCCATTTAATAAAGGGTAATTTACCCTTAGGCCCTTATCTTTGCTTTATTTCGTTTCAGTCCTGTAAGTTGTCGAGTCAGTTGTTTAGTTTTGGGATAATTTGCATGTGGGACCCTGCTATTTATTTTATTTGCATTTATACCCCTGTCAGTAGAGACCCACGTGCTTCGTCACGTGTTTTGTTGGGATATTTGCAATATATGCCCTGTAGTTCTGGACGTTATTCATTGAATAAAATGTTTTGTTTATTTGCATATATACCCCTGTGAACACTTTATATGCGCATGTGCGTTTTATTTTGGGTAAATTGCATATAAGCCCCTGGACTTTTGATACGAGTTATCAATAGGTCCTTGGAACTTATTTTTATTACATTTAGGTCCTTGAGTGCCCCAGGCACGTGCTTGGCACGTGACTTCTTGGGTATTTTGCACCAGGACCCCAGAACTTTTGGGTATTTGCACATAGGTCCCTGTGCACAGTGCCCCACCTTTATTTTTGAATAAAATATCAAACGACCTCCAAATCCAATGAGATTTTGACACATGGCTCCTGCCATGGTGTAGGAATTTCTATGATTTTTGGGGACATTTTTGATTTCATTTATTATTTTTAAAAATTCAAAAACCCCTATTTTTGCCACTGTTTGACTTTAAAATTACCAAAAAAATATAAAATCACTCCCAAAAATTCTAAAAAAATTAGATACTGTAGTTTACTTGTTGTTTGATTTTCTAGCCAATTTTGGCTACTTTTCATCACTTAAAAACCCTAAAAATTGAAAAACCCCTAAAAACTCATAAAAATTGTAATAAATAAACTAAAAATCCAAAAACAATAATTAGGGTGTCTACATTTTCCTTATTCTTCATAGTTGATAGGAAAATTACCTTCAGGGCTTTTTGAGATCCAAAATTATTTTATTTTTGGGTCTTAAGCCTTGCTGGACAGTCCCCTTTGTTTTTCGCATTGTTTGATTTTTAATAAATAATTTACCCATTAGGAAAATCCCAAAAATTCACCAAAAACAGTAAAAAACATTTAAAATATAAAAACCAATTTTCTGGAATTTTTGTTTGATTTTTGGTGTGTTTAATAAATTGTTGAAGTCCCCTTGTATTTACTTTCTCTCATTTTCTCATCATTCAAAAAAAAATCTAAAAAAAAAAATTATTATAAAAATAAATAAAAACCACAAAAATATGTTCTCTGTGTTTTAGTTCATTTTGACTACATCGTAGGCCGCAAGGCCAATCTGTGCTCCTTGTGTTCGACCCTGGGAGCTATACCAGGTTAATCTTATAGCAGGACCACTTCTCTGTATTTTATTGATTTATCTTCATCTGTGGTTCATTTTCTTGATTGACACATCCTGAGCGATTGAGGACAACGACATTGTGATTTATTTTCTACCTCAGTTGTTCGTGCGATTTTCGTGTCGTCAGAATGGCGCCGTTGCCGGGGAGCACGGCTTTGTAGTCATTTTTTTTCATATTGTCTCTCTACATTATAACTGTTTTCTGACACTCTCTCTTTCTAATTTTTGTGTGAGGTACTGCGTGGAGAACTTGGAGTACACTTTTTGAGGACCCGCACGGAAGAAGAGCAGGAGGAAGAGAGAGAAGAAGGAGTTTTCATTTCTGAGAGAGAGAGAGAACAATATTTTTGTAATAATTTAGGACTCAAACTTTGGACTTGTGGACACTTGTAATTTAGCGGGTCTGTTTCGCCGAGCACCGGTGTGCTCGGGGGACCCATTTGGATTTTCGCGGCTTTTATCGTGGTTTTGATAGCTAGCTGCCTTTTCCGGTGTTTACGCGGTTTTTCTCGAGCCCCTAGATTTAGGAATTTCTGTTGATTGTGACGTAAATATCTAAGGCCCAACACTTAATAGAATATCTGTTCCTATAGAACGTAATTGGACCTTGATAAAATTCACTGAAAAAGTTAGTTTAATTGGATTTGAGACCACGTGCCGTGAGGAGTCACATACAGCGCTGGTAGGACCCGTTGTGGCGGGCACCGAGTGACTCCCAAGATCGGACTCCGGACTCGATTCCATTGGCTAACTATTGTTCTTCACGATCAATAGAAATTGCTCAGCTAGGACTCGGGTTTTCCTCGTTGCATCATTTAGGTAGTTTACTTCTGTATTTAAATTCTGCGCGGATCACTTGCATGTAGAGTGCTGGAGACAAGGTACGCATTTCTTTCTCTGCATGCATCATTGATTTTCTTCGCGCATCGGCTTTTTCGTTCTCTCCCTCTGTTTTTGGCTTAATCATCAGGAGAATCGGAAAAACCGTTAGGCCGCTTGTTTTTATTTTTGAAAAAATTAAAAAGAAAAACAATAAAAATTGGGACTGGATAACACTATTGACCCTAAAAGACACTCACACTAAAAATTTGTCTTGGAGAGAGCAACCCCCTCATTGTTTGGTTTGATTGTGCGAGAGAGTGACCCGAACACTAGGTAAAGCCCTCCGGTGCTCATCTCGACTGATTACCGACTCTTCTGTGCGGGACAGTCGGTTGAGAGAGTATCGGGTATCCCAGCAGGTCACGTAATCGCTCTGATATCTTGTGTGTTCACCAAATAAAATTGACAAGATAAATTGACCGAGCTTTCACGGTCTTCAGATTGTGTTGAGTTGGTGAACAAGGGGTTTGCTTTGCGATCATATTTTCTCCAGATCCCATCCGCCTTACTCGCCAGATCAAGATGATGGGTAGACGATCTCTTAGGCAGCCTCTGGCTGCACCGCTTTCAGGCGCGGCTACTCCATCATCTAGGTTGGCCCGTGAGAGTCGAGACCAGCTCTCCGGGCCCGAGTTCGAGTCCACCCTGTTCCCCCTCGATCCCCTTTCTTCTGCTACTGAGAGACATGAGCCTGAGGAAAGACGAATTAATTTGACAGAACCTGAGTTAGGCTCATCTGATTTTGCAGACATCCCTATGGCTGGAGCCGGCAGTTCAGAAGATCGCCAGCCCGAACATTTTGTCTTAGACCAGGGAGCGATTAACTCCACCCTGATCGCGTCTTTAGAGACAGTTCAGCAACAGCTACGCGATCAGGGGGCATTCATGATAGAGATGAGGAGGGAGTTGGAGCGACTCCGAAGAGAGCGAGACGAGCCGAGCGAGCCGGAGGACATTCCTGACGCTGATGCAGAGGCAGCAGCCGCAGCAGCAGCTGCCGCAGCAGCGGCAGCCGCCGCCGCAGCAAGACCAATGCGGGAGCTGCACAACCCCGGATCTACACTGATGCACCAGTGGGTGGTGATACCTGCTATCGTGGGGGATTTCAAGTTCCCTCCGAACACCCTGCAGATGCTTCCTCATTTTCACGGACTCGCCACTGAGGAACCCCACCTCCATCTCCAGGAGTTTTTGATGATCTGTAGCACTGTCCACGACCGTCGTGTGGACCAAGATACGATTCGGATGATGGCCTTCCCTTTTTCACTGGCAGATAGAGCAGCCGCCTGGCTGAAACATCTAGGGAAGTTTGTTTACACTTGGGATCAGCTCCGCACCGAGTACTTGAACAAGTACTATCCACTCGGGCGGACGAATGCAGCAAGGGCCCTGATCAACAACTTCTCCATGCTCCCTAATGAGCAATTTCACGAAGCATGGGAGAGGTTCAGAGAGCTTCTGGATAGATGCCCACACCACGACATCTCGAAGCCGAACCTAGTTCAGAGCTTCTTTAGTGGGATGACGCCAGAGCTTCAGGGTCTGGTGAATGCTTCTTGCGGCGGGTCCTACTTTGCCAAGGACCACAACCAAGTCTGGGCCATCTACGAAGAGATGGCAGAAAATTACATGGTGATGTCCCAGACTCGGTTGTACACTCAGAGATCTCAGCAGCCGCCAGGACCCGTGCAGTATCAGCGGATAGCACGGGTTGATGCAGGTCCATCCAGTTCGTCCACAGTTGCGGCCGCACAGGCAGAGTCGGCCACTGCGGACATGGGGATTATCAGCGAGAAGTTGGACCGCATGGAAATAATAGAGAAGAAGCAGTGCCAGGGCATAACTCAGATGGAGCAAATGGCACAAACTCTGAGCGACATGAAGACCCAGCTCTTGTGTCTTCAGGAGGCACAGACGGCTCCTCAGCCCCGTCTTCTGTCGCGAGGCGATCCCGGCGGCAGCCGCAGCTCGTCCCAGCGCTCCAGCTCCTTGCAGCAGCCTAGACAAGTTCACCTTGTACAGGCGGAGCCGTACCAGCAGCAGCAGCCCTCTTACCAGTCACCACCATCTCCAGACTTACAGATGGTGGTATATCAGCCGGATCAGCCTCTGGCAGCACTGCCACCAGACCCCTTTGATGCTGAGCCGTTGATGGATGTCAACGGGATTTGGTATGACCGTCCTCAACCTGGAATCCGACGAGACCATCCCGGATTCAGGTGGGGGAATGGGGGTAACCAGTCCCAACAGCAGCCAGCCGGTCAGGGAGGGCAGTACTCCCAGCAGAGAGATCACCAGCACCCCCCTGCATATCAGCCACATCAGCCATCATCCTTCGTACCTCGTCCCTACCAGCAGCAGGGACAGAATTGGAGACGTGAGCAGCAGGCTCACCAGCAGCAGCATCATTCCTCTTACCCCTCTCAACCACAGCAGCACCAGGTCCAGCAGCCTCATTACCAGAGAGGCAACCCGTCGGGCTCCCATGAGAGCCCCGCCATGGATGATCTAGCCCGCCTCTTCACAGAGCAGCAGGCTACATTTAGACGGGAGATGGACGAGTTCCGCCAGGAGATGCGGGACCTGATGAGAGGGAAGGCCGCCATCCCTGCACAGATCGAGCCGAATCCGAATAGCTTGAAGAGGAAATCTGAGCAGGTAGTTCACACAGAGCCTACCACTTCTAGTGACTCATTTGATGTTATCTCGTCGGATTTATTTGATGCTGATTTTGTCACACTTAGGAGCGGTAGAAGACCAGCAGGAGGCGCCTCATCTGAGCGACAACACGAGGATCCATCTAGAGCGCCAGATGAGGAAGAGGAGAGCGGTACTGAAGCCGCACATCATGATGACGGTGGTACTGAGGCCACCCGAGATGCTGATCCCACCGGCGGTACTGAGGCCGCCATTTCACCACATCGAGGAGGTGGTACTGACGCCACCAGCAGAGCCGAGCCAGCCCGTGGTACTGAGACCGCAAGACGTCTAGTTCTAGAGCCAGCTAGAGGTGGTACTGAGGCCACCAACATTCATTCTGATAGAAATGTTGTCTTTCCTCGCATGAATGTATCTCGGAACTCTGATTTGAATAAAGGAAAAGGTTTAGTTTCTTCTGATCCCACTGTGGTGAATGATGTTTATGAGGATCCGGTCATCGAACCATCTAGGCCTATTCCTAGTCCTTCATCTGAGAAGGACCCTGTGATCCCCTTTCCTAGAGCCCTTGAGTTGGGGAAGGGGAAGAAAAAAGAAAAAGATCCAAAAAAGAGAGAGCAGGAGGAGTTCAGCCAGAGCATAATAGACCGATTTCACATCCAGCTGACCCTCAATGAAGCTTTGCAACACATCCCTCTTCTTCAGCGATCCTTGAGAGATAAGACCACAGTCAGAAGGACGAAGAGGAACAAGACCGCAGAAATTCATGTGTTGACCAAAGCCACGTGTTACGCGATCCAGAACCATCTGCCGACTAAGAGGCCAGATTTAGGGGCCCCGTATGTCAGATGTCAGATTAGTGAGCAGAGGTTCAACCGTACTCTATTAGATAGCGGATCGTCGATCAACCTTCTTCCGGCAGCCCTTCTCGACCACTTAGAGTTGGGCACTCTTAGACAGAGCAGGACATACCTTCAGTTTGCTGATCGGTCTGTCAAGAGGCCAAAGGGGTTGTTGCGAGATGTTGTCGTCACGATTCAGGGTTTGCAATTCCCCGTGGACTTCGTAGTGCTGGACATGGAGACCCCTGACTCGTTGACCGATTCCCCCATTATCCTCGGTCGCCCGTTCTTGGCCACAGCCAAAGCGGTGACTGACCATGACAGTGGGAAGGTATTCTTTCGCGTCCAGGGCGAGAGTATACAAATAGAGACGGTTAAGGACCACAGAGCCAGAGCTAGATCCCGCTCAGAGGACAGTACAGATTCAGAACAGCTGACAGACGCAGGACCAGACATCCACCAGGACTGTGATTTTGTGATCACAGATGATGAGGCAGTTTGGGCAGATCCTGCAGCACAGACCATCCTCTCATATTCAGATACAGCTGATGAAGAGATGATAGCAGAGGATAGTCTGGAGAGCACAGCCCTGGTTCAGGATACTATTGAGTCAGCAGAGTCAGACCTTGATCGCGACACGATTTCCAGTGATGGTGGTACTGAGGCCACCCTGCTATGTGGTGGTGCTGATGCCACCTTGTTCTCCGGTGGTACTGATGCCACCGAATCGGATATAGATCCCTCGGATTCAGAATCTGATTGGGCAGATTGTGATGATCAGATGCCAGTTCTGGATCCACCTGAGCCTACAGATGAGGAGGAGGTAGAGGCAGAGCAGACCAGAGACAATGTAGAGGACCCGCCTTCTCCAGATCCAGTTTGTGAGAGTTCTTTATCATTTTCCCAGGCAGATTTGGCAGAATTGTCTGCATACACACATCTTCTTTAGAAGCCAGATCTGCCAGCACCCAGCTGTACAGAGCTGAAGCCGCTCCCTACTTTGCTGAAGTATAGATTCCTTGCGGGAGAGTCTGAGATGTACCCAGTCATCATCTCTGCTGATCTGACTGGAGAGCAAGAATCCCGTCTGATGGAGGTTCTTGAAAAGAACCGCAAGGCAATTGGATGGAGCGTAGCAGA
Organism: Ottelia alismoides; assembly: GCA_037367405.1. NCBI lineage: Eukaryota > Viridiplantae > Streptophyta > Magnoliopsida > Alismatales > Hydrocharitaceae > Ottelia > Ottelia alismoides. The sequence goes on from JAZKJV010001623.1 coordinate 751,633, forward strand.
TCTCCATGGGATTAGTCCCTCATTGTGCTCCCACCATATCTATCTCGAGGAAGGGGCGAAGCCGTCGCGTGAGTTCCAGCGGCGACTGAACCCCAACCTAAGAGAGGTTGTCATGAAGGAAATATCAAAATGGTGGAGTGCAGATTTTATTTATCCCATTTCCGACTCCAAGTGGGTGAGCCCCTTGCATGTGGTGCCCAAGAAGACGGGCATCACGACTGTGATCAGTGAGTCGGGAGAGGAGATCGCTACACGAGTACCCACCTCTTGGCGGGTCTGCGTTGACTACAGGAGACTCAACCAGGCCACCAAGAAGGACCATTTCCCCCTGCCCTTTATAGATCAGATCATTGAGAGACTGGCAGGGAAGAGCCATTATTGCTTCCTAGATGGGTACTCGGGCTACAACCAGGTGGCCATCGCTCCTGAGGATCAGGAGAAGACCACCTTTACCTGTCCCTTCGGTACATACGCTTTTCGACGCATGCCATTTGGGCTATGTAACGCCCCTGCGACTTTTCAGAGATGCATGCTGTCGATATTTTCGGACATGGTAGGGGAGTGTTTAGAGGTCTTCATGGACGACTTCTCGGTTTACGGCGACGGATTCGAGTCCTGTCTTGACTGCCTAGACCGAGTGCTTCAGCGATGTATTGCTACCCGGTTGGTTCTATCTTGGGAAAAGAGTCACTTCATGGTGACTCAAGGGACGGTACTTGGTCACATCATCTCCAACAGAGGCATGGAGGTTGATCCGGCCAAGGTCGATGTCATTAGGAAACTCACACCGCCGTCCAATTTGAAGCAGCTACGGTCATTTCTAGGGCACGTTGGTTTTTACAGGAGATTCATTCATGATTTCAGCAAGATTGCCCGACCGTTGACTGATCTCCTGACGAAAGACACCGAGTTCCTTGTTGATGACAAGTGTCTTTCGTCCTTTGAGACTCTCCAGCAGTGTGTTATTGAGGCTCCTGTCCTTCAGCCACCCGATTGGTCTCTCCCATTCGAGATCATGACGGACGCCTCTGATTTTGCCGTAGGGGCCGTGCTAGGACAGAGGAGGGATGGAGTGCCATTTGCCATACACTATGCTAGCCGCACATTGGATTCCGCCCAGCGGAATTACACGGTCACAGAGAAGGAGATGCTAGCAGTAGTGTTTGCCCTAGATAAATTCAGATCATATATCATTGGATCACGAGTGACCTTGTACACAGATCACACCGCCATCAGGTACCTCATGGCAAAGAAGGATGCCAAGGCTAGACTGACTAGATGGATCCTTCTACTCCAGGAGTTCGACATTGAGATCAAGGATAAGCCTGGAGTCAAGAATGTGGTGGCGGACCATTTATCCCGACTAGAGCAGCCTGAGGATTCTGAGCAGATTGATCCCATTTGTGATACCTTCCCAGATGAGGCGATCCTTGCTATCGCCTCACTCCCATGGTACGCTGATATTGTGAACTTTCTCGTTGCTGGGAAAGTTCCACAAGACTGGCCCAAGCAGAAGCTTGAGACCTTCTTTGCGAAGGCCAAGTCCTACCACTGGGAGGATCCCATCCTTTACCACGAAGGAGGGGATAGCATCTGGCGTCGGTGTATTCCTCAGGAGGAGCATCATAGTGTCCTCACTTACTGCCACAAGCTTGAGGCAGGAGGACATCATTCTGGGAGGAGAACGGCACAGAAAGTGCTCCAATCCGGCTTGTGGTGGCCTACACTCTTCAAGGACTCTGATGAGTTCGTGAAGAGATGTACTGACTGTCAGAGGATGGGCACTTGTGGACAACGTGATATGATGCCGATGCAGCCCATTCATTTCTGTGAGGTTTTTGACGCATGGGGCATCGATTTCATGGGTCCATTCCCTAAGAGTCAGGGATTTGAGTACATTCTGTTAGCCGTAGATTATGTTAGTCGTTGGGTTGAGGCTATCCCCGCCCGAGCCGCAGATGCGAAGACAGTTTGCAGATTTTTGAAGAAGCACATAATCATGCGGTTTGGGGTCCCACGAGTTCTGATTTCTGATGGGGGATCTCATTTCATCAACGACCAGGTGAAGGCACTTGCTAGAGAGTTCAGTATAGACCATCGTGTTGCCACACCATACCATCCACAGACGAATGGTCTAGCTGAAGTATCGAATAGGGAGATCAAGAATATTTTGTAGAAAGTCGTCCGCCCTGACCGAAAGAATTGGTCACAGCTTTTGGACTCGGTCTTGTGGGCATATCGAACGTCTTTCAAGACTCCATTGGGTACATCTCCCTTTCGCCTCGTTTATGGCAAACCTTGTCACCTACCAGTTGAGCTGAGGCACAAGTCACTTTGGGCAGTCACAGATATTCTTATGGATCCAGGTGGTATAGGAGACCAGAGGAGGGCAGAGTTAGCCGCCTTGGAAGAGCTTAGAGATACAGCTTTCTCAAACAGCCTACATTATAAGGAGAAAGTCAAAGAGTGGCATGATTCTCATATCAGCCACAAGCATTTTGAGATTGGACAGAAAGTATGGCTGTTTGATGCAAGGCTTAGATTATTTCCAGGGAAGCTACAGAGCAAATGGAAAGGACCCTACTTGGTCAGAAAGGTACACGATAACGGTAGCATTGATATATCTGAGTTATCTTCTGAGAGTACCTTCCGAGTGAACGGCCAGCGGCTCAAACCATTTCTAGATCATGAGCCGCGGGACGTTATTATTGCCGCTATTCATTTTGCGTGAGATGTGGTCTTTTGACTCACATCTTTTACATCTCACGCCTGATTTTCACAGTTCCTCCGCCTGTATAGATCCAGTTGTCCATATCATTCTATTCTTTAGTCCCACATCCCGTCTTTCATCTTATGATTATGCTATACTTAGGGTGTACTTTACCCTAAGTATAGGGGGGATGTCGGACCTGCGAGTATTCTTTTCATTCTTTCTGCTCTTGTTTTTGCTGCCTATACTTAGGGATATTTTACCCTAAGTATAGGGGGGGCAGATTCTGTATATTCTTTTCTCGGCTTTCCCTTCATGTACAGCTTTCTATACTTAGGATTAGTTAATCCTAAGTATAGGGGGAGACCACCGAGTTTCTCTCATTCTATTCATTTATTCGTTCATGTACTTAGCCATTCCTTTTCACTTCCCTTCTACTAAGCACGAGTTATGTCTTCTTCATCGCTCTTGATCACTCTGAGGACATCGTTCGAGCTAAGTATAGGGGGGTGTGTATATATTTCATATATACTTTAGCCATAACTCGTACTTTGTGTGAGTGTGTTAATAAATAAAATGGCTAAAAATCACAAAAATTAAAAAATTTTCATGAACATAAACCTCTTTTATTCCTGCACATACATAGCTAGTGTACAAAGTATTTTTGTAAAAAAATGATTTCAAAAATCTTTTGTGTAAAGCTTGTGTAAATATTTTGTATCAAAATTATGTATATAGTACAAAATTTTTTCAAAATGTTTTGAAAATCAAAAGTTTGCAAAAATCTTGTGTAAATGTGTGTAAATATCATTTTGCAAAACTTGCACTTCATGCATCATTCATTCATGATTTCAAAACATTTTTCAAAAATTTTTGCATGATTGTAAAATATTTGTAAATAGCATCTTGTGTACATATATGTATATAGTTTTTCCTGGATGAGAGTTGACATTTAAACTAAGCCTGGAATTAAATTGAGAAATGGAGCTTGAATAAGATCTTAATCCACTTAACTTCAAGAGGAACCTTATAGGACTTAGGGTTAAGGCTTTTCAGGTCCATAAGGACTTAATTCTTTGAGTCCACTAGGCTATGAGCATATGTCATCTTGATGAGCCTAAGTAGAGCACTTAACAACACACGCATGACTCTCAGAGACAATGGCTTCACTTGCACCTGCACTTTACACATGGCTCTCCATGGATGAGGTGGTGAGGAGGCAGTTTCCTTTGGCTTGGGGTAGCATATGAGGGTAGTACTTCTAGGCGGAACCTCTCTTCTTCTTATAGTGAAGGAAGTGCACCTCAACCTGGTCTAGTGGTGTTGAAAGCTAAAGACAGAAGCTGTGGGTTGCAATAAAGCTTCAAAAGAGGGATAGTCTACTGGCTCAAGGGGAAATTTCTTATATGCTGCACCATGTAGATATGTTGTACAGAAGTTCTTGAAAAAAAAAATATGCAAAAATGCAAAAAGAACTCCAAAAAAATGGTGGGTCGGATTGAAAATTTAATAACCCCACCGGAGTGAAAAGCAAAAGCTTATGGTATCATGTTACATCTCATGAAGCTTGCAGCGGGAGACTTAGCTACACTGGCTAAGCTTCCAAAACTCTATACTTCTACCCCCTCTTCTTGAGCCGGTTGCACTTGAACTTAGAAGGGAATACCCCGCTTCTCGAGGAAGGAGTTGCTAGACTGAGGCATTAGAGTTACCAGGTTGAGGGAGGTTGTTCCTTTGTTACTTTTGAGGTGGGGAGCCACATATCACTTACACTGCATGGAAAGATTCATGGTCATTAGAGTTTGTGTATGTAGACTTGTTCTGATCTGGTTTATTAAGGAGTCTTGTCCATAGACTGGTGGAACTTGGAGGCTGTTGAGTTTTAGGCTTAAGTCCAAATAAGGTTCCGACACATCAATAATCCAAAGATCTGATCGAGCTCCATATTTCAATTTAATGAAGGAAAATTTAATAAGTCAACCTTGATCCATGTACATCCTCTTTTTCTTTTTCTTTTTCTTTCTTTTTCACTTCTTTTTCAAATAAGTATTTGCTAAGGGACTAGCAAAGTTAAGCATAGGGGGGTGATGAATACCCATTCATCACTCTTTATTCTTCTATTTTAGCTACAAAAACCCTTTGCAAATACATGTAGATATGTGTAAATACAAATAATTACCAAAAGCATGCATTGTGTAAAAACCTATAATTAGCATGTTTTTGTGCACAAAATAAAAGAATAAAGAGCAAAAAGAAAAAGAGGGAAATATTTAGAATAAATATTGAGCAACCTAACCCAAGGGAGGGCTCAGCATGGGCCTGACCGCATAAAAGCCAAAGTAGAGGGAGATAGGGGCTCACATATGTATATATTTGTAAATAAATAAAACTTTATATTTTCCTCACCCAAAAATATGTTTGTCCATATTGTGTATATTTAGAAACTATTAAAAACAAAATAAAAAGATAAAAATCAAAAAAATTCAAAAATACTCTTCCTTCACCATGTGTATAAATGTATACAACTATTTATTTCACCCTTGTATATAAGTGATAAAAATAAAATAAAAATATTCTTTTATTCCTCATTTTATCTTGTAAATAAATAAAATACAAAATGAGCATAAAAATACATAAAAATAACAAATAAAAAATCAAAAATAAAAATCCATATAGTGTACATATACCTATATATAGAGCTACCTTACTTTTATTTCCAAAAATTAAATAAAAATCACCAAAAAATAGAAAAAAATAAAAGAAAAATATTTCATGTTTTGAGTTTTATTTAATTCGGCCTATTTCTGCCCTAAAATAAATAAACAAAATTCGGGCACACGTGGCCGCTCCTGATTGGTCCACGGGGGATTGTTGACCTCGGTCAACTCCCCCGCGACCTCCTTCCTTTTCTGGAAGATGCGTGCCGCGCCTCCTTCGCCGATTTATCCACGCGTCTCCAGGCTGTCACCCACTCAACCCCCGTGCTCGGATTCTTCGCCGTTCATCCCTCTCCCTCGTCGGATCCTTCGCCATCAAATCAAAGCTTTCCATCGCCGTTTCCACTCAACCCTAGTCGACGCTGTCACCTTATATATTTTCACCTCCGCCGCCTCCGCGCCCCATCTTTGGATCGCCATCCTTATTCCCGTGACCTCCAGAGCGAAGCCCGAGGTGACAGCTCGCGTTAGCCCCTGTTGCAGTGAGGTGAGGGTGTCCCTACCATTGATCCGGCGATCCTCGCCGTCCTTGCTCCGCCGCCGGCGTTGAGCATCGAGCTTCAGGCCTTGACGCCCTTCGAAGCTACGACCAGGAGCAAGAGCAGCTCCAGCATAGTCTCCAGCATCCATCAGGTATCCCTAGTTCCTACCCATTTAGCGTAATTTTCGATTTCGCCCAATTCATATCTCCGGCGCATTTCTCCGATTCCGGCCATTTCGCGTAACATCTCGATCCTCCGACCCGACCATCATCTCCGCCAGACCTCTCCGCACCTTCTTCACCCCTCCACACAACCCAGATCGCACAGGATCTGGGAACCGAGCTCCTTCGCCGGCCACCTTCGCCGGAGCTCGCCATTCCGACGCACAGACCACCTTCACGCCACCTAACCGGGTCGAGGCACTTTGCCCTCGACCCGCGAGTCTTCTGGTCTGCTTTTCAGGTCGAAACGAGGGCGTCTGAGGCCCTTCGCCATCCAGCCAGGAGACCCAGCTCCGCCGGACTTGCTCGAGCTCCTCGGAGCTTAGTTTGCCCGTCGGAGACCACCGGCAGACGCGGGAGCCTTCCGCGATTCTTCTCCGACCTCCAGAAGGCTCACCGGAGGACCCTAGCGCACGCACGAGCCCGGCGAGTCTCGCCGGGGACCTGTTCTTCGAGGACCCTCCATCGCCGTCCGATCGTCCTCACCGCTCCAGATCAGATCTTGGCCGTCCGATCGAGGAGTAGCTTCCACCGTCCGATCCGAGGAGAAGCCATCTGGAGCGCCCACCATCTGCAGCCGTCCGATCTACACGTGGCGCGCATCCAATGACTCCATTTAATAAAGGGTAATTTACCCTTAGGCCCTTATCTTTGCTTTATTTCGTTTCAGTCCTGTAAGTTGTCGAGTCAGTTGTTTAGTTTTGGGATAATTTGCATGTGGGACCCTGCTATTTATTTTATTTGCATTTATACCCCTGTCAGTAGAGACCCACGTGCTTCGTCACGTGTTTTGTTGGGATATTTGCAATATATGCCCTGTAGTTCTGGACGTTATTCATTGAATAAAATGTTTTGTTTATTTGCATATATACCCCTGTGAACACTTTATATGCGCATGTGCGTTTTATTTTGGGTAAATTGCATATAAGCCCCTGGACTTTTGATACGAGTTATCAATAGGTCCTTGGAACTTATTTTTATTACATTTAGGTCCTTGAGTGCCCCAGGCACGTGCTTGGCACGTGACTTCTTGGGTATTTTGCACCAGGACCCCAGAACTTTTGGGTATTTGCACATAGGTCCCTGTGCACAGTGCCCCACCTTTATTTTTGAATAAAATATCAAACGACCTCCAAATCCAATGAGATTTTGACACATGGCTCCTGCCATGGTGTAGGAATTTCTATGATTTTTGGGGACATTTTTGATTTCATTTATTATTTTTAAAAATTCAAAAACCCCTATTTTTGCCACTGTTTGACTTTAAAATTACCAAAAAAATATAAAATCACTCCCAAAAATTCTAAAAAAATTAGATACTGTAGTTTACTTGTTGTTTGATTTTCTAGCCAATTTTGGCTACTTTTCATCACTTAAAAATCCTAAAAATTGAAAAACCCCTAAAAACTCATAAAAATTGTAATAAATAAACTAAAAATCCAAAAACAATAATTAGGGTGCCTAAATTTTCCTTATTCTTCATAGTTGATAGGAAAATTACCTTCAGGGCTTTTTGAGATCCAAAATTATTTTATTTTTGGGTCTTAAGCCTTGCTGGACAGTCCCCTTTGTTTTTCGCATTGTTTGATTTTTAATAAATAATTTACCCATTAGGAAAATCCCAAAAATTCACCAAAAACAGTAAAAAACATTTAAAATATAAAAACCAATTTTCTGGAATTTTTGTTTGATTTTTGGTGTGTTTAATAAATTGTTGAAGTCCCCTTGTATTTACTTTCTCTCATTTTCTCATCATTCAAAAAAAAAAATCTAAAAAAAAAATTATTATAAAAATAAATAAAAACCACAAAAATATGTTCTCTGTGTTTTAGTTCATTTTGACTACATCGTAGGCCGCAAGGCCAATCTGTGCTCCTTGTGTTCGACCCTGGGAGCTATACCAGGTTAATCTTATAGCAGGACCACTTCTCTGTATTTTATTGATTTATCTTCATCTGTGGTTCATTTTCTTGATTGACACATCCTGAGCGATTGAGGACAACGACATTGTGATTTATTTTCTACCTCAGTTGTTCGTGCGATTTTCGTGTCGTCACCTACTTATAACTAACACATATAGTACCACTTATCAACAAAAACCTATATTTATACCATTACCTATATAGTATTATACCTATATTGTATTACTTGCACATATCAAATATAGAAAACACATAAGAATGACAAAAACCAAAATCACTAAAAAAATTTAAGCACTATAAAACCAAAAAAAATATGATAACCCTAACCTAATAACTCTATACATCTACCTTAGTTTGAAAAGTTTGTTTCCCTAAGATCGATGCACCTTTCTTAGCACACACAAGAGAGAATTAAAAAGAGAAAGAGAGGTAGAAGAAAAGTATTATCTCATTTCTCTAATTTTGTCTTGATTTGGCATGTGATTAGAGATCGAATCATATCTATGTTTTTAGTTTTGGGCATATACAACTATAGGACGTCAATTGGTGATACATGCGATAAGTTTGCCTTCAATTGGAGAAGGATCATCTGTTGTAGCAAGAGATGCAGCAGACTCTGATGCAGGGTTGGGAGTCGATTGATCTTGATCGAGCGGTTTCCACGAATTCACATGATTTGGGCCCACCCAAAGTGCGAATTCGTGGGAACCGTTCGATCAAGATTGAGCGGCTCCTGGTCCTGCAACAGAGTCTGCTGCAACCCTTGCTACAACAGACGATCCAGATCCGCCTTCAACTATCTTTTTTTATCATTTGTGCCATTATAGGAGGGCTTTGTGTAATACTGTCACCAATCACGATCTCTGATCAGAGTTCTTGATTTTGATTCGCGATCAACCAGTTGATTTCTCTCATCATATTTAAGAAGTTTTCATGTGAAAATTCTCTCTTGCATATGTGGAATATTTTTATGGTTGGAAGAGGTTATATTTGGTACATATATGTTTATGGTCAGAACCTCAACTGTTTCCTTTCTTAATTTCATGGTATTTCGAACCAAATTTGAATGTCATCTTATCTGATCTTCTCTTAGCTGCTAAGGAAGAACGTTTTCCATCCAACGGTCAGATTGGCATGCGACAACCGCCATCAACCAATCCTCACCGTAGAATTACGAGAACACTGTTCATACTTGGTTCCGAAGAAGGCTATAAATTTGGCAAATCACCCCCTTGCTCTTCACCGGCAATGGAGTCTACTCCATCAACAAGGGAGGGAGTTGAGAGGGGAATGGGTGAGATTGAACGTCTACCCATGGAGTGCATCTCGCACGTGCTGTCGTTGTCGTCTCCGATAGATACGTTCAGGTCCGCTGCCACTACTCGCATGTTCGCGGAGGCGGCGCGGTGCGACAGCGTGTGGGAAGCGTTCCTTCCACACAACTACAAGGAGATGCTGTCGAGGGCATTGGATCCATTGCCATCGTTTCCCATCGTGAAGTGGCTCTATCTCCGGCTATGCCACTCCATTCTAATCGACGGGGGAAGGAAGGTATTCAACATTAGGAATGCACAAGTATTTGGACTTAATTTCTCATAAATTTCTTACCGTTTTTTTAATGAAAATAGGGTGGAATCTCAATTTAAGACCCACCTTAAAAGAGAATTATATATATATATAATTAGGTTACATATATTGCTCTACACCATATGATTTCAAAATATACATATCGCCAATAATGTTTCCTTACATTCTCAGAGTAGAACACGTTCAAAAAAAAAGCCGCATCACCCTCAGTGAATTTCTTACAGTTAAGTTTCAGTAATGCATGTATTTGGTATGCAACACGATACGGATACGTTTGTGTGTTGCCAAAATGGTTTTTAAGACGAAATTGATTAGTGAGATTTTTTATTTTTTAACAAATATGGGTAGAAATAGGGACAAGAGCTTTTTCCTGTATGAAACATATATGAATACCATTCTCTTTTTATTTTAGGATATATGCACGGATATATATAGTTATATTATTATATTATATTAGATAGGGACATGGACAATACAACAAAATAATTTATTGTGAGTATATCGCTCTTTGTTAATTACATAAAGACTCCATGTAGCAATGCAACACTTAGTAGTTGCTATTATTCAAAATTTTAACTAATCGCCGCTAGATTTTAATCACAAAAGAATTAACGACGACCAGCTACACTTTTGAAAAAATAGTAACTTGTAAGCGTTGCAATATGATAATATCGCTATCATAATTCTCAGAATTTGATAATATCAGTATTCTTATGTATATTTGTCCCTAACAGGGTTAATGATGGGCATTAACTTTTGTCCCTAACAGGGTAATAACTCCTTTTTTTTGATAAAATAAGGTTGTCCATTGGGTAGCTAACTTGGTTCCCCCGCGTTATTTCGTCCATTTTTTACTTTTTTTTTGAAATTTTTCCATGAATTTTCATCAATATATCCGTATATTATGTCATTCAAATTTCACGCGAAATAGAGATTCTTACGGCCTCCATCCAGAAGGGCGGTTTTTAGCAATTCTGTTACCGTTAAAAAATGATTGTCTGGATGAAGGCCGTAGGAGTGTCTGTTTCACACGAAATTTGAAAAGCATAATAAAGGGATATAGTGATGAATATTCACAGAAGAAATTTTCAAAAAATAATAATAAATGGGGGAAATTGCGCAGGGGAGCCAAGTTAGTTCCCCGAAGGGACAACCCCCTATTTTTTATTTTTTATTTTGAAAATTTCTTCCATAGATTTTCATCAATTTGTCACTATATTATGTCATTCAAATTTCATGCGAAATAGAGATTCCTACGGCCTCCATCCAGAGGGGCTGTATTTAGCAATTCTCTTACCGTTAAAAAATGATTATATGGATGAAGACTGTAGGAGTCTCTGTTTCGCATGAAATTTTAATAGCATAATAAAGGAATATAGTGATGAATATTCACGGAAGAAATTTTCAAAAAAATAATAAATGGGTGAAATTGCGCGGGGAAGTCAAGCTAGTTCCCCCAAGGGACAACCCCTTATTTTTTAAATTTTTTTGAAAATTTCTTCCATAGATTTTCATCAATATATCCCTATATGATGTCATTCAAATTTCACGCGAAAATAGAGATCCCTCAGCCTCCATCCAGAAGGGTCGTTTTTAGCAATTATCTTACCGTAAAAAAATGACTGTTTCGATGAATGCCGCAGGAGTCTCTGTTTCGCACGAAATTTGAATAGCATAATAAAGAGACATAGTGATGAATATTCACGTAAGAAATTTTCAAAAAAAAATAAAAAATGAGTGTAATTGCATGGAGTACGCCAAGTTAGCTTCTCCAATGGGCAGCCGCCAGCCAGCCCCATTGAACTGATGTAAATATATGGGCTTTCATACTCATGCATGTAGGCAATCACCTAACACATGAAATGAAATACGTACCATTCTATTACACAACAGAGCTTCAGATTGGAGAAATCAAGTGGGAAGATATGCCTTACTCTTTCCGTGGAAGAACTAGACATCGTACCACAGAAATCAAGTGGTCTACCCTCGAGGGGGGATTTCATGGACTGGACTTCTTATCCATTGTCCAGGTAAGGCTCATCTTACACATATATATTTCCCATGAAGTACGTACATTGATCTCAAATATGGAGAACTATCTTTCCTCGATACCAAATCCATTCAGTTCCCTTCAGGTTTCGCACTGTGGCACGGCTCTATTTTGTCGACGCATCGGAGATCACCGGCAAGATCGACACCGCCGCGCTATCGCGCAAGACGACTTACGGCTGCATATCTCATCTTCCAGCCTACTAACCTTAACTTTGGAATACATCAAGAAGCATCGGACTTGACAGGCTTCATTCCGCACATGAATTCGTTTCCCAGTTTTGCGATGGTTTGGATCGATGTTTACATATACAGGTTTCGTGTATCAGTGGGCTCCGAGGGCACCCGTTACAGTACACATGGAAGGAGTATCCGGCCGATGTCAAGCGGATCCCGAGCCTCAGAGCAGATGGGTGGTTGGAGATGGAACTGGGAGAGTTCTTCAACGAGGAAGGGCTTGACGAAGAAGTAGAGATATACTGTCGAGAGATCGAGGGGGGAACCATCATGTGGGACGCATATTTAGAGGGGATTGAGCTGAGGCCTAAGAACTAGCTAATGGTATTGATATATTGATGACTGGGTCGTATGCTGTAGCGGGTATCACATGAATCGTTCGATCAAGATCTAACGGCTCAAGCGACTCATGCACATTCATTGATTGGAGACTTCGAGTTCATTTTACATGACATGTGGATTTTATGGCTCGTATAAAAGTGTCGAACCATTTCTATTTATTTCTTCTAATAGCAGCAATTAGTCGACCCGTCATCTTATATATTAGCTGATTCACAAACTCAAGTGCTTTCGAGTTAGTAAGCTGAAAACCTCAGTTATTAAGCTCATCATTTAGAGTTTTCTCATCCTTCCATTTCCTTTTCCTTGTTCCTTATCTATGCAATTTGCATTTTTATTGTAGCAAACGTTAATTATCTACAATTTATATTTCTTTAGTAGTGCATAATAATAATAATCAGACGTTAACCCACACTTTGTGAGTTTTAGATGTGGCACTATGTTTGGGGTTGGGGGGTGTGACAACCTCCCCCACTTATATTCGCAACGTCCTCGTTGCGACATGACCCATTCACTTATTCCCAGTGACAGTGGCGACTGCACGCTCCCGGCTTATGTCCCTTCGGGTAGCCTTTTCCATTACCAGAGGGAACCCGCTCTGATACCATTTGTAACGTCTCGGGCTTAGGTCCCCGATCCGTTATCGAGAAAACTTGCCCTGACAACTTGTTAGGTTCGGACCCAAATGGATCCGACAACCATCCAAATGGTTAAGCCCCAAGTTGTCAAGTAGTAGTCCCCATCACTTATAAACCACACCCACATTTCGTGAGTTTTAAATGCGGCACTACAAATATAGTGCCCCATCTAAAACTCACGAAGTATGGGTGTGGTTTATAAGTGATGGGGACTACTACTTAACCACTTGGGCTTAAGCATTTGGGTGGTTGTCAACGGATCCATCGATAAATGATCAGGGATCTAAGCCCGGAACGTTACATGATGAGACATTGGACTAGCATCAGTTTACAATCAAAGCAAATTTACCGTGGAAAATATAGAAGAAGGGATGTAATTACACTTTCGTTGGATGTCTAATCAATGATTCATGAAACTACTCTTATTTGTTCCATCAGACTTAGACATAATCTTAATACCAAAATCACATAGGAATGAGATTATGCATAAGTTCAATATTTCTTAAACATAATATCCCGTGCAGAACATACATGTTCCCTGCTATTTTGGATGGTCGTCGATTGATTCCTTTCAACTTAAATCCAATAATTCGCGAGAACCAATTTTCTCTGATGATGGTCGGGCTCCAGACCGATCAGACTCATCCATATAATTATTATATGAAGGGCTGAAGATGCAGGTGCGGGATTTGTTGAAGATTTAATTAGATGCTGCATACAACGATATGAAATGGTTCCAAGAATTATGCATAATAATATTATGGTTCTCAGATATATATTTTGTATTTCAAAAAATTGAATTTACCATCCAAAAAAAGATTAACAGTGCAAATTGTTCCCCGTATCCCATCAATCTTTCCCTAATAGCTTTTTATTTTTTTCAGGATTTTCTCATGTTTATTATCTTTTTAAAGTACATGTTTATTTATCTCTTGCTTAAATATGAGCAGATAGTTTGTTTGATTTACTAAAAAAAGAAATGGCTGGAAGGGTAAGTTTGCGGTCTGTCAACATTTAATTGGATTCTGTAAGAAACTCAAGCGTTTTCCTTCTGGTATTTTGAACCAATATGGAATGCAATCTCATCTACACTTGTCTTAGCTGCCAAGGAAGAACGTTTTCTATCCCACGGTGAGATTGGCATGGGATTACGGACCGTATTGGTCATACTTAGCTCCGAAGAAGGCTATAAATCTGGCAGATTACTCCTTATTCTTCATTGGCAATTATATGGAGGCGAAGCAATCAACAATGGAGGGAGGTGAGGAGGAAATAGGTGAGTTCGAACGTCTGCCGGAGGGCTGCATCTCGCATGTGTTATCGTTGTCGTCCCCAATAGATGCATGTCGGTCCGCCGCCACTTCGCGCATGTTCGCATCGGTGGCGGAGTCCGACGATGTTTGGGAAGCGTTCCTCCCACACAACTACGAGGAGATACTGTCGAGGGCATCGGATTCGGTGGCATCATATCCGAGCAAGAAGGAGCTCTATTTCCGGCTATGCGAGTCCATTCTCATCGACGGAGGGACGAAAGGTACGTACCCATCGTATTCATTCACACTTGTTGTTGAACGTTAGAACTATATATGGAGTCACAACAATCTCTGACTATAAGGTAATGAAAAGTATGATAATTCATACTGATTTCTGTTCAAATGCACATAGTTGCATGTGTGATGTGGTAAAGTAGATTATATATGAACAATGGTAATATCAAACAGAGCTTCAGATTGGAGAAATCAAGTGGGAGGATATGTCTTATCATTTCGGCGAGAGAACTGACGGTCGTAATTAACGACTGGGAGATGTCAGCTACCGAGAAATTAAAACCCCTTGCACTGTCCAGGTAATCATGCTCATCTTTTTTTGTTGCTCAACGATGCATGCATGAACAATTTCAGATGCAAAAAAGCTATCTCCCTCGCAATACCAAATTACTTCAGTTCCCCTCCAGGTTTAACGAGGTGATCACACACATCCCGAGCAGTTGGTTCAAGATCACCGGCAAGATCAACACGGCGAAGCTCTCGCGCAGTACAACTTATGCTGCATATCTCGTTTTCGGACTCGCCCGTGCGAACTATGGCTATCTGCGTGTACCACAGGAAGCAATCATATCCACAGGATCTCATTCGTCTCATGAATTTGTTTCTTTGTTCTACCGTGGTCGGGATAGGTATATCCGGATTCCTGGTGTCAGCTGCACACCCAGAAGGTTACAGTTGCACGGGGAGCATTGCACCTTGGAGTGTTGCAACTGGGGATATCCTTCCAACGTGAAGCATATCCCGCGTAGCAGAGGGGACGGGTGGATGGAGTTGGAATTGGGAGAGTTCTTCACCGGCGAGGGGCTGGACGGTGAAGTGGAGATAACTTTGCAACAGAGCCTGGATGCAGAATCCAGGCTCGGACTGGTTGTGGAGGGGATAGAACTGAGGCCCAAGAACTAGCTGATTAATTAATGTCATTATACTTTGGGTGACTTCTGGTTCGATTAATTTTACCAGACGTGATGATCTTCTGGTTCTCATATAAATACTACTCAAACCGTGTCTGTAAGACTGCAAGGCAATGTGATTTTTTTTTTTTGATAAGTAAATTTTGTATGTATTTCACCACTAAAAAGGAGGAAGTATTACATTGAACTTTTGACACAAAAAAAAATGTGAGTAAGAGGACGATAATCAGCAACCACGCAGGGATGCAATATACAAACCAAAAGGGCCCTAAGCAAACAAAATCTTAGGGGCCTAACATTTAGCAATCATTGAGTAGTCACGTAAGATGCTTTCCAGAATACGTGTTGTAGAGGTACCGCAGTTTGTGGACCATCTTCTATTACGCTCCATCCAAATCGACCAGACGACGAGGTTGATGAGGACAGCCATGTCAGTGCGGGAAGAGGGAGCCAAAGACGAGCCAATCCACTGGACAGTATCAAGGAGCGTAAGGGGGGGCGGCGCCGGAAGACCGAGAGCGCGGCAAGCACCAGACCAGATCTCAGAGGAGAAGGGACACTGGAAAAGTAGGTGTGCATGATTCTCCGAACTTGCAGAACATAAGTAGCAAACAATGTGCGAGGACTCCGCAAACCTCGCAAGCCGGTCCAAGGTAGGGAGCCTTCCTTTGATGGCCCTATAGAGCGTGAAGGAGAACCGAGGAGGGACGCTGCGCTCCCACACGATTGGCGCCCAGTCCATCCTCACACCACGGGGGCGGAAGATGTCATAGGCGTCAGCAAAAGAGAAGCCATGGGTCGAACGAGTCCAGGAGACCGGGAAGGAATCACCGCTAGTAGCATCTCTAAGGTGGCAGCGACGGGAAATGATTGCCCGCCAAACACGCGAGGCAGAAGAAGTAGGAGAAGCATTCCAAAAGGTACCGGAGGGGAGATATTTCCGCCTCAAGTAAGCAGCCCAGAACGACGACTCCGAGGAAAGAATCCGCCAGCCCCAAGAAACAATCGATGCCTCGCGAAGGGCGAGGAAGGAAACCACGCCCATACCCCCCTCGAGCTTAGGGAGGCACACAGAATCCCAGGGAGATGTCATGACGACGGCGACCCCATAGGAAATTTGCACACATGGAAGAGAGCCGGCGAATCACGGCGGAGGAGAGAAGGACACCAGCGGCCCAATATATGAAATCCCCGCGGATGACAGTGTTAATAAGAAGGGCTCTCCCAGCCATAGAGAGGGCCCTGGCGCTCCAGCCCATCAACTTTCTCTGGATCCTATCTTCCAGTCCACGAGAGTCGCAGCTCTTGAGAGAAGATGTTGCAAGGGGAAGGCCAAGATAAATGGAAGGGAAATTCTGACTGAGGATACCCAATTGAAGCGTAGCAGCGAAGTCGGGGGCAGCGAACTTAGGTCTGAAGATCTTGCTTTTCCGAGCATTAAGCTTGAGGCCAGAAATGAGTTCAAAGGAGAGTAAGATATCACGAGCCGCGAGGAGAGAATGACGGCTGCCCTTGCAAAAAAATAAAAGATCATCAGCATAAATTAAGTGGGACGGGGCAGTTAAAGACCCACGTCCCATAGGGAAGAAGCGGCCCTCGGTAGCTGCAATGTCGATCAAGCTAGTAAGAGACTCAAGCGCGATAGTGAACAGAAGAGGGCTGAGGGGATCTCCCTGCCTTAAACCACGCGACCCCGAGAAGAAACCGTGGGGGGCACCGTTGATGAGGATAGAGTACGAGGTCGTGGAGATGCAGTTGTCGATCCAAGCAATCCATGTAGGAGAGAATCCCATAGCACGAAGCGCATCAAGGATGAAGGAGTGCTCAATGCTATCAAATGCCTTACTGAGGTCAATCTTTAAACATGCCTTGTTTCTGCTTGATTTTCTGTCAAAACCCGTAAGAATTTCATTAGCAAGGCGGATGTTGTCACCAATAGAACGCCCTTTGATAAACGCAGCCTGGTTAGGTGAGATAAGTTGTGGCAGCACCGAGGCCAATCTAGAAGCCAGCAATTTCCCAAAAATTTTGTATATGACGTTACATCCCGAAATTGGACGGTAATCCCCAAGTGATGAGGGAGTCACCACCTTAGGTATGAGTGTAAGGAATGTGTGGTTGACCTCTCTCACCATGTGCCCTCCGTGAAAGAGGAACCCAATGGCAGCAGTGATCGCGTCTTTAACCATAGTCCAATGGAGTTTAAAGAATCGCGAGTTGAACCCGTCAGGGCCCGGAGACTTAGACGAGCCAATTGAATTAACCGCATCCCAGACTTCATCATCGGAAAAAGGCCGAACAAGCCAGGTGTTGGCGATGTTGGAGAGGCGACGCTTGGGCGGAGGCACGCCATTCAGAGGAGGTCGAGGGCTAGAGGGAGCCAATAAACTTGTGAAATGTTCAATAGCCGCACATGCAATAGAAGCGGGACGATCAATGACGCGCCCTTGGTCATCCATGAGTTGCGAAATGAGGTTCTTGGAGGCCCTGGCATTTGCAGAGATGTGGAAGAAGCGAGTATTCCGATCACCGAGGTTAAGCCAATCCACTCTACTCTTTTGCTTCCAAGCGGATTCCATGTCAGCGTCCAACTTATCTATATATTCCTTAGCATTAGCATCGAGCCGGGCGAGCGTTAGATCAAGAGGCTCGGCCTGAAGAGCAGAAGAAATGCCCCTAAGGAAGGACTCCACATTATTAAGCTCATGGAAGACGTTAGCACCCTTAGACGCCCACTCCTTAAGAGAAGCTTTTACATTCTTAAGCCTTCGGGAGAGACAGTAAAGCGGGTTCCCTTTCACCGGGCAATCCCAACCTTTTTTAACAGCGTCATGGTAGCCTTCACGATGAATCCAGTAGTCATAAAATCTGAACGGAATTCCTTTCTTCATTTTTGGCCCAAGCGACACAGTGAGAAGGAGGTGGTCTGAAGAAGGAAGGACCGAGTAGCACAGCTTGGCCATAGGAAGTTTTATCAAGAAGTTATCATTGACGAGGGCCCGATCCAATTTGGCCGCAATTCTATTTGGTCCCACGGAAGAGTTGGTCCACGACCATTTAACACCTGTAGATTCAAGATCGGAGAGGCCACATTCATAAATGCAGGAGTTAAAATCATCGAGAGGTCCCCTCTGCGGGGTGCGGCCACCAAACTTCTCATCAGAATACCGGATAACATTAAAATCTCCAATTACCAACCAAGGGCTGGTAATAATTGGCTTGACCTGGAGAAGATAATCCCAAAGAGACTGCCGATGGATAGGGCAATTATCCGCATAAATGACAGTTAAGTGAAAAGTAAAGCCGCCATGATTAGTACACAACATAGTGAGAGCTTGTGGATGGATACTCACAGTAGAACAACTCCAAGTATTAGTGTTCCATAGGAAGTATATACGGCCCAGAGGGGTGTCATTATGGGCATGATCCCAACCTGTGGGGAAGAGGTCGGCGAAACGCCTTCTATTTTCTGGCCTAATCTTGGTTTCAATTAAACCCATTAATTCAGCTCCTTTGGAACGACATTCCTTCATGATCGCTTTGACCTTGCGGGGAATGTGATTTATGTTTAGCATTGTTAGACAGGAAGCTTTTGGGTACATGTCTCAGATGTAGAGAGGATCGTCTGCAGTCGTGTACATCGCTCAATGACGATCGAGCGGTTCACATGATTTTGAACTTTTTGTGTGCCCGTTCCGTGTAAAATTGTATGAATCGCTCGATCAAAATCGAGCGGCTCACACCAATGAGAGACCAAAGCAGACTCGACGGTTTGCTTGCATTAAAAATTTGTAGAATAAATAATAATTAGAATTTCATGAAATCGAGACATGCATTTCAATGTTTTTTTGTGCAAAATAGAGAAATTTTTAGGTAAATCCTTTTTTTCTCTTTGACAATTTAATCGTATTATAAAAATAAAAAAACATTAAAAAAATATAAATTTCATCTCTAGTCGATTATATTGAGAACTTTGACACATCTTTCTCTCTATAAATTAATATTAAATGTGAAAGAAAAATCATGTCCCTGTTATTATGAAGCCTAGATTTTACTATCTTATAGCCATAAATGATCCTGATTAATATGGAGGTGTGAACGAAGTCTGGTCAATCTATCAACCACCTTTTCTTCTTTCTGGTCACATTTCCATAAAGACCTACAAGATTTATAACAATTTCTAGAATACGATGTGTAGTGTTTCTGGTGGTGAGTCCCACCTCGGGATTGCATCCTCTTTCTTATCCAAAAAAAAAATAATACAATGTGTAGTGACATATTATTCGCATTTCAACTCTCTACAATAAATTGCATTTGTAGTGATGTTTATTTGAAATTTGCAACTAAATCATCCATCGTTAAATATATAATGGCAAATATTACCCATTAATAAAAAAATTCTATACTAGATTTTAGTGAGGAAAGTCATAACCATTGTTATATCATGAGTAATAGTCTATACATCAATATGTTACTACTTTTCAAATTTTGAGCTAATCGTCTTTAAATTTGAAATAAAAATTAACGTTACTTAACTCATATATTGAAAAATTAAAACAAATGAGCGTTTTTATATTGACCATTGCTAATAATATATCACCACTTAGGACTTTCGTTTTCTAGTATAAAAAATCATTGAGCAATGGAAAATATTCGCCTCTATATATTTAACAATGAAAATTTAGTGACATCTAAAATGACTATTGTCATATACCCAATTTATCATAGTGACTACTTCTCATACAATATTAGTTCGTGGTCAATAAGATAAAAATGGTTTGCTACTTTTCTTCTAATTATATTATTAAAAAGCATGGTAATTATCTATAGGATCTAAAATTGCAGTTAGAGTGATAAGATTAGTAATATCCTCACTGAACTTCCTTCTCCGGTGGTCGCGTGAGGTGAATGACCATCATTATATTTGATTGTTCTTTCTTTCACGTGTTTTCTTAGAGGTGATCGATTGCGCAACCGTATCTGATGGTTCGTCCGATATCTGCAAGGAGGCGATACCGATGGGTTGCATCCCAACAAGTATCGAACAAGTATCGAGCAAAGTTGGTACCGTTTTCGTTCCCATTACTTATTACTTCCCCTATATCTCCCTCATTTGTCTAATATTCGTCTTCATGTTTCTATACAATAACAACAAAACTCTCCCACATTTGTCTAATATTCATCTTCATGTTTTTTATAAAGGAAGGAATACTATATTTTGTCCTATTAACTTTTATCTCTAAATTCACAACGGATATCATATTTGTTGATATATCCCTAGCAACGAATCATATGACCATGATTATCCGTTGCTTTCTCTACTAATTGCCATTAGTTCTAAAATTTTAATGACAGAGTATGCAGATAGTCATCGTTGTATGAACCTATTGCAAAGGATAATATCCATACTTATAAATTTAATGTTATAAAATATGGCAATGGATATTTGAATTATCTGTATCCCATATCTAAATTTTGTTGTGCAGATCAATTCACATAAAAAGGATACATACTATATAAATTAAAAGTATTATATGTTGGGTAACTATATAAATTTTAATATTTTTCAACTTAATACCATTTCTTGTGAAACTCTTATCATATAACTTCATAAGTTAGAAATATACACACATCTCATTGAGCATGAAATAACTTTATTATGATACTACCTTTGATGATAGAAATGTAAATCTAAGGCTTTTTATTACTACTTAATGGTCTCCGAGTCTTGGTCGGGTTGCGACTAGGTCCACACCCTCTCTATTGGTTTAAGAAAATATCACTACACTTAAAAAAAATAAAGGATTTTTATTATTTGTACTCTTCTGAGATATTGCAATATCTGTTTTGCACCTTTTTTGTCGTATTAGCTGTGACCCGACTTCTTGCATCATTATCATTTATGCCCTTTTGTTAGCTTGGTAGGGGCATAACTTATATTGTAAAAAAGGCACAAACGATAACGGTGCAAGAAATCGAGGGTATAAATTTTACTGCAAAAAAGGCATATAATTAATATTGCAATATCTCATCGAGTATGTATTGAACACCCAATTCTAATGGCTAACTAGAACTTTAAATAGTAACGATGAGGTATTTAATCTTTAAGATTTGATTCAATAATAAGTGATTGGTAAAATTTGATTATTATTTACTTTCTAACATTTAATCGTAATCGAATTAGTTCAAAACTAATTTAATATAAATCTTAGAGATCGAATACAATATTGTTACTTTTACAAGTTCAAGTACAACATTGCAATTGAGTGTATAGCTCAGGGAGTTACGTGTAATATACACACTACTTATTTCAAAAAGTAAACACTTTTTACTTTCTGCAAACAAAAGTTCATTGTAAAATAGAACTTCTTTCATTACAATAAATTATCGCTATTAAAATACCATACGTTATAAACATTGTCAATTACCTTCAGATATTTGAAACAATCTAATTCCACCATCGGTCTTGTAAACTTGCCAACTCTTACCCTCATGAACCCTGTGCGGTTAATCTGTTTGAAGCTCGTGAAGGTTCTTGAGATAATTTATAGGGTTGATGGGGTAATTACGTTGTGCATAAGGTCGTAGAGATATTTTAAAAATTTTATAAGGTTTGTTGGATAAAACGTCCTAAAATAATTTGTCGTAATCTGGCCAAAGCATTATTTTTTTTAGATGTTATATTTTCATGCTGACATCCAATTTTAGTACAATTTTGTAGGGAAAAAATAAGTTTTTTTTCAGTTAGCAAAGAAAACAGGCCCAAATTATTTCGACAATTTGGGCCTCGTTGAAAGTATCTTTAGGGGCCTAATGAAAGTACCTTTTTGGGCCTAAAGAAAGTGCCTCATCAACCAACGTGTCTTCCCACGCTTTTGACGCTATTCACATTTTCGCCCACGCTTTTCCTTTCCAAGGAAGGAAGAGCGAGTTCATATTATAGACAAGACCCCGATAGTTTTGGATTTTAAATATAGTCCCTATAGATCTACTGCATTTTTATATCTTTTAACAAATGGTTCTTGAAGGAGACGATAGGTAATGAGATGGTATTATACAAATATTGACAACATTCCTTTTGACAAAATACAGACCCTATGCAAAGTTAACAAGAGTAGTTGTTGTGATGCAATTGTATTGAAGTTTGAAATAATAAATAAAAGTTGAGTATTTTATGATTTTTAAATTATGTGATGGTATAATATATATATAGGGATAAATGGGGCTGCCCCCTATGGGGAGCTAACTTGGCTCCCCCGCCCCATTTTCACCATTTTTTAATTTTTTTTTGAAAATTTCTTCCATGAATATTCATCACTATATCCCTATATTATGCTATTAAAATTTCGTGCAAAACAGAGACTCCTACGGCCTTCATCCAGACAGTCATTTTTTAACGGTAACAGGATTTTTTAAATCGACCCCGCTTGGATGGAGGTCGTAGGAGTCTCTGTTTCGCATGAAATTTGAATGACATAATATAGGGATTTAATAATGAATTTACACGATTTTAGATTTCAAAAAAAATAAAAAAAATATGTCAAAAAGGGGCGGGGGGAGCTAAGTTAGCTCCCCCTAGGGGGCATACACATTTTCCCATATATATATATATATATATATATAGAGAGAGAGAGAGAGAGAGAGAGGTAAATGGGGCTGCCCCCAGGGAGTAGCCAATTTGGCTACTCCCACCCCTATTTTTCCCTCATTTTTTTATTTTTTTGGAAAATAAAAATTTGTATATTCATCATTATATCCCTCTCACATTCTATTAAAATTTCGTCAGAAACAGAGACTCCTACGGCCTCCATCCAAACATGGTCGATTTAAAAAATCCTGCGATCGTTAAAAAAATGACGTCCGGATGGAGGGCTTAGGAGTCTCTATTTCTGACGAAATTTTAATAGAATGTGAGAGGGATATAATGATGAATATACAAATTTGTATTTTCCAAAAAAATAAAAAAATAAGGGGAAAATAGGGGTGGTAGTAGACAAGTTGGCTACTCCCTGGGGGCAGCCCCTTTTTACCCATATATATATATATATATATATATATATATACACACACACACATATATATATACATACATATATATATACATATATATATTGATGAAAAGATGACGGGCCTCACAAGTGGGTTAAGAATATGGATTTTAGAAGGTAACCCACTTTGGGTAACACACCCTTCAGCATCGTTCGGCAAGGGGGTTAAATTCCCCTTTGAGGAGTTCACCCCTCGATTTCTCTCATGTGGACTCCACTTTATTTATTTTTTAAAAGATTAAATAAATCAAATCTCTATCATCAATTCCATTAAAAAAATAATATGTTATATCATTATATCGTATAAAAATTATAAACTACTCCATCTCTGCTCACTTTTCAAAACTTCGGTTCAATCGTATTACAATAACTAGTCACTTTTTCAAACTCAATAGCATCCTATACAGAAATCCACTTCTAACACCGTAACCCGCGTAGAAAACCCATAAATCCTTAGCGCCGAAGCTTTCCAATAAAACCCTATAAATAGAATCGGAGTGGACAACAGAAACCATTCAATTCGCTTTCTTTCCCTTTCTCTGCCCTCTCCAGAAGAAGACGAAGCAAATCGGAATCAATGGAGGTCGGTCTCGGCGGTTTGCCGGAGGGCTGCGTCTCCCACGTCCTCTCCCTCACGTCCCCGCACGACACGTGTCGCTTTGCGGCGACGTCCTCCACCTTCCGGTCGGCGGCGGATTCCGACGAGGTCTGGGAGGGCTTCCTCCCCAGCGACTACAGAGAGATCCTCTCGAGTGCGGTCGAGCCGGTGCCGCACCGGACCAAGAAGGAGCTCTACTTCCGTCTCTGCGATCCCGTCCTCATCGATGGGGGCAGGAAGGTAATGGAAAACTTCAAAACTAAAATCCAAAAAGGTCGTTTTTTGGAGTCGATTAGTGTTTCCTTGTTGTTAGAAACTCGTACTTTTGTTGTAAAAAGGTGGAGTTGCGATCCTTTTTTGCGGCATTTTCCCTGGAAATATGATTTCCGACAAATTATGGCTAGAAGAGCGATTTGTTTGGAGGGATTGTATTGTATATCTGGGATGATACTTATTTAAATGCTAATTTCTGCCTTTCGATCCTACTGCGATTAAGTTCTAACCTCTGAACATGGCAATTGGGGTTGGCTATGAAGGTAGACCTATCCTTTTTACAATGCTTTTGCAAAAGTCAAAGGATATGATCACTAGAGTTTAGTGAATGCCATGAATTAGTTATTCTTATTTTTCAGGAAAATACAAATAAATACATGCATTGTTAGTGGTATTAAATTTATCTTGGAGAAGAGTTCTATGGATCACTGATAAAGGTTGGAGAATGATAATGTGGCTGCCAGACTTTTATGTGAAACAGAATGGGTTGAAGAGGGAATGTAATATAAGGCTGTTTATTTTAATCTTGTTTATGGGATTGATCTTTCTTAGTTGTGGCTAATTAGATATCAAAGGCAAGTCCTGAAAGCCATTAATGCAACCCATCACAGGTCGGCCGTTTTTTTAGTCTGTTTTTTCTTTAGGAAGCTAATTTTATGTCTGGAGAAGTTCATCTTTTAAGACCCACATCTGTTTACTTTGAAAGATTGGGGTTTATGGTGTTAGTCAGCCTACAGGTAAGGGACCATTCCCTAAATCAACCTATTTTTTTTATGTATAGGCAATGTGGTCATGTGGGTACCGTGTATTGCTCAAGTGATGAAGACATGATTCCCATGTTTTCATATTTTTATTGACCAATGTTTTATTGTCTTAATACTCAAGTATATGTTGTGATGGCAAATTGTAACTGATGTAAGTGGTTATATTATGTGACAGAGCTTTGCGTTGGAGAAGTCAACAGGAAAGAAAATATTCACGCTCTCAGCTAGAGATCTATTCATCGTATGGGGAGAGGCGCCGCAGTACTGGAGAAGGACTTCCCTCCCTGAGTCCAGGTTAGTCTTTTACTTCTATTTTTTGTTCCTACCAGAATTGCCGTTGTTAATTAATCATTGGAGTTACTCTAAAGCCTGTTTTTGGGGCGATGTTCACTATAATAAGATCATATCACTAAAGTAGAAAGTTTGATGAGGTTGCTCTCTATTCCCATGTCATTTAGGAGATTTATAGTATTTGCATTATGTGCATCTGGTTGTCGGAAAGGTGTATATGTAATTGTTGTTTTTGTTTTACCTGTTCACTTGTTTATGACCATTCTTTCAATGCAGACCATTTGTTTATTGGGTGCAGTTATAATTATGAAGAAATCATAACCTATATGCATCGGCCACAAAAAATGGGCAGACATATATGTATTATAACTGTTTGTTATTTCAATGTAGGTTCTCAGAGGTATCTGAGCTCTTGAATGTATGTTGGTTGGAGATCATTGGCAAGATTGATGCTTCAGTACTCTCAAAAAGGACAACTTATACAGCTTACTTAATTTTCAAGCTTGCATCCAGGACGTATAATCTTCATCATCCACTTCAGGAAGCATCTATTCACGTCGGAACCTATTCATCGAAAGAGATTCTCTGTTTAGATCCAAGTGAAGAAAGTTCTCAAGAGGACACACCAGTATATAGGTCCAGGACTGTTGGTTTTGCAAATAGGATGCGGTATCGCTCATTTCCCAGACAATCTCAACCTGCTGTGAATAGGCAAGTCCCACGTACCCGAGCTGATGGGTGGATGGAGATATTCATGGGAGAGTTCTTCAACGACGAACTCGCAGATGGTGAGGTGCAAATATCTTTGCTTGAGACGAAGGGAGGACAATGGAAGGCTGGTTTGATTGTGGAGGGGATCGAGTTGAGGCCGAAAGTGGAAACTGATGCCAAGAAACCAAGATAGTAGATTAATCCGAAGCTAATGAAATTTTGGGGCACAATCCTTTCATAGCATGATGCGGATCAACACCCACTATCCTCTTATATTTTCCAACTCTCTGTATTTCCCAGTGTTGCTGTTTGGCACAGAATTTTTCTATGTTTGCTTGTTTGACAGGGTTGGGGCATTTGATGCAATACCTGCCTCTGTTCTCTGTATAGTTGATCAAAAGTTGAAATCCCCTTTTGTCGTGTGCGCTTATTGGTTTACTCCCTCTTAGAAAGACATGCAAATTGCAAAGTGAAATTGGTCCTAACTTTTTAGGAATAAATAAATGAATTTTTGATTCGGGTATATTGTACAACAGGGGTCTAAATCATAACTTTCATTCCTTAACACCAGAAAATATAAAAGCATCTTCATTAAATAACTTATTAAAAGTTATAAACAATTAAAGGTGATTTTGATTTATTTTGAGTTTTTATTTGATAGATATGGGTTTGGGAAGTTGGGATTTTGGCTTTTTATTTAGAGTATAAAAAGTACGTGGTATATTATTTTTGTATGAAATCAATTTTGTACTTTTCTATATATTATTATCTATAACGTTCATGTACGAATCTTCTTTATTTGAGGTATAAAATTTGGAAAATAGAAGAGGTTTTAAAAATGAATAAATGGTGAATAAAAAATGAGATTTATTGGTGATTTTTGACCTTGACCTCCCCCTATTTTATTCCTTGTCGATCTAGTCATCAAAATGGCTAGGTCTCGAGGTTTAAGGTTATAAAATACCTTTATTATTTTTTCCTTTTCTTATATTTATTCTATAATTTTGGCATTAAAAGCAGTATTTTATACAATTTTTATACAACAAAGAACGAATATTAATTTGTACATATTAAGGTTATTTATATGCATTACTTAGGATTTTTAAGGTCAAAATGATAGAATAAAGGTGATGAAATGGAGATTCAACACAACCCAAGCTCTTCTTAAACACACAACAGATGAATCCCCTCTCTCATTCTCATTCTACATGCCCCATCTCTCTCTCTCTCTATTAGTGGCTGTCCACTTTGTGCCTTATAGAGAATCGTCGTTGTCACCACACATTCGTGCTCCCGGTTCGACTGCTCGTGGATCTCCGTCTCCTTCCGTGCACCTCACTCGTGAAGAAGACATCGGATTTTGTGTGATGAGATCAAGAGATTTGTCGCTTGAATAAGCATCTTGGATTGCGAGAGGCCCGCATCTCATCAACGTGCTCTAAAGCGTCTTCTCTATTGGGTCGGACTTGAGACAGGAGGTCTCTTCATTCATAATCTTCAATCGCAACCACGTTTCAAGAGTTAATGACGACACGCCTCGCGACTCGGGTTAAGTAATATCAAAGGTCGTTGTGATCCAAATCACGAAACACAATCAATCAAGAAAATAAGAGAACTACATAGATAAATATAGCAATCAAGCACAAAATCAATATTCGTGGTCTTCACTATTTATTTAACCTGGTATTTTTATTACTAAAGATGAAGCTTCAGTAGCTTGGACATATGCTACTGAATCTTGTATTTTTATTACTAAAGCTGCCAGAGAACACTTACTGATGAAGTGTGCCACTCCCATCTCTAAACAACACTGACTCATTGGATAAGCCCCATATATAGGGTAAAATGGGGCTGCCCCTTTGAGGGGGAGCGAACTTGGCTCTTCCCGCCCCGTTTTCCCATTTTTTATTATTTTTTGAAATTTCTTTCATGAATATTCATCACTATATCTCTATATTATGTTATTCAATCGTGCGAAACAAAGACTCCTGCGGCTTCCATCCAGAGGGGGTCGTTTTTAGCAATTCTGTTACTGTTAAAAAATAATTGTCTGGATGGAGATCGTAAAAGTCTCTGTTTCGCTCGAAATTTGAATAGCAGAATATAGGAATATAGTGATGAATATTCACGAAAGAAATTTCTAAACAAATAAAAAAATTAGGGGAAATTAGGCCGGAGGAGTCAAGTTAGATCCTCCTAAGAGCAGCCTCATTAAACCCATATATATACCTGGTATGATACATATACCTTTTTCAATTTTTAGGATATATATGCATATCTTGTGCCCACGAATATTGATATAGATATACATATTATGAGTCTATTTGTGCATTTTATATAGACATATATCTCCTCTTGTTATTATTGAAAATTCAAGCGACAAGATATAAAACTTGATTTTTCTATGATGTGAACGGAATAAGAAACGATTACAAGTAGTCATCATGGGAGATAGTGCTATTTTAACTATAACATCTTTAATTTTAATTAGTTCAGCAACATGAATGATCTTATAAATTTGATTAAATTTTATTTAGTATAAAATCTACGAAAGTTGGTTTGCTGGTGTATCCCTTAAATTATACCTCCAAAACTTGATTCGTTGGCTAAATTTTCGCCATTTATATGCTTATCCTCATTTAGATGCTGTCACGCCTTCAAATATTGATTGGACTATTGTGTTTTAGCACACTTTTCTTTTTACTTTGAAATAACAGTTGGCGACTACAATAATATTCCCATTTTCAAGTATAATAAAACAAATAGTGGCATTATATACCAAATAATATGTTATGGCACTTGGGATTATCATACATCGTTATCTCTATACATAGCACATGGTAATTTTACATATACAACTCATCACCATAACATTGATGTCAATATGGAGGTGGATATATTTTTGGACGGGCTTAGGTCTTTGGTTCGCTATCAAGGAAAACTAATCCCTAACAACTTGTTAGGCTCATGATCCAATTGGATCCGTTGACAATCACAAAAATGTTTAAGTTCACGTTGTCAAGTAGTAATTCCGACCACTTATAACACACACATACGCATCGTGGGTTTATGATATGAGTCTATTTTTGAGGAGTTGGGGTGTTACGAAAAGTCTACATAAATAATTAATGTTGCACAAATACAATTTTGCTTAATTACCATATACTTATTGTTAGGATTAGAATCAAATTAGGATTATGAACCTAATGGGATTGGACTCCTGATCCTATTGGTAATTGAGTTGTATTTTATTTATAGTCCTATTGAAAATAGGATCATGTGATTGTAACTAGGCTATAGAGAGGGAGGTGGAGGCATTGTCTCAATACCGCCACAAGAACAATGTAAATTCTAGAGAAAAAGGAGGGGGGGGGGGGGAGAGAAGGCAGGAAGAGAGCGAGGGATTGGAGAGATTTGTACTCATTTTTCTTTTAATAATCTTTCTTCTCTGACGGTCGCGTGAGGTGAACGACCATCGTTATATATTATTTTCTTTCTTTCACGTGTTTCCTTAGTGGTGATCGATTGCTCAACCGTACATGATGGTTCATTTGGTATCTGCAAGGAGGCGATACCGATGGGTTGCGTCCCAACAACTGGTATCGAGCAGAATTGCACCGATTTCGTTCCCATCACTTATTACTTCCCCCTATTCATCCCTCATTTGTATGATATTTGTCTTCATTTTTCTATGCAATAACAACAAAACCTTCTCCCACATTTGTCTAATATTCATCTTCAGGACTTTTATAATGGAAGGAATACAATATTTTGTCCTATTAACTTTTATCTCTAAATTCACAATGGATAACATATTCGTTGATATATCCTTAACAACGAATCATATGACCATGACTATCCATTCCTTTCTCTACTAATTGTAATTAGTTCTAAAATTTTAATGATAGAGTATGCAGGTAGTCATCGTTCTATGAACCTATTGCAAAGGATAATATCCATACTTATAAATTTAATGTTATAAAATATGACAATGAATATTTGAAATATCTATGGCCAATGTCTAAATTCTGTTGTGCAGATAAATTCACATAAAAAGGATACATACTGTACATTAAAAATTAGGGATATTTACCCAGCGAACTCTGAAATCTTTCAAAATTACCTCTACGACCTTTGAAACATCGATATTCCTCCCTAAACCCCGTAATCTTGCTCCGTCTTACCCTATAGACCCTACCGTTAATTTGATATTTTTTAAGTTAACTTGTTTGGGTTTAAGTTGAGTTAATCTAACCCTAGCAAATCCAAGGGCCCTCCTTTCTTCTTCTCTCCCCCTCCTTTTTCTTCCACACTCTCTCCTTCTTCATTCTTGCTGGACGAAGTAAGCCGGCTGCGCCGTCGGTCATGATCCGATCCATCTCTGCTCCCCCAACAAGCGAATCCGCCGCACTTGGCGGATCAGCAGATCCTCCTCCATCTCCTCCAACGAACACCGGCAGCAGCAACAGCAGCGATTCCCGATCGACGCCCTCCCCGACGAGATCCTCTTCGAGATCCTCCGCAGAATCCCCTGCAACAACGACCGCGCCGCCGCCGCCGCCGTCTCCAAACGCTGGCTCTCCACCCTCTCCGGCATCGCCCGCGACGCCAACGCCGACGCCGGATCCGTCACCCGCTTCCTCCAAGGTGAACCAGTCTCCGACGTCTCCGTCGAGCAAGGAGGAGCGAGGAGTTGCCGGCGTGATCTCCGCTATCGGGAGCTTCCGCTCCGCCGCGCGAGGAGCCTCCGCAATCACCGCCGTTGCGTCGAGGCGACGATCCGCTGGAGCCTCAGCTCCAGCCGCACAGGCGCATCGCACATCTCCATTTCCGATTTCCAGGTTAGTTCTCTCATATCTCGTCTCCTTCTCTCCTCATCTCCTCCCATTTCTTCTCAATCTCATCCTTATTCTCTGTACTCATTTTGATCCCGATTCTCCCTCTAATTTCCTCTTCAAATCAACACCGAACTGCCTTGATGTCACTTCAATACTGTCTCATCTTCATCTGATGCAATTGATTCATCACCTAAGGCAAATCTCAGATTATCCATCATATTTGAGTAATCGATCTCTCCCCCATTCATATTTCTCTATTAAAATTGGGACCGAGCCCATTTGCTCGAGTCAAATTGCTTATTGCAGGTGGTTCATGTATCAACAACAACAACCAGTAGCGAGTGAAGCTCTGAATCAAGCACTTGGAGGTTTGCCGTGGTTCGAACATCCGCAGGCGTAAATTCGAAGCATTTGATCGAGCTATAGCAATCATCGCTTGGAGTCGATCAAAGGCCACCGATCAATCACTTCCGTCTCGGACAACTACCGCCGTGGGCACTTGAATCGAATCATCTGGACGCGGATGATCTAAACTGAAACCGTGAACTACAGCACATGAGAATCGAGCCGAATCCATCTGATTAAGAGCTCCGCCACCTGGAATCGTCTCGCCGAATGATTTAGGTTGTTCAAGTCAAACGATTAGATCAGGACTGATCGCAAAAAGCAATGTCGCGCTTCTAAGCATGACCATCAGATAGGCCCTCATCGGACGGATTAGAAATCAGCCAATCGTAACCATCAAGGCGTCTCCACCGCCCCACAGCTCTCGCGCAGCATGCACAGTTCACGTGCGTGAGCCGGACATTTGTGCAAATTGCAAATTACGCTCCAACTCTTCTCAACTTGTTAGAAGTCACCGGAGATCCCAAGAGGGTGGGAGGGAATGGCACTTACCGTAAATTTGATAAATAAAATGGGTATCATGTAAAGAAGATAACGGAATCTGGTCACTTTAACGGGGCAAATGGATGGGAGTTAACCACAGGGTCTGTGGGATAAGGGTTACCAAGATTACGGGGTCGAGGGAGGAATATCGATATTTCAAAGGTCGTAGAGGTAATTTTGAAAGATTTCAGGGTTCGCTGGGTAAATATCCCTAAAAATTATTATATGTTGTACAACTATATAAATTTTAATATTTTCAACTTAATACCATTTCTTATGAAACTCTTATCATATAACTTTGGAAAGATACACACATCTCATTGAGCAAGAAAATAGCATTATTATGATACTACCTTTGATGGTAGAAATGTAAATCAAGACTTTTTATTATTACTTAATGGTCTCGGAGTCTTGTTGGCCAAGTGCTACTAGGTCCGCATGCACCCTCTCTTTTGGTTTATGAAAATATTACTAAAAAAATAAAAGTTTTTTATTATCTGTGCCCTTCTGAGATATTGCGATATCTATTTTACATCTCCTTTTTTGAAGTAGTAGTTGTCGCCCCAACTTCTTGCACCATTATTATTTGTGCCCTTTTGTTAGCTTGGTTGGGGAACAACTTATATCGTAAAAAAGACACAAATGGTAACGATGTAAGGAGTCAAGAGCATAACTTATATTGCAAAAAAGGAGGGATATAAGTGATTTTGCAATATCTCATAGATTATGTATTGAACACCCAATTCTAATGGCAAACTTGAACTTTAAATAGTAACAATGATGTATTTAATCTTTAAGATTTGATTCAATAAATGATTGATAAAATTCGATTGTTTAATTTCATTTTCTAACATTTAATCGAATTAGTTCAAAACTAATTTAATATAAAACTTAGAGATTGAATACAATATTGTTACTTTTTAAAGTTCAGGTACAACATTGCAATTGAGTGCATAGCTCGGGGAGTTATGTGTAATATACTCACTACTTATTTCAAAAATTAAACACATTTTGCATTCCGCAGACAAAAATTTGAAAGTTGGGATATCACATTGTTACTTTTTAAAGTTCATGTATGACATCAAAATCAGGTGTATAATTCATGAACTTTTTTGTAATTTACTCTTTTAAATATAGTCCCCATATTTCTACTGCCTTTTTATATCTTTGGCAAATGGTTCTTGAAGGAGACAATAGGAAATGAGATGGCATTATTATACCAAATATCGACAACATTACATTTGACTAAATATGGTAAATATGCAAAGTTTACAATCACATTATGATTTTTTAGTGTGCATATATACATCAATGATTTATTTAAAAAGTTACGTGTGATTTTATATTATTTTATGTCACATTATCGATTGCCTTATAACAGAATAAGTATTGAAATATTTTGTGCTAACATTCAACGTCACATTAAGAATAAAAAGATGACTTTAAGATTTAAATTAAAAGTCTGAGATCTAATAAGAGTAAATATTCTTTCAGTTACTTCTAGAAGAAGTGCATAACAATAATTTAAAAAAGTCGAATTTTATCGAGATGAGAGTTTTTTTAATAGTAAACTCAGTAATTTCAGAGGTCTGAAGCATCCCTACTAGGATTCAAACTCGAGTCAATTAAAGTGGAGGCACATTACTTTACCACTAGACCACTCCTTGGGTTCTGTCAAGATGAGAGTTTGTACGTATGAATTTAAAATCCGATCCAATCAAATATTATATAACCGGTGGATCGAATTACAAAAAGCTCTAATCCCTTATGGTGCGTTTGGTACGCAGGTTAGGTGGATTAAAATTGGTAAAAGGTAACTTGTTTTTGTATTTTGGTGTTTGGATAGAGAATTAAACTGGAGATGGGTTAGAAGTAGATTTGTAGTGATATAATTGTATTGGAGTTTGAAAAAGTGAGTAGTTATTGTGTTGTGATTGTATTAAAGTTTGAAAACGTGAGTAGAAGTGGAGTAGTTTTTAATTTTTATATGATATGATGGTATAATATATTATTTTTTATGTAATTTATGACAGAGATTTGATTTATTTATTTATTTAAAAGATATAAAGTAGGGTCCACATGAGAGAGAGGATGGGTGGGTTAAGGGGGTAAACTCCCCAAAGGCGAGTTTAATCCCCCTTGCGGAACGGTGCCTTAAAAATCTTATATGTTGTAGTAACTTTCTTTATAAGGTACAATTTTCAAGCTCTAAATTATAAAATTACCTTAGAAGGCGTGAAACACGGGTTTAATATTTAGTATTTTTAAATATAAAAAAACGTTAATTTTCAGTTGCTACCAAAAAAAATCCATCGAAATTTTTGTCCTCCTAATCCAAACATATTTTTTTCCATTTACAGAACAACCCACAAACTTTTATATCCTCCAGATTCTTCATTTTACTTCATAAAAATAAAAAAAACGACTAAGGAAAAATGGGCCCATGATGAATCCACATTTCATCATCTTTATTCTATCATTTTGGACTTAAAAACCCTAGTAAATGCGTGTAAATAGGCGTAATTCATGCATTTTATCATCCATGCATTATCTTGTATATATTGTATAAAATGCGGTTTTTAATGCCAAAATTATAGAATAAAGAAAAGAAAAGAAAAAGAATATTGTAAATATTTTATGACCCGAAACCCCGAGACCTAGGCATCTTGATGAATAGGTCGACAAGGAATAAAGTATGGGGAGATAAGGGCCAAATACCTATAATTATTAATTCATTCTTTATTCATTTTGGGACCTATTTTTGGTTCCACTTTTTTTATACATCAAATAAAGAAACTTTTTACATGAAAGTTGTAGATAATTTAATATAGAAAAATACAAAATTGATTTCACTGAAAAATAATGTACATATAAAAAGTTATGCTCTGAATAAAAATCCAGAATGCCAACTTCCCAGACCCGTATCTCACAAATAAAAACTCCAAATGCAGCATACTCACCTTTAATTGTATATAGAAGAAAATAAGCTAATTAATGGTGGTGGTTTCGCATTTGGTGGAGCTACGGCTTGAAAGTTGACTTTTGGACCCTCATTGTACATTATACAGATTAAAATATTCAATTTATTATTTATTTACTATTTTTATAATTTTATATTTTTATAATGTTGTAAATATTACTTATAATAATTATGTACATTGAAATAAGAATAAAAACCTAAATAAAAACAAAAATAAAATACATAGATACATTACCTATATATATACCTATACAAAACATACTTGTATTTTATTAAATATACAAAACAATTCAGAAAAATAAAATAAAAACATATTTATGTATATAAAAGTATTTTATAATTTTACAAAATAAGAAATAAAAATAATATTATTAAAATCACAAATTAAAAATAAAATATTAAAATATACAAATAAAATACCTATATAGGGGTATAAAAGCAACTTGTAAAAATACATCTTATAAAAATAATTAAAAATCATAATAAAATAATTTATAAAATTAGAAATATTTTTTATTTAATAACCTAAAGACAATTCGACCAATTACTATTTTTAATGGAATTTACAAATGTTTTTCCTGCGGATTTTCCTGGTTGGTCCACGTGGACCAACCAGGTGGCTGGAAATGTTGACCCGCTGTCAACAGTCTGTCCTCCTTCCACTGTAGCACTGTCACGCCTAGGTTTTTGCCCGCCTTGGCGGATTTTCCTAGGCCGGCTCGTGCCTCATCTGCAGCCGCTTCCTTCTTGAAAATTGTCCCCTGCACATCCAGGATTCGCGCCGATATCTTAGATCCTCCAAGATCTTCTTCACCTGCTCGTGATCGCGCCTCGAAGTTCGCTCCTCAGCCCTGTTTCAAAAACAACCCCCACACTTCCATTTCACCTTGAACCCCATTTGACTCCTGTTTGGTTTTTGGTTGGCGAGCTCCGGATCGATCCCTGTGACAGGGGGATCTCCAGCTCGGTCGCGCGAGGCCAGGCAAGGCGTCGGAGGGCCGGTTCTGCCTATCGCCGGAGCTTCGCTCCCGGCGGTTCCATCTCGTGGTTCAAAGCCACTTGAGGTCATTTTTCTTCTTGCTTTTCTCGTGTTTAGTTAGCTGTTAGCATTAGATGTCATTTCTTGCATGCGTTTGATAGTTTTGACGATTGATCAACTCCCTGTTTCACGCTCAAGCACCTCGCCGGAGCTCTTAAGCTCCGGCAACCACTTCCCCCACTCACATCATCTAAAGATCCGCATTCGCCCCTGGAACCATCTACTGTCGAATCTTGTGTTCATTTGTAGGTCCCAGGTGTGCTGGAGACCCATCTGGGTCGATTTTTGGGAATCGCCGTGGCTCTTGAGAGCAGCTCCAGGCCGTCACGCCACAGTGGCCTTCTCGTGCTCCTCGCGCGGTTTTGAGGCCACCAATCTGTAGAGAGGGCTCCCAGGAGTCGCGCGACCTTTTTGGAGATCCAACGGCCGCTGGAGAAGAGAGCATCATCGAGCAGAAACTCGCCGAGGCCGTGTTCGTCGCGAGTTCATCCAAGCCGCTCCAGGACCGTCGATCTTGGCCTGTTCTTCGTGGCATACAGTAACCGTTAGATTGCCCCCAGTGCTGACCGTCAGATCCGTCAAAAGGATCTAATCTCTGCCGTGCAATCGAACCGTCATCGGGCTCTGCTGGCCTGCCACGTGGCATAAGTGATATCTGCGCCGCCGTCGGATCCGCCTCTTGCTGGGTATTTTGCGTACATAACCCATCACTTTTTGTTATTACTTATTAGTTTATAATCTTTCAACTGCTGTAGAATATTTTTGTAACATTTGCGAACTCGCCCCCGAACGATTTGAATATTGCGGTTTCGTCCCTGCCAGTCACGTGCTTGACGCATGTGACTTGGCATTTTTGCAGGAGAAACCCCTCGAGTATTTTGCTTTTGTATTCAGTCCGTGAACATCTTTAAGTAGTTCTAAGTTTCTGGAAATTTTGCATTAAAGCCCTCAATACTTTTGATAATTGCGAATTTGTCCTCGCCAGGCGCGCGTGCAAGCCACGTGCGCCTTGGCATTTTTGCAAATTGCATCCTGTGGGTTTGGGTTATTGATATCTAATCTGCGAATTTTGCTAGATAGTTGTAACTTTCTGGAAACATTGCTAGCAAACCGTGGAAGCTTTTTCTATGTACCGTTATACCCCTGCCAGGCCCTTTACTCTTTGCTCATGTGTTCTAATTATTTAAGGGCTCATTTTAACTCCAAAATTTCTCAAATTTTGAACTTAAGCTCCTGGACACGTGTACTTCCACGCTATCACTTCAGTTTTTGATTTTATTCTATTTGCACATTTATTACCAATCAAAAACTTGCTATTTGTGCACTGTCTAGTTTAGAAAATACCAAAAAAATATTAAAACACCTCCAAAAATTCCAAAA
Organism: Ottelia alismoides; assembly: GCA_037367405.1. Classification (NCBI taxonomy): domain Eukaryota; kingdom Viridiplantae; phylum Streptophyta; class Magnoliopsida; order Alismatales; family Hydrocharitaceae; genus Ottelia; species Ottelia alismoides. The sequence continues at coordinate 788,803 of JAZKJV010001623.1, forward strand.
AAACTTACCTAGTGTCTATTTTATCATCTTTTAGTGTCAGTCCAAAAATCATTAAAAAGTTCAAAAGAAAAACACTAAAAATTTAAAAACACTCAAAAACTTCAAAAAAATATATAAAATAGTAGAAAACTCCAAAAATCAAAAACTCAGTTTCTGTTTGTTCCTTATTTTGTCCTTTTTATTTGAAAAATGGTGTGAAAATTTTGAGCTACTGGTTGCTATTTTTAAATCTCATTTTATTCACAGCCAGCCTTATTTGCACTGTTTTGCTTTATTTCAGTATTTAAAAATACCAAAAACACCTTGAAAATTTTCCAAAAATCACAAAAACAGTAAAAAACCCTAAAAAGACTAAAAACAATTTATTTCTGAATTTTTGGTAATTTTTACTTAGTTTTATAAATATTTTAGCTTGCCTTCTATTATATTGTCTTTACTTTCCAATATTGAAAAAGAAATATAAAAATATAAAATACAAAAAGAAAATATAAAATCAGTAAATTAAAAATCAAAATACAAAAATATAAAATTAAAAATTAAATAAAAAATTATAAAAATTAAAACCCACAAAAAAAATTAGCATAATAGACACTTGATCACATACACACAAATTTTGAGCATTTTTGCCCCGATCTAGCCTTTCTGCTCCCTGTGTTCGACCTCTACACATACTTGCACTATACACATCTTGTTGTAGAGTTATAATAAATTTTAACTCCGCACATTTACTTTCATTGCTTGATTTATCTGTTGTGGGTTAATTGTTGTTTTAATCCGAATTTCGTGTGGTCGATTCAGCGACTGAGTTCCCGCCTTTTGTGGAACTTAAGATCACCGATTTTTGGGTTAAACAAATGGCGCCGTTGCCGGGGAGCAACAACGCGTAGTTCGGGATTTTGCTTGTGTTTGTGATTATTTGCCTATTTTTGCCTTATTCATTTGCTCATTTATTTGATATAATTGTTTTACTTGTCTAATCACCCTCTCTTGTTGACTTTGTGCGAGGAACCGCGGATCGAGGGAGGCACTCTACCCTAGGCTCCTACGCACCCACGTGAAGCCGGCGTCAGCTTGCCGACCTAGCATCAAAGGTGGCAGGGAGGATTTGAGAAGACAAGCACATTTTTGAGCATTTTCTGTGCATTATTTGTGTAATTTCAGTGAGAGAGAGAGACTCTATTGTGTAATAATACAGGTACTCAGACTCTTGGACTTTCGGGCCCAATTTCCAAGTGTTTGTACACTTGGGGGCTCACTGCGGTTTTTACGGTTTTCACCGCCTTTTTCATTTTGTTTGCCGGTTTTATTTTCCTTACTTTGTGTGATTGAGCCCTTAGATTTAGGATTGATTGCGATAGATTAAGGCCAAACATCTAATATATCTTGCATGTACCTATAGCCGCGTTTGGACTTAGTCAAATTTAAAAAGTCGTGTCATCATCTTTTAACCCGTGTGCCGCGAGCGAGCCCCATCAAGCGCTACTCCTGAACTCGAGTGTGTCGAGAAGAGGAGGGGTAAGCCAAGACCGGACTCTTAGGTTAAAAATTGGTGGCCGACTTGTGGTTCTTCACGGTAATAGCAATTTCTGAAACTTAGGGCGATTTCATCGGCTTTGCATTTGCATATAGATTAAGTTTCAATTCTGCTGAGCATCCCTGCATGTAGAGTGTTGGAGGCAAGGTGAGCATTTACGCTTTAGCATACATCATCGTTTTGTCGCTTGCATTGCTTTTCCGACTCTCTACCTCTGATTTTGATCACCTAGGTGTTTAAAAGAACTGACTCCCCGTTAGGTTCGTGCATTTCTTATAAAAATCCAAAAAAAGTGATAACTAATAAAATTGGGACTGTTAATATTACTTGACCCTAAAAACCACCAAAAAGAAAAATTTGTCTTGGGGCGAGTAATCCCCTCATTGTCTTCGTTTTACTTGCTCGCACACACACTAAGGATTAGTGCCCAAATCCCATTGAGCCCCTAAGTGTTTGTGTAACTTTTGGACTTCTCACCTAACTCTAAAATAGACAAGATAAAAAGACCGCTCTTGTGGTCTCTACTGAGTTGAGTAGGTGAATTGAGGGTTTGATTGTTTCATTTTTGTTTGTGAGTGTTTTGTGTGTGTCCTAGATCGCTTCTGCGCACTTGCGCCTTTCTTCCCCCTTCTCTTGACTTGACCATCGTGCTCTCCCGATCATTGTCTTTTGTTTTCGAGATGGACCCCTGGAGCGTATTTTATCCGGACTTTGCGGATCCCTCGTTCACTCCAGCCGGTCCACCTCCTTTTTTCCAGGAGGACTTTGCTCCTGATTTTTGTACATATCCGCCTCAGCCGCAGTATCAGAACTCGGATTTCTACCCACATCCACTTCCACCTGTATATTATCCTCCTCTTCCTTCACATTCACCCGAGGCTGATCTGTTGGAGTCACCTTTCATGGAATCCACCCTTGAGCACTTGACCCAGATGATGGATCATATGAGACAGAGGATTGACCACCTCACTAGCACAAATAAGAGCGACCATGATATTCCACCATTTGATGATATGGGTTCATTCGAGGATTTCCGTGAGAGCTTGCAATCGCCAAAAATACAAAAAAATGAGAAAAATTTAAAAAATCCAAAAAGAGATTGGGAGACCTTTGATCAAGTCAGACTGTGAGGAGAGCATCCACTTGCCAGATCCTTTGACTACACAATCTCTCACATCCTGTCCCACCTTTGACCCCGAGGATGCCGCTGTACAGACTGCTCTTGGCAAGCCTCGTGTTTATGCTGATTCCGACCTTCTCCCTTGTATGGAGGAGGTCCAAAAATTCAAAAAAATGTTATCTGAACCAGAAGTGGTGGCTACTATTCATGAAATCATCCGTGCCCCACTTCAGAAGGCCATGACTGATTTATCTGCTCCTCTTCCCAAGAAGAGAAAGCGGAGGAGCAGATCTGAGCGTCATATTTTGACCATGGCCACTGCCCACGCCATCACACATCGTCCCATTCCTCAGAAGAAGAATACTGCCACACCATTCATTAGCTGCACCATCTCTGACCACACATGTGATCACACTCTCCTAGACGGCGGTGCTTCGATTAGCATCATACCCTTCTCGTTGGTACAGTCTCTTCACTTAGGGTCTCTCAAGAAAACCCGGATGATCGTACAGTTCGCTGATGGATCAATAAAGAGGCCGAAGGGTATCCTTGAAAACGTCGTCATTTCGATTCAGGGCACGAGCTACACTGTTGATTTTGTCGTATTGCCAATGGAGAACTCCACAGGGGAGCATTCTCCAATCATCCTGGGACGACCATTCCTCGCCTCTGCGAGAGTCGTTATTGACTATGGATCAGGAGAGATTCGCTTCCGACCTGCTGACGAGGGCGAAGCAGTGATCACCGCACACACTGCTGACCAGAGACCCGCACCTGATGTGACTTCACCTATCTTGGTTGACCCCGAGGACTATGATCTATATGAGGATATCAGAGAGACCTTCTTCATGACCGATGATGAGACCCGAGAATTCCTCTCCAAGGAGGAAAGCTCGGAAAGCATAGACCTTGGTGTTTCCACTTCCTGTGATTGGCGATGTGTTGATGACATCCGCGGGATCTACACGATTGACACCATTGAGCGGAGGGCGGATTTAGAGACTATACAGGACGGACATGCTCTGACTACTTCCACTGATGAGTCCGCTCCTGTCCATGTAGATACTGATGAGACTAAGGCCGAATTTGATTTAGTTGCTTTTCTTCAGAAATTCGGGCCTTTTGATGAGAAAGATGATCCAGTTGAAATTATAGAGGACGACCAGAGTTCGACTACTTCCATCGATGAGTTCGTGCCTTTTGGTTTTGACCTGGATGACTCCTCGCAGGACGACTCTGAGTACACTACTTCCGATGATGAGGAGTTCGTCCCATTTCACTTCGATATCAGCGAGACTCCCAAGGCCGGACCTAGTCACACTTCTTCCACTCACACGTCTGTGCCTTTACACCCTAGGGCCCTTGAGGACCTTCACTCTGTCGACCCTGATCGGCTTCCGTCCACGGTGGACCCCGATGTCGACCTGCATCACACCAGATCCATTCCTCAGCGGTCCCGCAAGAAGGTTCGCTTTCAACCTTCTTGATCATGTGTACATCCATCTCTGTTGTATATTCACTTTTGTGTGTGCCTCTGTTCTCTCTTCTGTATTGCTCGTCCACCCATTCTCATGTTTGCCTAGCTTAGGACGTACTTTGTCCTAAGTATAGGGGGGTGGACGAGCCGAGTGTTCTTTCATCGTTCCGTGTCATCCCTCCTGTCGTTGCCTATATTTAGGGCTTCTTTCACCCTAAGTATAGGGGGAGCGATGCGTACAGCCTCACAATCTCTTCTTCTATCTTGATCTCTTTTCTTCTTTTCTTCTTTTCCTCTTTTATCCTCTTCATCTACCGAAAAGGTGCCGCCCTTGTACACAGTTTCCATACTTAGAACGTACTTTGTCCTAAGTATAGGGGGGTGTGCACCCCGAGTTTCTCTATTTTTTTCGATCCTCTCCATTGTCTCCTCTTCTTGTCTATACTTAGGGATATCTTACCCTAAGTATAGGGGGAGACAATCTGAGTATGATCTGTTCATTCCCACCCTTGACCCTCCCTGCTTTGTGTACAGTCTGCTATACTTAGGATTATTTGATCCTAAGTATAGGGGGGACGGTCAACTTCTCATTCATTCATTCATTCCGTTATTTATTCCTTCATTCTTTAGACTTGCCTATACTTAGTACGAGTTATGTCTTCTCTTTTCTCTCTGATCTATGAGGACATAGCTCAAGCTAAGTATAGGGGGGTCGTATATACTACGTATATACTTTAGCCATAACTCGTACTTTTGTAATAAATATGGCTAATAATTCTTTAAAACTCATTAAAATTCCTTAATAAAAAGGTGTTATCATTCCTCAAATTCTTTTTGTATATACTGATTAATAAATCAGGTGAAAATGTTTTTTTGCAAAATGTTTGAAAAATAGTTTGAAAACCTTTGTGAACATCTATTGAAAACTATTTTGAAAATATTTTGTTACATGTTTTCAACCTGTGTAAAAATGTGTGATTTGTAAAATTCATTTTCTTTATGTGAAATAAAAGATTTGAAAAATGATTTGCAAATGGTTTGAAAAATGGTTGCAAAAATCCTTTGAAAAATCCATATATACTGTTTTTAAAACCTTTGCAAAATGATTTTCAAATGTGTGTACATGTTTGTAAAAATGTTTCTAAAAACTATTTTGGACTATAGTTTTCAAAAATTGTGTGAAAAGTTTGTGTCAAATAAGTTTGAGGAATACTGACATCACACCAAAATCCACTATATAGATGTAGTTATAAAATTGACCACTTACCCTGTAAATTCTTAAAATCCATTTCTTGTAAATATAAGAAGCACTCCCGTGTACATATTTTTAACCTAGATTTTAGCCAAAATCTTTTTGTTTTCAAAAATCCCAAAAACATTTGCAAAACTAAAATCCAAAAACATCTGAAAAAAAAACCTTTTTGAAAAATACAAAAAATGCATGCATCATATTTTTAAAAATCCATAAAAAGTTCAAAATCTTTGAAAATTGCATCACAAAAATATTTTCTGCATTGCATTGCATAGCATGAGCATTTTGCGGATTGAGTTTGATAACTGAACAAGTCTAAGTAAAATCCGGAGATTGGAGCTTGATTGGACCTTATAATCTACCTAATAACAGGAACCTTATAGGAACTGGGTTTGAGGTACTTCAGGTCTAGTTGACTTAATTCTTTGAGGATCACGGGACTTGGTTCAATGAATTCTTGACTGCCTAAGTAGAGTATTTCGGAGCACACGCACGACTCTTGTTGATAATGACCTAACTTGGACACCTGCACCTTTCACATAGCTCTCCACGGATGAGGTGGTGAGGAGGCAATTTCCTTTGGCTTGGGGTAGCATATGAGGGTAGTACTTCTAGGCGGAACCTCTCTTCTTTTTCTAGTGAAGGAAGTGCACCTCAACTTGGTCTAGTGGTGATGAAGGCTAAAGACAGAAGCCGTGGGTTGCAATAAAGCTTCAAAAGAGGGATAGTCTACTGGCTCAAGAGGAAAATTTCTTGTATATATGCTGCACCATGTAGATATGTTGTACAGATGCATTTGAAAAAAAAAGAAAAAAAATAAAATAAAAAAAATGAAAAAAAAACTCCAAAAAAGTGGTGGGTCGGATTGAAAATTTAATAACCCCACCGGAGTGTATATAGTCCAATAAAGCAAAAGCTTATGGTATCCATGTTACATCTCATGAAGCTTGCAGCGGGAGACTTGGCTACACTGGTTGAGCTCCCAAAAGTCTATACTTCTTCCCCCTCTTCTAGAGCCGGTTGCACTTGAACTTAGAAGGGAATACCCCGCTTCTCGAGGAAAGAGTTGCTAGACCGAGGCATTAGAGTTACCAAGTTGGGGGAGGTTGTTTCTTTGTCACTTCTGAGGTGGGGAGCTACATATCACTTACACTGTACGAGTCAGATTCATAGTCATAAGAGTTTGCGTATGAGTTGAAGTATTTCTGACCTGGCTATTGAGGAGACTTGGACAGAGTTTTGGGATTCTCAAGGACTGTTGGATTTCAAACTTGGTTCTCATTAAGGTTCCGACCGCACTAAAAGTCCTAAGGTCCGACTTAAGCTCTAAACTTTGATTTTGCGAAGACAAGTTTGATAATTACACTTAATCCACATTTCTTCTTTTTCTTTTCTTTCTTTTTCTTTTTGCACTTATTGCATAAGTGTTTGCTAGGGACTAGCAATGGTAAAGTATAGGGGGATGATGAATCCACATTTCATCATCTTTATTCTATCATTTTGGACTTAAAAACCCTAGTAAATGCGTGTAAATAGGCGTAATTCATGCATTTTATCATCCATGCATTATCTTGTATATATTGTATAAAATGCGGTTTTTAATGCCAAAATTATAGAATAAAGAAAAGAAAAGAAAAAGAATAAAATATTGTAAATATTTTATGACCCGAAACCCCGAGACCTAGGCATCTTGATGAATAGGTCGACAAGGAATAAAGTAGGGGGAGATAAGGGCCAAATACCTATAATTATTAATTCATTCTTTATTCATTTTGGGACCTATTTTTGGTTCCACTTTTTATACATCAAATAAAGAAACTTTTTACATGAAAGTTGTAGATAATTTAATATAGAAAAATACAAAATTGATTTCACTGAAAAATAATGTACATATAAAAAGTTATGGTCTGAATAAAAATCCAGAATGCCAACTTCCCAGACCCGTATCTCACAAATAAAAACTCCAAATGCAGCATACTCACCTTTAATTGTATATAGAAGAAAATAAGCTAATTAATGGTGGTGGTTTCGCATTTGGCGGAGCTACGGCTTGAAAGTTGACTTTTGGACCCTCATTGTACATTATACAGATTAAAATATTCAATTTATTATTTATTTACTGTTTTTATAATTTTATATTTTTATAATGTTGTAAATATTACTTATAATAATTATGTACATTGAAATAAGAATAAAAACCTAAATAAAAACAAAAATAAAATACATAGATACATTACCTATATATATACCTATACAAAACATACTTGTATTTTATTAAATATACAAAACAATTCAGAAAAATAAAATAAAAACATATTTATGTATATAAAAGTATTTTATAATTTTACAAAATAAGAAATAAAAATAATATTATTAAAATCACAAATTAAAAATAAAATATTAAAATATACAAATAAAATACCTATATAGGGGTATAAAAGCAACTTGTAAAAATACATCTTATAAAAATAATTAAAAATCATAATAAAATAATTTATAAAATTAGAAATATTTTTTATTTAATAACCTAAAGACAATTCGACCAATTACTATTTTTAATGGAATTTACAAATGTTTTTCCTGCGGATTTTCCTGGTTGGTCCACGTGGACCAACCAGGTGGCTGGAAATGTTGACCCGCTGTCAACAGTCTGTCCTCCTTCCACTGTAGCACTGTCACGCCTAGGTTTTTGCCCGCCTTGGCGGATTTTCCTAGGCCGGCTCGTGCCTCATCTGCAGCCGCTTCCTTCTTGAAAATTGTCCCCTGCACATCCAGGATTCGCGCCGATATCTTAGATCCTCCAAGATCTTCTTCACCTGCTCGTGATCGCGCCTCGAAGTTTGCTCCTCAGCCCTGTTTCAAAAACAACCCCCACACTTCCATTTCACCTTGAACCCCATTTGACTCCTGTTTGGTTTTTGGTTGGCGAGCTCCGGATCCATCCCTGTGACAGGGGGATCTCCAGCTCGGTCGCGCGAGGCCAGGCAAGGCGTCGGAGGGCCGGTTCCGCCCATCGCCGGAGCTTCGCTCCCGGCGGTTCCATCTCGTGGTTCAAAGCCACTTGAGGTCATTTTTCTTCTTGCTTTTCTCGTGTTTAGTTAGCTGTTAGCATTAGATGTCATTTCTTGCATGCGTTTGATAGTTTTGACGATTGATCAACTCCCTGTTTCACGCTCAAGCACCTCGCCGGAGCTCTTAAGCTCCGGCAACCACTTCCCCCACTCACGTCATCTAAAGATCCGCATTCGCCCCTAGAACCATCTACTGTCGAATCTTGTGTTCATTTGCAGGTCCCAGGTGTGCTGGAGACCCATCTGGGTCGATTTTTGGGAATCGCCGTGGCTCTTGAGAGCAGCTCCAGGCCGTCACGCCACAGTGGCCTTCTCGTGCTCCTCGCGCAGTTTTGAGGCCACCAATCTGTAGAGAGGGCTCCCAGGAGTCGCGCGACCTTTTTGGAGATCCAACGGCCGCTGGAGAAGAGAGCATCATCGAGCAGAAACTCGCCGAGGCCGTGTTCGTCGCGAGTTCATCCAAGCCGCTCCAGGACCGTCGATCTTGGCCTGTTCTTCGTGGCCTACAGTAACCGTTAGATTGCCCCCAGTGCTGACCGTCAGATCCGTCAAAAGGATCTAATCTCTGCCGTGCAATCGAACCGTCATCGGGCTCTGCTGGCCTGCCACGTGGCATAAGTGATATCTGCGCCGCCGTCGGATCCGCCTCTTGCTGGGTATTTTGCGTACATAACCCAGCACTTTTTGTTATTACTTATTAGTTTATAATCTTTCAACTGCTGTAGAATATTTTTGTAACATTTGCGAACTCGCCCCCGAACGATTTGAATATTGCGGTTTCGTCCCTGCCAGTCACGTGCTTGACGCATGTGACTTGGCATTTTTGCAGGAGAAACCCCTCGAGTATTTTGCTTTTGTATTCAGTCCGTGAACATCTTTAAGTAGTTCTAAGTTTCTGGAAATTTTGCATTAAAGCCCTCAATACTTTTGATAATTGCGAATTTGTCCTCGCCAGGCGCGCGTGCAAGCCACGTGCGCCTTGGCATTTTTGCAAATTGCATCCTGTGGGTTTGGGTTATTAATATCTAATCTGCGAATTTTGCTAGATAGTTGTAACTTTCTGGAAACATTGCTAGCAAACCCTGGAAGCTTTTTCTATGTACCGTTATACCCCTGCCAGGCCCTTTACTCTTTGCTCACGTGTTCTAATTATTTAAGGGCTCATTTTAACTCCAAAATTTCTCAAATTTTGAACTTAAGCTCCTGGACACGTGTACTTCCACGCTATCACTTCAGTTTTTGATTTTATTCTATTTGCACATTTATTACCAATCAAAAACTTGCTATTTGTGCACTATCTAGTTTAGAAAATACCAAAAAAATATTAAAACACCTCCAAAAATTCCAAAAAAACTTACCTAGTGTATATTTTATCATCTTTTAGTGTCAGTCCAAAAATCATTAAAAAGTTCAAAAGAAAAACACTAAAAATTTAAAAACACTCAAAAACTTCAAAAAAATATATAAAATAGTAGAAAACTCCAAAAATCAAAAACTCAGTTCTGTTTGTTCCTTATTTTGTCCTTTTTATTTGAAAAATGGTGTGAAAATTTTGAGCTACTGGTTGCTATTTTTAAATCTCATTTTATTCACAGCCAGCCTTATTTGCACTGTTTTGCTTTATTTCAGTATTTAAAAATACCAAAAACACCTTGAAAATTTTCCAAAAATCACAAAAACAGTAAAAAACCCTAAAAAGACTAAAAACAATTTATTTCTGAATTTTTGGTAATTTTTACTTAGTTTTATAAATATTTTAGCTTGCCTTCTATTATATTGTCTTTACTTTCCAATATTGAAAAAGAAATATAAAAATATAAAATACAAAAAGAAAATATAAAATCAGTAAATTAAAAATCAAAATACAAAAATATAAAATTAAAAATTAAATAAAAAATTATAAAAATTAAAACCCACAAAAAAAATTAGCATAATAGACACTTGATCACATACACACAAATTTTGAGTATTTTTGCCCCGATCTAGCCTTTCTGCTCCCTGTGTTCGACCTCTACACATACTTGCACTATACACATCTTGTTGTAGAGTTATAATAAATTTTAACTCCGCACATTTACTTTCATTGCTTGATTTATCTGTTGTGGGTTAATTGTTGTTTTAATCCGAATTTCGTGTGGTCGATTCAGCGACTGAGTTCCCGCCTTTTGTGGAACTTAAGATCACCGATTTTTGGGTTAAACAGCCCAATGAACAGACATGGAAATCTCAGCCCAAGTCCTTCCAGTTCGGTAGGAGAATAAGCAGGAATAAGGATTGAGAATAAGAGGAATAAGGGTCTATTCTCCGTTCGGCTGGAGGATAAGAATAAGGAGAATAAGGTGAAATAAAGGTAGGTAAGGTGGGATAAGATAGGAATAAGAATGAAATAAGATGAAATAATGGGGAATAGTCGTACCACTGGGAACCGTGTCGGGAGGAGAATTGACCCCTTATTCCAGGACATATTCTCCAATCAAACATGGCCTTAGGGTGTGTTTGATACGTGGGTTAGGGTGGGTTAAGCTAGTAGAAGGTAATCCGTTTTTGTGTTTTGGTGTTTGGATAGAGGGTTAAACTGTGAGTGAGTTAGACATAGGTTTGTTGTGATATGATTGTATTAAAGTTTGAAAAGGTGAGTAGTTATTGTAATGTGATTATATTGAAGCTTTGGAAAAATAATTGAATTAAAGTTGTTTATAATTTTTATATGATATAATGATATAATATATTATTTTTTATAGAATTAATGATGTATGAGAAAGAGGTGAATTAAAAAGGACCAAAGCTTTGGCAGAAACCGCCGCATCTCACGATTATAAATTGACGCATACAACCAATATAAATAGAATCGGAATCGACAACAGAAGCCATTCCATTCAAATCATTTTCTTTCCATTCCTCTGCTCTCTCCAGAAGAAGAAGCAAATCGGAATCAATGGAGGTCGGTCTCGGCGGTTTGCCGGAGGGCTGCATCTCCCACGTCCTCTCCCTCACGTCCCCGCACGACACGTGTTGCTTTGCGGCGACTTCCTCCACCTTCCGGTCGGCGGCGGACTCGGACGAGGTCTGGGAGGGCTTCCTCCCCAGCGACTACAGAGAGATCCTCTCGACTGCGGTCGAGCCGGTGCCGCACCGGACCAAGAAGGAGCTCTACTTCCGTCTCTGCGATCCCGTCCTCATCGATGGGGGAAGGAAGGTAATGCAAAACGTCGAAAATAAAATCCAAAAAGATCGTTTTTTTGGGGGTTTTGGGAGTCTATTAGTGTTTTCTTGTTGTTAGAAACTCGTGCTTTTGGTGTAAAAAGGTGGAATCTTGCCATCCTTTCGCGGCATTTTCCCTCGAAATGTGATTTACAGCAAGTTATGGCTAATAGAACGAATTTTTCTGGAGTGGTTTTATTGTATATATGGGATGATACGCATTTTAGATGGCAATTTCTGCCACTTCCTTCCATCCGACTGCAATTAAGATCTAGCCTTTGAACATGGCAATTGGAGTTGGCTATGAAGGTAGACCTATCCTTTTTACAATGCTTTTGCAAAAGTCAAAGGATATGATCATTAGAGTTTAGTGAATGCCATGAATTAGTTATCCTTATTTCACAAAAAAAAGACATGTAAAAACATTTATTTTAAGTGGTCATTAGAATTTATCTTGAAGAAGAGTTCTATGGAGCACCGATAAAGCTTAGAGAATGATTCTGTGGCCGCCAGACTTTTATGTGGAGTAGAATGGGATGGGGAGGAATGTAATTAGAAGGCTGTTTATTTTAATATTGCTTATGGGGTTGATCATTCTTAGCTGTGGCTAATAAAATATCAAAGCCAAGTCCAGAAAGTCATTAAAGCAGCCCATGACAGGTCGGCTGGTTTTTCTAGGCTATATTTTTTTCTTTTGGAAGCTAATTTTATGTCTGGAGAAGTTCATCTTTTAAGACCCAGATCTGTTTACTTTGAAAGATTGGGCTTTATGGTGTTGGTCAGCCTGCAAGTAAGGGACCATTCGCTAAATTAATCTATTTTTTATGTATAGGCAATGTGGTCATGTGGGTACCGTGTATTGCTCAAGTGATGAAGGCATGATTCCCATGTTTTCATATTTTTATTTACCAATGTTTTATTGTCTTAATACTCAAGAATATATTGTGATTACAAACTGTAACTGACGTAAGTAGTTATATTATGTGACAGAGCTTTGCCCTGGAGAAGTCAACAGGAAAGAAAATATTCACGCTCTCAGCCAGAGATCTATTCATCCAATGGGGAGGGGCACCGCAGTACTGGAGATGGATTTCCCTCCCTGAGTCCAGGTTAGTCTTTTACTTCCATTTTTTGTTCCTTCTGGAAGTGCCGTTGTTAATTAATCATTGGAGTTACTCTAAAGCCTGTTTTTGGGACAAGATTTACTATAATAAGATCATATCACTAACGTAGGAAGTTTGAGGAGGTTGCTCTCTATTCCCATATCATTTAGGAGATTTATAATATTTGCATTCTGTGCATCTGGTTGTTGGAAATGTGTATATGTAATTTGTTGTTTTTGTTTTATTTGTTGACCAATGTAGGTTCGCAGAGGTAGCTCAGCTCTTGAATGTATGCTGGTTCGAGATCATTGGCAAGATTGATGCTTCAGTACTCTCAAAAAGAACAACTTATACAGCTTACTTAATTTTTAAGATTGCATCCGTATCGTATAATCTATATGATCCACTTCCAGAAGCATCTATTCACGTCGGATCCTATTCGTCGAAAGTGCTTCTCTGTTTAGATCCAAGTGAAGAATCCAGGACTGCTGGTTTTGCAGACAGGATGCGGTATCGCCCATTTCCCAGGCAATCTCAACCTGCTGTGAATAGGCAAGTCCCGCGTACCCGAGCTGATGGGTGGATGGAGATATTCCTGGGAGAGTTCTTCAACGACGAACTCGCAGAAGGTGAGGTGCAAATAACTTTGCTCGAGACCAAGGGAGGACAATGGAAGTCTGGTTTGATTGTAGAGGGGATCGAGTTGAGACCAAAAGTGGAAGCTGATGCAAAGAAACCAAGAAAGTAGAACCCATATCTGATGAAACCCAAAAATATAATCTATGTTTGCTTGTTTGACAGGCCTGGGGCATTTGATTCAATTTCTGCCCCTGTTCGCTGTATACTTCACAATTACTTCGCTCAACAGTCCCCCAATGTGCGCATCTCATTGTCCCTCCCTCCTCTCCTTTCTTCGTCCATTCTTGGGGGTCCAAGAACAGCTGCCTTTTTTGTAATGGTGTGCAACCTTCTGTACTTGTATGTAGAGTTTCCTCGTACCAGTGTAAGAACTTGTATACGAGCAGCATACATCTCTTTTTGTAACATCCATGTCCTCTTATGATAGTATATTACTTAAAGTTATAAAAATAGATATTAATTGAATCAAAAGACAGTAAATATAATATTTTCTCTAAAATGATAGAACTTGTTTAGTCATATATACATACATATATGTATGTATGTATATATAGGGATGTATGGGGCTGCCCCTGCCCTATTTTTTGCCAATTTTTTTTAAATATCGTTATGTATATTTATCCCTATATCCTGTGACTTCCCGCCCCTCCGGCTACCGAAACCGACGAGACGGGAGCGTCGGACCTACGGTCCAAATACGCCCATGATCTATGATACTCAACAAACCATCTTATGCACATTAGATTAACATTTGAAATATAAATAACAACATGAGAATAGTATGAAATGGAAATAAAAATGCAACATCCATTCTGATCAATACTCATCAAGTCCATGTCCATGATATGAGATACATCAGAAAATCTCAAACTTTGTAGAAAAACTCTCCACATATCTTACTACAAAGTCTCTCAGAATATCATAAAATAAAGCGGAAGTAAATAAATTACTCTAAGTAGGACGCACCCTGCCTGATGCGAATATGATGAAGAGAAGTTTGATCTCCTCAAAAGAGCGCTACTGTGGCAGTTGTTGCTCAGATACACCTGTTGGGTTCACACGAGGGTAACTTTATGAGCAATTGCCCAGTAACGAGACAAATATTATAACGACTAAAGTAGGGGTAATAAAAGAATGTATACCCAATTTTATTTAATGGAATATGCATGTATTGAAACAATTCAGAAAGAACGCCAAGTCGTTTAAAATCACATTCGATCACATGGATTTTATAAAAAAAAATAATCATTTAAGTTCTTCCACAATGATCATTGATATTTTAACAAGTTGGTTAGAGTCCACAATGATATACAATATCTGGCATCCGATCATAAATTATTTAACCTTTCTCGTATTATTTTAGCACACGCAAGTACGCGACTCAGGGCCTCCGTTACGCGGGAACTTGTTTGTCATCTTGGATAAACCTCCACGTATTTCAACCTCAAATTCTCCAACTTCAAACCATATCCTGGAACACCTCTCACAATAATAATACTCAAAGTAAAATCGGATGCGGCCACATCTAATTTTAAATAGAGTCTTATAATTGTGTATAAGTGATAAACCAAGAGAGCCAACCGCGCCACCTGCCTACTCCGTCGAGCGACTCCGGATGCTACCGGGCTGCGAGGTGCAACGCGTCACCCAACTCGTCCGTTGGGGTCGCGACCTTCATGGCATCTACCCGGGGCCCAATGGTGCATGTCCAATCCTTTAAGGAGCCTACTCCATTTACCCTATCATTACATTCTCACACATAGATGGAAATAGAACCACAGCCATCATACTATTGCCTGCGACTTATTGATGGTCGAACCACTTGTTTTACTCGCTGATGTACCCCTAATTCATTATGATTATTTGTTTTTAACTCATTAGCTAATATATTTGTTTGACAATCGTTGGGTGCACTTGTGTCTCAGGTGTACCAACTTTAATTTGATCTCGCACTAAAAAAGGGAAGCTCTCTTAAGTATTAACAAAAAGTGAAATGGTATGTATAAATAAAGTATAGCCAGATCTAAGTATCATGTATTAACCATAAAATTAAAAAAAAATATCAAACTATATTAATCCCTTTAATTAAACTTGCATACCCCATTACTCAAAGGAAAACGTGTTAATGAGCATCTCATGTATACCTTCATCATCCTTATACAACCCTCAACAACCATGTTCATCTTGAGACCATTTAATTTAAATCCGGAAACAATATAATTTACTCTTAATGAAAAAGATCCGTTTATCTGGGTTCATTCGGAAACAATAAGTAATAACCCACAGCCTTTCATATAACTAACGGGGATAAATGAATCAATCAATTTAGCTTTAAACATGACTTATTACGAAATGCATGATACTGCAAATGATAATTTATGATTGCCTGGAAACTACAAAGATGTAACGTCCATGAGTAATGCATCTGCACCGTTTACACTAATTGCAATTGTGTAACTATTGTAGAAGTGGAAACGGATTCAACAGCCTAAGTTAGAAACGGAATACCAAATCGGAATGCATACGTTACTTAGGTGCTATTGCTAATACCAAAAGTATTATTATCATTAAGAGATAATAATTATTACTATCACCTTTTGAATTCGTTGCAACCATGAGATAGTGGATCCCCTATGAGTCAACGAATACAGATTCTAATCCAAAGGCTCTATGATTAACCTTCAATCCAAAGAATGTGATCTTGGTGGATTATCTCAACATCAACTATTAGTGGATTATCTCCATATCTAATACATGTTATGCAGTGTCATCCCTGATATTTCATGGGCCCTAGGAAAAAAAGAAAACGAGGGCCCCCATAAAAATTATTTTTTAAAATATGAAATTTATTATAAAAAAATTCTTTAAATTTTACAAAGAACTGTGGCTTCTTTAATTGATGAGCGTCAAACAATAAGTCAGAATTAAAAATTATAAAAAATTATTTCTACGAGCTTTTTGGATGGCAAAATCATTAATAATAACATACACGTCAATGTTTTCTATTAAATCTTTTTCAATAGATAATGTTGCAAGACCATTTATCTTTCTTGCGAATTTAGGAATTCGTGTAAAAATCAATCCATTTCTTGTGATTTACCCAATTATCCAAAACTTTATAAGTTTTGGGAAATTCACATCATTTTAATCGATTCTTTAAATGGTCGATACTCAGTACAAGAAATATCCGTTCAAAGTTTGTTTGTTACAAGAATAAAAAGTAAATTTCGTAAATAGGTTAATATTATATACACTTCGTATATAAAAAGCATATAAAAAATACTTGTAATAGATACGATGATATCAAATCGGAACTATATATCTGGAATAAACTATTAAAATGCTACTAATCTTTGTAAATATTATGTATCCAAAAATATATAAATATGGATAGAGATCATATAGTATTATAATAATAAAGACCCATCACGGTAAATTCCTTGTTTTTTACTTTGATTTGCAGGGCGTATTATAACGTCGCCTATTTACGAAAAAATATTTGCATTTAAAAGGCAAATGGAATGATTCTCTCCTCCTGCAAGCTGCATCCTGCAACTGTAAGCATACCAATGCCATCGTAACTCACCTAAAGTCAGTCGAGGGGATCGTCGAAAACCGATATGGAGTCCGATCGCGGAAGTCGACTGCAGTGGAAGGTGGATTGGTCGTCCGATTAAGGACTCGACGTCGAATCGAAACTTGATGTTGTTTGGATTTGGATTATGGGGAGATAAAGATATTTGCAAATTCCAGAGACGGCACAGTCGGCACTGGATGTTGAGAGGGGGGGGGGAGATACAAGATTTAAGAAATTAAATTAGTTAACGTTTGAGATCTCGGGTGGATCACGGGAAGATGAAATGCCCGATGGATCATAGGAAGATGAAACATCCTTCTATTTTGGTAAGTGAAGTTGGTGGAACGTTGGGTTGCACAAGGATTTAAGAGGTATATTTTATTTATTGACATAAGGAAAATGGACCCCCAAAGTTAAGGGACCCTGGGCCGTTGCACTTCAAGACAAGCCTCAAGGCCGGCCCTGATGTTATGGCACGATTATGTACATTTTTAATATCTGAAATAACCAATGAGGAGTGAATAAAGGTACTGTCATCATGTAATCTTTTCCATTCAACCCGCTCTCGCGTAAACAGATCAGTGACTTATCTCGAAAGGAAAGAGAATAATCGATCATCAACGTCATCATAAGGTTCTATATACGGATGATAAGAGGAGATATCTGTGATATGGAGTTGTTGGAGTCGAAGTCCAAAGACCAAAAGCGATATTCAAAAGAAAACATTGTCCAAAGGAAACTTGATAGATACATTAAAATCATATGAAGCCAACAACAAAGAGAGAAGGGAACATTGTAAATAGTATACAATTCACATCGTGAGAATAATCAAGGCTCTAAGCATGCTCGAACAGAGGAAAGGAATTATCGTTACTTGTATATGAAGCACGTCATAGGATTAACCAAGGCTCTAACATGTTCAATCATATGGCCACAAAAGTCGTATGAAACCAACACCAAGAGGAAGGTATAACATCGTTACCTCCGAGGATGTTCCCTCGGGATCTCCTCTCACACAGAATGGTATTTCCGTCGCTCGATCGCAGTGCGGAGGCGTGTACCACGGTGACCTTGAGCTTTCCTACGTGATGGTGGTCGCGGATCTTCGATCGGAGCTCCTTCTCCGACGTCAACGGCGGCCCTCCGATGACTACACTGACCAAGATGGTGGTGCTCCAATGAGAGGGGAGGATGGTGGTGGCTAGGGCTTTTGGAGAGGGCAACCTATCATAGCATATTTATAGAAAGAGAGGTGTAAATGGATCAAGTTTCGGATCCGGTTCGGATCCATATATGGATCTCGACCATCCAACATGAAACATTGATATCTTGGGCTATGAATGTCAGAATTTGATGTTCTTGGGCTCGTTGGAAAGATCTCGACGAAATCTACAAAAAGGCATGATTATTTGAATTTTTTGGATGTCAAAAATATTCCAGATTTTTGGAAAACGAAAATACGGGGTTTTACATATCCCTCCTACATGTTCGAATTTCGTCAGAAACAAAGACCCGTATGCCCCCATCTAGAACAGATGTACCTCCATGTAGTAAGGATATAAGGATGAATATACATGGTGATATTTTTCAAAATAAAAACTAAAAAATAAAAAAATTTGCAAAAAATGAGGTGGGAGCAGCCATGTTGGCTCCCTGGAGGCAGCCACATTTTTTCCATAGTTATATACACACACAACCCATACCTCCAGGCATCTTATTATGCCGAGATAATTTAATTTTCAAAATGGTAAAAAGATAGGCTTACCATATATTTAATTTTTCATATATGTATGTAATTGTAAGCCAATAAAGGAAAATATTGGAGAGATATAAATAGATAGCGACTAACTATCTTTTCATTCGTGCACACAAGTTATTAGAAAAAATAAAGTATTCAAATTGATTCTTGTCTTTTTAGGGGGGTTAAGTATGAAAAATAGTTATAAGTTATCACATATTATAGGCATATAATATGATTAATTTTGGGGGTTGATCACGTAAAATAGTTTAAGACAAGCCTATGTTTTTAGTCATGCTCGTCTCAAGTTTAAGCGGATGGATGGGGACACTTTTGTTGTCTCCTCAATTGAATTATTGCAGTTAGTTCACATGAATTGGTGGTCTTAGATTTAAAGATATGACGTTGATCTATTATCTTACAAAAAGAGACCTAATTATCTGATTAAGATCGAAGTTGGTGGAGACAATATCAACCCTTCAAATTTGACAAACCAAGGTAAAACCCTCCTACTGCATAAAATTTAAGGGTGTTTTACACTTATACCCCTTCGAGATTCTACCATTATAATTAGGTTACTACATTTTTGCAATATTATTGGTATCCCAGACCTCTTGCAAAATTAAAACGTGTACTCTTTTGTTAGTTTGGTTGTCTATTAAATGAGCTAAACGCTGGTTTACTCAAGGCATTGTGTGGAAAGAAAAATCTAATTTAAATTGTGCCTCTGCAATTTTGACAACCTAAGAAAGATCCGAACCTTAACCAGTAAGATAAAACAGTAAATAAGTTCAGATTTGATCGAAATTTGAGGGATATATAGAGTATTAATCCATGATTCAATCTATAAGGTTTGATTTTGGAATCGAGTTTGCAAAAAAAATTAAGAGGATTGCAACACATCTATTGTAACTTTTATGGGTGCACAAGGATCGGATTGGATCGGATTTTGACTTAATCCGTATCCAATCCATACTCAACGGATTTTCTATTTTTCCAATCCAATCCAATCCATTAGACATGCAAATCCAATCCAATCCAATCTATCGGATCACGGATTGGATCTGATTGGATCGAATTTTTAATGCTCACCTACTATCACATCATAGGCTATAATTAAGATTGTAGCACATTAGACCTCGACATTTGAATCATGACTCTAAAATTGAGAGTATTAAAGAAAATGATAGTTATTTTTTGGGAAACAAAAAATATATGCTTGTTATTGATTTAGTATGAACAGTAATTGCATAACTTAATACAAATAATGTACCTATAATTTGTAGAAATTATAGAAGTATCACACTGACTTTTAATAAAATTGCAAGTTTGTGTATATCAAATAAGAACTACAACTAACCTGCAACCGACCTACTTGACTACGCGATGTGGGAGGGAGGGTTATGCATGAGGGAGTTTGGGGGCGAGGACCATGCACGATGGCACGATGTTGGAAGGAGGCACCTAAGGTGCCTAGCCGCAGCGTGAGGGAGGTCAGAGAGAGCCGAGGACGAGGTCTGAATGTCGTGCACGATGGAGATTTGGTTGCTCATACACGAGGGAGATTTGACAGCATACACACGATTGGAGACAAGGGTGGCAATCGACGGAGATATGTACTTTTGAGGGAGGAGAGGTGTGACGTCCGAGTGGTTGTTTCGTTTGAAAGGGGCCCAAAGGGAGTTTTGAGTTTAGGTATGTTTATTAAGAAAGATGTTTTCTTTGGAAAAATGGAAGGACGTTAAGGACACTACCGGTAAATATTACTTTTTTAAACCAACTGATGGGGTGGGGTAAGGGGGTTTCCAACAAGTACGATTGAGTGTAAACTATAAATGTGAGTAGTTTGGATATTGACACATAGCTTTCAAATAAAATTAAATATATGACATGCTCTAATAACAACAAATAAATTTTTATATATTATATATTTATTTATTAACGGATTAACGAATTGGATTGGATTCGATTTTGACAATAATCCGATCCAATCCATAAATGAACAGATTTGTAAAAGTTCAATCCGATCCGATCCATTAGACTTATAAATCCAAATCGATCCAATCCAATGACAACGGATTGGATCGGATTACGGATTTTATCCGATCCATGTGCACCCCTAGTAACTTTTATTAGAGCAGAGGATTCAAGTCTCATGGTAACAGAGGTATCCATAGACCTTCAGATGGATGTTGTGAAAAGCAAGCGCGTGGGCTTCGGAATTTGTAGACCAGATTAGAACAAGTCGTCGATTCCGTGTACTCGACACGTAATCTTTGATAACAAAAGAAACGACATAAGAAGTACATTCACAAGTGGATCTAGTCGTCGTATATACTGTGATTGGATCCAACGGTGACATTTATATGGATCTGTAGCTGACCATTTGCAACCTTACAAACACATAAAGCATATACAAATCCATTGTTAGGCTGGAATTTGGAATAAAGTTATTATTTGATATAATATTTTTTAGATACACATATAATTTAACATATTAAAGTCCATCTGTATTTCCTTATAATTTCATAAAGTTAATGATTGATTTTAAATTAAAAATCGATATAACTGGTCTTAAACATCAAGTTTTAATTTTCAAGGAGGGGTCATTTTGAACAATTAAATTTCAAAGAATATGTAAAATGAAACAATAATTAGGAGGGATCATTTTGAACCATTCAAATAAGTAAAATGAAATAATTAGTAATTAATAATTAAAGAGATGCCATGCCCCCTATAAAGTATGCCGGGTCCGCTCCTGTAAACTTACCCACTACCGAGATCGAGGACTCGAAGTCTCATAGTTCGCGAGTCGTCGTCGGAGGAAGAGGAGGATGATCCGATCGATCTCGTTGAAGGATAGGGAACTGTGGTTGCCGGAGGATTGCATGGCGGTCGTGTTGTCCCTCACTTCACCGATGGACGTGTGCAGATGTGCTCTGACATCGGGGGTGTTCCGGTCGGCGGCGGATTCGGACACGGTGTGGGAAGCGTTCCTTCCAGCTGATTACATGGAGATATTGACCAGAACCGTGGAGCCCGTGGAGCACAACACCAAGAAAGAGCTCTACTCCCTCCTCTGCGAGCCCCTGCTCATTGATGGAGGAAGCAAGGTGATTTAATTCCAGCGTATGCTGGTTTTTTTCTCATAGATTCCATATCTTCGCCAAGAGCTTGATCGAATCCAGCGTATGGTGTTTGTATTATGTGTAGAGCTTCCAATTGGAGAGATCGAGCGGGAAGAAATGCATCATGCTGCCGGCGAAGGAAATGGGGATAACATGGGGAGACAACCCAAATTATTGGAGATGGGGTCCTTGTCGTCGCTCCAGGTTTGTCCCCCTTCCCTATCTAGTACCTGCTAATTATGGATCCATATTTATATTGTTCGTACATCACTCGCTCATCTAGTTAGAATTACTTGTTCCATCTAGGGACCTTCTTCTCCATCTTATCAATCAAGTTAGGGTTCCTCCTCCATACCTAATATACCTATCATGAGTTCATTGCAGGTTTCCAGAGGTGGCGGAACTCCGCTCTGTCTGCTGGTTTGATGTGTATGGCAGCATTGACACAGCAATGCTGTCACTCAGAACATCCTACGTCGCCTACCTCGTCTACAGGCTAAAGAGAGGAGCAGATGGCTTCCAGCACCCACACCAGGAAGCGTCCATCTCCGTCGGCACCCATTCGACGGTGCGGAACGTCTACCTGCAGGAACCTGACGAAGATGATGATCAGGTCAGACTAATTGGACGAAAGAGAGCTGATAGGTGGATGGAGATTGCCATTGGGGAGTTCTTCAATGAAGATGGGTATGACGGACAGGTTTTCATGAGAGTGAGGCAGACCACAGTGATGAACTGGAAGAGAGGTTTGATCGTTCAGGGCTTCGAGCTGAGGCCTAAAAATAACACTTGAGAGCTTACTTGTTCTCCACTTGAGCTAACCGTGTCGTCATTGTTGTTTATATGTAATATATGATGTGGTTGTTTATATGTAATATATGATGTGGAAATTGTTCTAGTGTATATGATAACGGATTGATATGTTTTATATGCACTAATTAGTTGCATCTCTATGGCAGTGGATAACATGCACACACCAATTTTTTTCATTAAAGATTATAAAAACCGATGCATCACATCAGAAGATACAATGGAATATACTCATCTTTATAAATGGTTAAATGCATACCTATTTATTTAATTAAGATTAAATTGATAATTATATTTTGAAAAAAAATCCCTTTTGTGATTCTTTTGTTTTGAAGAATCTAGCTCGTGAAACCCACAAATAAATTTTCGGGCCTATTGGTAACATAAAGCACAAGATCTCTAAGAAAAGATAGAATCACTAAAATAATACTATTCATCTTCTTCTCGGCTCTTCCCTTCTTCCAGTCAGGAGAGGCCCCAGAATTCTGGCCATGGCTACTAAGAAGGTATCTCGTTCTTGCTCTTGATTAAATTACTGGCCCTTCTTTGTTTCAGCCATTTTTTTACGGATTAGAACTGTGCTTGCCTTGTGTTCCCGGGTGGCAAAGGTTATGCATTCCTAAGATCTAACTGGGTTTTGCTCAAAAAGCCTAATTTTGTATTACTCAGGTACCTGTAACTAGTTTATCTTTAAAGATCAAGATACGTGCAACCTTAAAACCATCTTAAGAACAGTTGATTTTGATCTTCAAAGATGAATATCTGCAATCCGTATGACTAGATTTTAGGATTGAATTACGAAAAAGCGAGGAACACGAGCTACAGTGCTTCTCTGCAGTTGCAGGGGATAGCCTCAGGAAAGGAGAAAAACAAAAAGAGAGATTTTAGGATGCTAGATGAATTTCGCATACATATAAATATTATGGTGTTATATGGAAAGGTGAAATAACTGTGGAATGCGACATACATACCTGCAGGTGAACAAGTACGACATAACTGTGGACCAACTGTGGAATGCGACATATATATAACGACATTATTACTCATTGAGAAATGATTTTTCGTATTTGAAATTAGAGATGAATATCATATCTGTCGCTATATCATTAACGATGGTCCCTACAGCTATGTTCATCCGTTGTTATTTCTAACAACTGTAACTAATACAAAATTTAGCGTTGATTAGTTAAAATTTTGAGATATATCAACAGATAAGCATCGTTATACCGACCATCGCTAATGATATAACGACAGATATGACATTCTCTGCTAATTTCAAATTCGAAAAATCTTTCGAAATAAATAATATCATCGTTGTATATTTAAAAACAACAAATTTAATAATGGATTTAGAAAAAAATGTCACTATAATTCAAATCTGTTGTAGTGAGCCATGTCCCTCTATTTCCACTGAAGAAATGGGAAGGCAGAGCGGGAGAGAAGAGAAGTCCTAGCTTCAAACCTCAGCCTTCAAATAATAGCGCACACACCATACCATCCCGGTGGGTCACCCTGCCGGTGGGTCACCCTGCCATGAATAAGAGGTACCAACCACTGATACCAAGTCAATCCGACGAATCCAAGGGTCATCACGAGGAGGAAGAGGAGGATGATCCGATCGATCTCGTTAAAGGAGGGGGAGGAGTGGTTGCCGGAGGATTGCACGGCGGCCGTGCTCTCCCTCACTTCACCGAGGGATGTGTGCAGATCTGCTCCAACATCGAGGGTGTTCCGGTCGGCGGCGAACTCGGATACGGTGTGGGAAGCGTTCCTTCCACCTGATTACATGGAGATATTGACCAGAACCGTGGTGCCTGTCGGGCACGGCACCAAGAAGGAGCTCTACTTCCGCCTCTGCGAGCCCGTACTCATAGATGGAGGAAGCAAGGTGATTTAATTCTAGCGTTGATTTCAACTCTATCAGCGTATTGCTTTTCGTATATCTATGTGAGCGCATCACATAGATTTCGAGAAGAGCTTGATTGAATCCGTTGTATGGTGCCTGTATCATGTGAAGAGCTTCCAATTGGAGAGAGCAAGCGGGAAGAAATGCATCATGCTGCCGGCGAAGGAACTGGGGATAGCATGGGGAGACGACCAAAGGTACTGGAGATGGGGTCCTCATCGTCGCTCCAGGTTTGCCCCCTTCCCTATCTGCTAATTATGGATCCGTATTCAAATTGTTCTGATAAAGCTAGCTATTAGGATCGGCTATCAACAAAGTTTAATCCGTTTTCTGGGCGGTGCCCCACTAGATATCTGCTAGATATCCACATGTCGACCTATTGGTCATGCCTCACTTGCAGTGGCCGATTCAACATAGAAGGGATCGTTTTGGTGCTCTGAGTTCGCTCACAATATTTGAGCCAACAAGTGGGGCATGGCAATGCTAGAGATGATCCTCTGCTGTTACACAACAATCTGAATATTTTTTAGAAAAAGATCACGATCATTTATCATTAGTACGACTCATAGGTGCGTGGAGACGGATCGTCTGTGGTACACAGTAATGCAGCAGATTATGCAGTAGCCGTATAAGCACTTCGCACGATTTTACACTTTGTGTGAACCCGTAAAGTGTAAAATCATGTGAACTGTCCAATTAAGATCGAGCGGTTCACACGATTACATCAGTCACATCATCACAGAGAGGATCTTCTCTATAGGGGTGTACCCCAAGAGTAAAAGAGCACGACAGTGCCATAGAGTAATATCAATACATGCTCAACATCGAAATAAACACCACACAGCAGGGTTTAAAAAACCGGATCAAACCGGCCGGTCGGACCGGTTGGACCGGGAACCGGCCCCGACCTGGTCGGTTCGGTCGGTTTTAGGTAAATAATTTTTTTAAAAAAAGAAAATAAAAAAACGGGTCAGACCGGTGGTCGGACCGGGTTGACCCGAGCGGTTGGATCGGTTTACTCGAATTGACCTGGATTTGATGGTTTAGTATATTTTTTAAAAATAAAGGTTTAAATAATGAAATAATAGAGTTTTTATCACTTGTAACCTTCTTAAATTCTACTATTTCAGTTACGTCCCTCTCTTTTTTGGAATATAACTTGTACCACTACTTTTTTGGGGTAATTTTCTAAAAGCAACTATAAATAAATTATTACAATACTATATTCATATATAATGCTAGAAAATGTGACTACCTTTATAGAGTTTTATTCAAAATAAACAATCATGTTTTTATATTGAAAGATTTGACATTTTAAAAGATTATTTCATTGATATATAAATACATATTTACATATATCTATCCGATTTTATCGGTTCAAAAAACCGGTTCGATCGGTCGGACCAGTAAATTAAGCCCGGTCCGGTTTTTTCCGAGTCGATATGAATGATAACGTCATGTTGACATCATCACCGGTCCGACCGGTTTGGACCGACGGACCGACCCGGTTGGACCAAACTGAAGACTAACCGGTTTAATGTCTGGTTCGGTTTTTAAATCCTTGCCACACATATTGTAGAGTGCTCGCAAAATAACTTACAACATTGTCCAACAATAATACGAGGAGGAAGTAATTCGTTTAGCGTAATCGTATGGATTTAATTCCAAAAGCATAAATAGTACTATAAGATAACAACTTATCAAATCTACATTTGTACCACAATAATCTGGAAGAAATGCGAGATAGGGATCCTTTCATATACCTAAAAGTATATATATGTGAGTCCATTGCAGGTTTCCAGAGGTGGCGGAACTCGTGTCCGTGTGCTGGTTTGATGTGAACGGCAGCATTGACACAGCAATGCTGTCACCCAGAACAACCTACGTTGCCTATCTCGTCTACAAGCTAAAGAGAGGAGCATATGGCTTCCAGGACATACCCCAGGAAGCGTCCATCTCGGTCGGCACCCAGTCGACGGTGCAGAACGCCTACCTGCAAGAGCCTGATGAAGATGATGGTGATCAGGTCGGACGAACTGGACGAAGCAGAGCTGACGGGTGGATGGAGATTGCCATCGGGGAGTTCTTCAATGACGAAGGGACAGATGGGGAGGTGAAGGTGGGAGTGAAGGAGACTCGAGTACTTCAGGGGAAGAGAGGGCTGATTGTCCAAGGCATTGAGCTGAGGCCAAGAATCAATAACTAAGACTGCAGCAGTATCGTCGTTGTCGTTTAATTGATTACTTCAAACACGACGTGGGAATTGTACCATCTTATGTAAGGTGGAAGATCAAATGTTCAGCTCATTCCATCTTCTTATTGGACAAGGACATGGGTTCTCTCGAGCTTGATGTTTTCAGTTTTTCTGCATCATTTGGTCAAACGTTCAGTGGGTGTGGTCAAAATTTCAGTTTTCGTAGGTTTTGAACTAAAATAACTATTTGTGTCCTCTCATTGCAATGATTAGCATTCCCGTAACTATCCTTAGCTCGACTTTGATGTGAGATTCAATAGTAGGGAATGGGGCGAGGAAATTAATATGCCAAGTAATTGTTGACAATAGATTCCTCCTGTAAATTGAACGGTTGAAAAACATGAAGTTGACAAGTGGACTCAATAAGATCCTCGAAAAGCCTCAGAAGCTACTCCGCCCGTAGAGATTCTTGTACTTCTCCCCCAGTCAGCACAAAGAGATCCTCGAACTGGAGCTCCACGAGTTGTAGGCTCGGACTTTGGTGCAGGCTCGTAATAGACGCAGGTTGGTTTAGACAGACGTGGCACATCAGGAATGCTTCACGAAATCGCATGCAGGGTTGGGTGAAATGAGGCTTCGGTTTGAATTGGTGTCGCGGTGGAGAGATTTGAGTCTCGTAGGATCAATAGATCCTACGATACTTGTACGCTCTAGAGATTTCCTTCCTCCTTGCTCGGCAGAGATAGCGTTGGTTGAGCTCCAACAATCACACTTCATCTCCTCCTCACTCGTACACGTACGTCAACCAGGAATGAAGTTGATGGCTTGGCGAATATGCTCGAGGCTCAAAGATGACGTAGCGATGGCTGAAGACTCCTGATGATGCAAGTTCAGCAGGGGGCTTAGGAACCAAAGTTGGCTCTGACCTATCTCTGACTAACGAGGCTCTAGGGACCTGCAAATGTTAGAAATCAAATCACACACAAGGGAGTTTTTTCCCAGATTGGGCATGGGAGGCCTCAAAATGCCCTGTCAGGGTATGTCAGTCTCAAAATACCATGTCAGGGCATAGATCGGCAAACGGTTCGCCGATCGGCGAACCGTTCGCCGATCAACCACCCTCCCTCTTCACAGCCCGCCTCGGAAGGGGTGGATGGCAGGGGCACGTACGAGCTGATGCGTTGAATGTGCGTTGATCGGCGAACGGTTCGCCGATCGGCGAATCGTTTGCCGATCTATGCCCTGACAGAGCATTTTGGGGCTGACATGCCCTGACACGGTATTTTGGGGCCTCCCATGCCCAATCTGGGAAAAAGCTCCACACAAGGGGGAGTGAATAGGGAAGGGTCTGGAATGACTAGAGGGTCTGTAATGACCTGGAGATGGAGACCCTAAATGGGTTCTTCATCTTGTCGAAGAACAGGGAGTGAGATGGAGTGGGCGATCTGATGATGGATGGAATTGATAGTGAGATTTGCGAAGATCGTGAAGTGCTGGTGATGATGTAGAGTGAGTCAGATGAGGGATTGCGCATGTGTATGTGTATAGATAAAATCGAGAAAATGTGAAAGAACGAAGGAAAAAGTATTAGGGTCTTACCTGGAGAAGAAATAGGAGATCTGAGGTGAACGTCAGAGGTGGTTTACAGGCCTATTATGGAGCTTAGCACGCTTTAGGTCTTTGTGTCTACTCCTTGGCAGGAGGATAAGAGCTCGAACAACCTTAGATATGGAAGTGGCTCGATTAAGATTCGAGGATCTCGTCTAAATCCTAGTCTCCATCATCTCTTAGCTTTTAGCCTCAACCTCTATCACAGGCAGGAAGTACTAGGAGCCAGGAGGAAGGTCATGCAAATGGCATATGGTGAGAGCGGTTGACCGGAGAGGGTTTTTTTTATCAAATGAAGGTGTGGTTTAGCGGCTCCTAGGCTGTTGTTTCAACCTCCGTCCAAGAGAGCACGTAAGGTAGTCGGAGGTGTCCGGAGGTTGTCTGATGATAAGGGTGTTTCGAGCTAAGAACGGTACCGGTCTCAAGGCGAGAGGCTGCGTGGTAAGGCCGACAGAAAATGGAGAAGTCGGTGGTTTTACAACCAGCGAGGCGAGGCTGCAAGGGTGTGTGTCGGAAGGGCATGAGGTGGGAGTTGACATGCCGATCGTCTTATCAAGATCCGAAGGTTAGGATTTGGTCGCGAATGGCGGGCATGATGGATTCGATCAATTGATCAAACGGTTTGTAATTATGGCAGGTCGGAATGAATAGCAACCATGCGATCAAAATGATCAGATCCTAAAATAAGGGCGCCTCATAGTAAAAGTTCAACGGATGTGTGAGAAGATGATTGGGCCGCGTGGCCCAATCAGAAAAATCAGAATTGAAAATATGTTGTAAAATCAAAAAGAAATAAAAGATGATGTTAAAATATCCTCATCAAATTGTGTAGAATTTAATTTTCTACAACTTTGATTTAGAAACCCAAGTCAAAATAAGTTATATGTATATAGTTATGATTTTTGTGAGTATTATATATATAATTACTCTTTTTTATTCTTTTCGTATTTTTTGGTATTTTAAATAATAATTAATATACATATTATTATTTAAAATGTTATGTTTTTATGGGATTTTTAATATTTAGAAAATACATAAAATAATCGAAAAATATAGATGAAAATATATAACACGGAGACAAGTTATTTAAAACAATAATTAGTGTTATATATCTGCAGAGTAAGGGTTATCAATTAAAGTTAATTAATGGTTAATTACTTTTGTTTAAGCGGAGGAATAATAAAAAGAATTGAGCTGATAAACTATATATTTATCAATGGCAGAGGAGGAGGTTGAGGCGAGGGTCTAGACAGAGGAGGAGAAGGGGGTGTGCTGGTTTTAACAATTATGCTCATCTTAACCACAACATGATTTGAATAAACATTGATTTAGATCAACGTATTGGCGATCAAACTAACAGAAGGGCACAACTGATAACAGTGTAGAAGTCAATGAGACAACTGATGTTCCAAAAAAGGAAGAGGTATAGCTGAAATTGCAAAAAGTTAAGAAGGGAATAATAAAATCACTTTTCTTTTTGTTGATACTAGGTAATTTTTACATCTATGTATGATAGAACTCCACATACTTGCTTTATTTATTGGCTTATTGCAGGCACTAAAATTGGTTTGGCTTGGACAAAGTAGGACCCTGAAGCTTTATTTCTAGGTCAAGCTCATGGGTTACATAATTCAACGACTAAAACCCCCTCTTTCCTGTCTTTGTCGTTAATATTATATATTTTAGGATTTTTATCACTTTTTCCCTTTAGAACCCTCCCTATTTTAGAATTTCAGTTATGCCCTTGACTTCTTGCATTGTTGGCATGCGTGTCCTTCCGTTAGTTTGGATGTTAATGAGTTAAACTTAACCATGTTATATTTGAACCAATGTGTGGTTAAGAGGGGTAGAACTGATCAAACACATCTTCCCCTCTCTGTCCAACCCATACCTCTTCCTCTGCTTTGTCGCCCTCCACCTCCTCCAGACCTCTTCTTGCCTTCCTTTCCCACTCCCTAGCCACATGTCCCCCTTCTCATCTTCTTCGTCTTCAATTAGATGCAAGAGGAGGAGATTGAGGCTGCTTGATTTCGTTGCTTCTCTTTCAGTGGTCGATAAGATCCATTAATCTCCCCCAATTGGTAGCTTGAGCTCAGGTCGACAATCTTTAGTAACTTGCAACCGCAAGCAGGAGACGGGTCTCACCAGAGATCGCATTCGCGGTGCACATTGGAATCTCAATGGAAATCTGGTTAGAGGAGGTGGCGACGTAGGTGGGGCAGCGCCGGAGGTCAAGGGAGGGTCCGGAGGTCATCGGGGGACGATGTGAAGGAGGTGAGGATGGTGTTGGAGGTTGGGGGAGGGGGAGGAAAAGGTTAGTCGTGGCGCTGGAAGTTAGGGGCGGAGGTAAAGGAGTTTGGATAAGGCGGAGGTAGGGATGAAAACAAATGTGAATATATTCGTATCCGACACACTATCGTATTCGTTTTATACATATTTTGATATTCGTATTAGTATTCGTTTTAAAATAGATGCGGATAAGGATATCACTTTGATATTCGCTAATATTCGCATTCGTATTCGTATGTTCGTTTTCGTACATAAGTATAACAATAGATTTATTTATAACTGTGTGTAACAACATTTTATGATTGTATTCACCATTATTGATATAATTGTTGTAAAATTACTATATCTGGCATCTATTTTATGCGTAAACCATCATAAACATGTATATTTTAATTAATCTATTAAACAATTGTCATTATTCGTATCCGATTTGTATTCATTTTTAAGGATATTGTAACATATTTTTCACATTCGTCAATATTCGTATCTACATTCGTATTCATATTTTTAAATTGATAAGGATATGATTATACCTATATTCGTATTCGTATCCGACCATTTTCATCCCTAGGAGGAGGTGAGGGTGGAGGATGTGGGAGCGGCCTCGGAGGTCATGGGAGGGGGTGGTGGAGTTCGGAGCGATGCTAGAGGTCGTGGGAGGGGGCAGAGGAGGTGGGGGCGATGCTGGAGATCATGGAATAGGCGGTGGAGGTGGGGGCGGTGTTGGTGGTTTGGCGAGGGGGCGTGTTGGAGGTTGGGGGAGGGGGCAGAGGAGGTGGGGGCAATGCTAGAGGTTAGGGTATGGGACTAGAGATGAGTATCGAGTCGGGCAGGCCCGGCTGGACCTTAGCACGAACCCGGGCCTGTTAACATTATCGAGTTTCGGGTCGGGCCTCGTCCCGTTAATTTTTGGATGGACCGGCCCGAACCCGAACCCGATCCGATGTTAAATAGGTCAGGTTTGGATTGGGCCGGCCCAGTAATTATTTTGGGGTTCGGGGCGGGGCGGCGTCGGGGCGCCGGTGAAAAGAGGGCAGGGGTCGGGGTATGGGCCGTACGGCAGGAAGAGGGCAGACATCGGAGGGGACGCGAGAGGGGGGTGGAACCGTGGAAGGGGCTGGAGGCCCGGAGGAGGGTCGAGGAGGTTGGGCCGTCAGAGGGAGTGGGGATTTGCTAGATGGGGGTCTTGAGGGGAGCGGCGGCATGGGGATTCTGGGAATAGCGTTTTGTGTTTTGGGGTTGGGGGCGTGGCTCCGTGTGGGGTGAGACTGTGGGGGCCGTGGGGTGTGGGGGTGTACGGCTCGGGCCCGTCGGGGACTCGGGTGCTAGGTCGGGAGGGATAGGGATCGAGGAGGGGAGGTCGGGTCGGGGGTGGGGGGGGGGTAAGGGGGTTTGGGGGTCGGGCCTCGGGCCGGGTTCTACGAAGCCCGAGCTCGGCCCGTTATAATAGTGGGCGGATTTTTTAAGCCCGAGCTCGACCCGACAATGAAACGGGTTCGGGTCGGGTCGGACTGGGCCGGCTCAATGCTCATCCCTAGATGGGACAGAGGAGGTCGGGGGAGGAGGCCAGAGGGCTTGGGTTGAAGGAGGGGTTGGAGGAAGTGGAAGGTGGTGGAGGTAGGGGGTGGAAGAAAAATAAAAATTATAGAGGAGTAGGATGAATAAAAAGACAATACTCAAATTTGTCATTTTATAACCTTTGTGTCCCAAAAGTTAACATACATTTGAGATGCATATGGATGCCAACTAACACTACAGCAGAAGTGATAAATGTGAAAAAAGTCCAAAAAAAGAGGAGGATATAACTGATATTACAATACTTAAAAGGAGCACAAGTAATAAAAACTGTATATTTTATTTTGTAGTTACGTGAATCATCGGGAAGATGTCAAAGCTGTGACTGGCGAGTTGCGAGGAAAAGATAATGGAGACCGAAAAAACGAGGACAAGGGGGAAATGGTAAGCAAAAGCGCGTCAGTTGAAATCATGGTTTGAGGCTTGTGATTAAACAATTGCAATATCATGGAAGTGTCCTATATAATCCTTATATAATCCTCTTGACAATGGGCCAATCTGCATCCCACTGCAAGCACTCTTCTGCATAGAGAAGAGAAGAGAGATCTACTCAATCGATGGGGGATTCGTTCGAGAGGCTCAACTCCAGCATCCGTTATCTCTTCTCTTCTTCCTTGGGACGTCGGGGAGACGATGATGAGGCGGAGTCGGAAGCCTTGTGGGAGAGGCTCCTGCCGACGGATCACATGCAGATACTCTCGAGGGCCGTCGATCCTGTGGAGCACTCCTCCAAGAAGGAGCTATACTTCCGTCTTCATCAGCCCCTCCTCCTCGATCATGGCACCAAGGTACATATATCCATACACATCTTGTACTGATTGCCTCGATCATCCTCATATCGAAGTTCGATTTAATTTGTACTGTGTGATGATAGAGCTTCAGGTTGGACATGGCCACGGGAAAGAAGTGTTATATGCTATCAGCAAGGGAACTCGGAATCGTATTGAGAAGTAACCATCGATATTGGAGATGGATTAACCATCCGGATTCAAGGTTTGTTGTGACACTATTCATTATATAAGATCATATCACTAACTTAGAAAGTTTGAGGAGGTAGCTCTCTATTCCCATGTCATTTAGGACTTAGGAGATTGTTTATAATATTTGCATTCTGTGCATCTGGTTGTCGGAAAGGTGTACATGTAATTGTTGTTTTTGTTTTACTTGTTGACTTGTTTTATGAACGTTCTTTCAATGCAGACCATTTGTTTATTGGGTGCAGTTATAATTATGAAGAAATCATAACCTATATGCATCGGCCACAAAAAATGGGCAGATATTTATATGTATTGTAACTATTTGTTATTTCAATGTAGGTTCTCAGAGGTATCTGAGTTCTTGAATGTATGCTGGTTGGAGATCATTGGCAAGATTGATGCTTCAGTACTCTCAAAAAGAACAACTTATACAGCTTACTTAATTTTCAAGATTGCATCCATGACGTATAATCTTCATTATCCACCTCACGAAGCATCTATTCGCGTCGGATCCTATTCATCGAAAGAGCTTCTCTGTTTAGATCCAAGTGAAGAAAGTTCTCAAGAGGGCACACCAGTATATAGGTCCAGGAATCCTGCTGTGAATAGGCAAGTCCCACGTACCCGAGCTGATGGGTGGATGGAGATATTCCTGGGAGAGTTCTTCAACGACGGACTCACAGAAGGTGAGGTGCAAATATCTTTGCTCGAGACCAAGGGAGGACAATGGAAGGCTCGTTTGATTGTGGAGGGGATCGAGTTGAGGCCAAAAGTGGAAGCTGATGCATCTATGGGTTGGAGTATTATCCTTTTTTCAATCTGTAGTAATTGTTTATGATACGTGAGGTGTGTCTAAGTACTGTGTTTATTATGCCCAATTTGTTTCCATGATGATCTTTCTTTTTCTTTTCGGATTTTTGTACCATGAACTCTATAAACTTTAAAGGACAAATGAGTATTGCAATGTTTCTGATATCAAAAGTAGGATTGCAATCGAGTACCGATGTTTCGAGTATATATGTGTGTGTGAAAAAAGTGAATGCGAGTAATGTTTGCATTTTCAAGGATTGACACGCATATGGGCGATACCCGCCGAACCTGTTTATTTTTTTCCAGCACTTCAGTATGGACGAGCACATATGCTCGCCAAGGGCTCTGTATATGATCGTCATATTATTTATAGGCGACCATGTCGGCGACCACATGTTTGCACGCCTACAGGCGGGCAAGGACATAGCGTCAACAAGTGCTCACCCACCTGCCCCGGCGACTCTCGTATCAGCGACCACGCATGGAGTGAGCAAAATTGGCACCCATCACCCAACCAAATTAATCTGGGTTGAGATGTTTGGGTTACCGGTTTGGGCCAATTGGGTTGGGTGAAAACCAAATTACCCATATGAGAAATCTTTTTAACTAAAGGTTAAGTAATGATGGAGCCATTGATGTATGAAAAAGATGTCAAAGTAGGCATGTATTAAGCTCAATAGAGAAGAAGAATGTTGGAGGAATATGTTCAACATTGATGAAAAAGGTTGGGATATGTTCAAGTTGATATGGAGTTGTTCAGTTAAGACTATTGGATTTTCAAGAATAATTTATGTCACATGAAGTGCATATGGATTGAAACATAATTGTGTGGTAATAAGGCATGCTCTCAGATGTTCATAGTATGTAATGATCATATTAGGATGATAGAGAAAAAATATTGAGTACAACACATAATAACAACTGAAATAATGTTTAATGAGAAAAGGTTGTTAATAAGTTGATAGCTTGAATTGGATAATCCGAGTTGTACGTTAAAAATATATAAGAATTCAAAATTCTTGATATAATATATTCATTATATATTGGTTTAGTTGGGTGGGATCAAACCTTTTCTTATCATAATAAAAAGTTTGGGTTATTTGGGTGGGTTGGGTGAAAGACATTAGACCCACCAACCGACCCAATACCCATTGATGGAATATGGTTTGGGTCCAACCCGACCCAATACCCAAATGTCCCAAATCATTTTGACCCATTTTCAATGATTTGGTTGGGTTATATGGGTATGTACCATACATTTTTGAAAAGTTTTACAATCGATAATCATATTAGACCAGCACACAATTAGTATTCAAATACAAATATCTATATTCAAAATTTTTCAATTACAATAGTTAGCTGATATTCGGATATCCATATCCATTTTCATCCCTGCATATGCGCAACTGAAATGTATAATCTCTTGGCTTTGGCTCAATCTGCATCCCGCTGTAGGCACTATTTCAAGCGTGCGAAGGTTATTGCTCATGTTGTTGGGTCAGAACTGCATTGCAGGAACTAAGGATGTTGAAGTTGTTAAGAACTTTTTAGATATATTTACTGAGGATTTGCATGACCTTGCCCCACCACATGAGGTAGAATTTAAGATTTCTCTCATTCCAGTAAGTCCGCCAATATCTTTAGTGTCATACAGGATGGCACTAGTTGAACTGAAGGAACTCAAAGTGCAGTTGCATGAACTATTAGAAAGAGATTCATACATCCTAGTACCTCTCCATAGGGAGCACATATCCTTTTTGTTAATAAGAAGAGTATCGGTGGATCTTGCAAATATTGAAGCAGTTCTTAGCTGGGGTCGATCGAAGAATGTGCTCGAGCTCCGTAGTTTTCTTAGCTTAGCTAGAAATTACAGATAGTTCGTGAAGGGATTTTTGTAAATTACCCTTCTCCTTAGCCAACTGACAAAGAAAAAGACGTCGTATACTTGGACAAAAAAGCATAAAAAAGCTTCCAGACAATGCATGAGAGGATTACTACGGACCTCATCGTGGTGATTCCATCCGACACGAATGGAATCATGGTTTACATTGATGCATCAAAGGAGGGTCTCGATGTATTTTTCATGCAGTATAATAACTAGGATGTTCATATGGATCTCAACATTTGAAATCGTACAAGAAAAATTATCCGACCCTTGACATGGAACTAGTAGTAGTCTTTGCCATGTATCTTTATGGGGTGTCTTTTGAAATCTTCATAGATCATAAGAGCCTCATGCATGTATACAATCAGATTTAGCTCAGTATGAGGCAAAGGAGAAGCATGGGGCTTCTAATGGATTACAAGTGCACCATCTCATACTATCCTAGCATGGCGAACACGGTGGCCAATGCACTTAGTCGTATGCCTCATTCGAGTGAATCTCATCCTCATCTCAAACCATGGTCTCTTCTTGCATCTTTCAATGTTTGGCACACCTTCTAGAGTAGTCGAGAAGCTTCATAGTCCCATCTCTTTCTTTACGGGAGTTAGTTGAGCAAATCATCTATAGACAACACATAAATCAGTGGACGATGGCTCTTGTAGGGACTTTAATTGGATTTTCATGTTAGAGTAATAGTGGACGAGGGTCTACAAGATTGGGAATGAGTAGTCCATGTTTGAATCTGAAGATATGAAAGTAAGTATATCAAAACTGATTGGAAGCATTTATATTTTTTTAAGTATAATTATCAACTTAGTTTTTGCATGGGATCACAGTAATTGTGTGTGTGTGTGGTGGGCACTATTATATCCAACGGTTTTCATTAAACTCCAGCTGCAGTTGGAGCCATGAGTGCTTATGAACCCTGCCCTCACAATTTACACAACCATCACAAAATGCTATCGTGTGGTCAGACTTTATATAATTGGCATAAAATATTAAAAACTTATCAAATATTATGGGCATGACATAGGGAAGAAGTTCTAGTCTATTAAGGTGCAGTTGACCGATTGGAGGATACGATTACATTGACAGTTATAATTTTTATTTTTTGAAAATTAATAAATCTTCTATATTATATGAAAAACGCATGGACAAATCTTACGAGGAAGACCTAGACGATGTAAAGAAAAGAGCGATGAGGAGGAGGAGGTAGATAGACACCCCAATGCAAGACATCATGGATTATGGATTGATATCTGTGAGAGGGACAATGAAGGAAGAAGATAAAGAGGAAAGCAAAGGGAGAATCAAAAAGAAAGGAAACGTTAGTTTTTGGTAGGTAGAAGAAATGAGATTAAATTTATTCTACAGTTTTAGTGTATATGCATGATGCAGGTGCATGTGATATGTGTGTGAGTGGATCATCAATGTGTAAAAATGTGTATATGTGTGGGCGTGCATGTATATATAACAATTCGTCCATCTACACGAGCATTGCATAAATCATAGGAAAATTCAAAGATTTCTAGGGTTAAAAGCATGTACTTTACTCTAAGGATACTTCGTAGTATCCTTAGAGGAATGCAACTCATGTAGGATTTTTTTCTTGCATGACTTTCGCATGACGATTGCCACTATCATTAAATGTAGCTCTATCTAGTCCTCGAACTCACGTGAAAGATTTGGCATCTGTAACACCTATATCCTCAAAAGATAGTGTCACGTCTAAAACTCACGAAATGTGGGTGTGGTTTATATGTAGTGGAGATTATACAACATCCTCACCTCAAAGCCAGGAGGAAACGTTTAGTAGGTCTATAGA
Source organism: Ottelia alismoides (assembly GCA_037367405.1). Classification (NCBI taxonomy): domain Eukaryota; kingdom Viridiplantae; phylum Streptophyta; class Magnoliopsida; order Alismatales; family Hydrocharitaceae; genus Ottelia; species Ottelia alismoides. Next base: position 826,522 of record JAZKJV010001623.1, read on the forward strand.
TATCAAGGTGACCAAAGTACAATTGCAGCTTTGTCCTATATTGTGCATGGTTCATATTGTAGTTAAGGTCAATTAAGTGTTTGATACGTATTTGTAAGGGTTCGCAATGAATTTCGACTTACGATATCTTGCATCCAAATATTGCCCAAGGATTATAATGTAATTGGACAATATCTAAGGGGCCGTGTTGTAAAAAAATCCTTATTCTTTACATAATACTCTGTTTTGTGAAATTCCCGTAGGGAAATCAGATCCAATCATAGGATGCTTAGGGGGGAAGTACTTACCACTATAAAAAAAGGAGATATTTGTCTTGAGAGTTATAGTACAGGAAAATAAAAGTGCAGATTTGGTTTCATACACTTAGGGCCCGTTCGGTAGGAGAATAAGCAGGAATAAGGATGGGGAATAAGGGGAATAGGGGTCTATTCTCCGTTCGGCTGGAGGATAAGAATAAGGAGAATAAGGTAAAATAAAGGTAGGTAAGGTGGGATAAAGATAGAAATAAGAGTGAAATAAGATGAAATAATTAAGAATAATCGTACCACGGGGAAGCGTGTTGGGGGGCTTATTCCTCTTATCCCATTCCTCCTTATACTCCAAACGAACAGATGGCCGAGTCAGCTAAGTTGATCCGGACTTGGTATTAAAAAACTAAGGTAAATTCCAAGTTGACTGGGATTCAGTTTTCCTATCCACCTAACCTAATACACGTTAACTTGGCCGAGTCGTCTAAGTTGATTGGGACTTCTAATAAATAACGGCAGTAATTACTCCGCGTTCTGTACGGCAGATCATGACCATTTATTATTATTTAAATATTGAGGGGTATTAAAATACTGTCCCAGACAGCTAAGTTGATAAATTACATATTTTCTTTCTTTATATTATTATATTTTTCTAATCACGATGCCCAAGTTGACCAAGATGCACACAAGAGCTGAGCTGCATAACAATCCATACGGCGATACCTCTGATCATGAGATAGATGTATGTATATATAGCTCCTGGATTCCTTGGTTCTGGCTCAATCTGCAACCAACTTCAAGCACTGTTGTTCGTAGAGAGCCAGTCCATAAATGGCGGAATCGCTCGAGAGCGCCTACAAACCCATCAGGGGATTCATCCCCGATGCGCTGGAACCGCAGGAGGATCGCAAGGAGACGCTCTCCAGGGCCGATCAGGGAGACGAGAAGGAGGATCGCACAGAGAGACTCTCCACATGGGTCGACGGTTTGGTTCACGAACGTGAGGTGTTGGAGCAGGAAGCCCACTGGGAAAAACGCCTGCCGGTTGACTATGAGAATATACTCTCGAGGGCCGTCGATCCAGTGGAGTACTCCTCCATGAAGGAGCGCTATCTCCGCCTTCAGAAGCCCCTCCTCCTCGATCGAGGCACCAAGGTACGTACATCTCCTACACAACACATCCAATCTACTGTCGGATTGGAGAAGTCGAATCTAATTAGTCCGTATTGTGCGATGACAGAGCTTTATGTTGGATATGACCACCGGGAAGAAGTGTTATATGCTATCAGCAAGGGGCCCTCCGGATTACACATGGAAGTAACCGCGAGCATTGGAGATGGGTCAGGCATGCCAACTCCAGGTTTGCACCATAACACATACCGGCCTGTAGGGGTGGGTGTGCATGGGGGTACCCAATCCGTTCAACCGTGATCCGTTTCGATCCGTCATTATCGGATTGGTGGATCAATCCGATCCATTGCAAGGGGTAACCATAATAACAGATATCCGAATTATATGAACGGCTCTCGGTTACTTGCGGGTACCGTGGATCTTTAAAACACATCAATCCATGATATGATTAAGATGTGATTTCTAACGTAAGAATTTTTTTAGAAAAATCAACGTTAATAAATCCGTTATACGTGAACAAGCATTAGTTATATATTCGCACAACTTTCGATTGAAAAGATCACTATGAACACAAAATTAAAAGAACAAAAAAGAAAACGGGCTTCGATCTACACTTATGCTTTTTCAAAGCAAGTATAATATATTTATCTTTGAATTTTAAATGATCGACACTTGATAAATAAATACTCGTTTTGCTGCTGATGGGTCGAATTAAAGCTCGCTCGAATTGGAGTACGATATGACACAAATTATCGATTTCAATCATAATATTAGAGCTCGATCGAAACAAAATTTCGGTCGGATTTTGATCAAAATTTTGATTATTTCTATTAGCATTCCTTTTATCTACCACCAATCTAATTAACATATCGATCATTCCTGTTGACTTTCGGCACCTGTTGAAATCGAAATTTCGATTGGATTTTTACCCAAAGTTTTGGTCATTTTGTTTCATTTCTTTTATCGACCACCCATCTAGTTAACATACCACCATTTTGGTCGAATTTTGATACGTCAAAATCGAAATTTCGGTCGGATTTTGACCAAAATTTTAATCATTTCGGTTAGCATTTCTTATTTCGACCACCCATTTAGTTAATATATTGCTCATCTCGGTTGAATTTAGGCACTTGTCAAGATCGATATTTTTACCGAATTTCGATGAAATTAGAAATTAGAGGCCGTAGTCCAATTGCTAAACCTTATGAACTTGACGTTTATTCAAATTATGTTTGAGATATTTATTTTTTTAATTCACCTCATTGATGACATGCATATGGCAACAAATGTACTTTTTAAATTTCATTATTAATTATTTTTCATATTAAAATATTAGATCTTTTATTTCTGTTAAAAATACAAACATCTAGAAGCCTCTTCTCTTAAAGTCACCCAATGATCTAAATCTCGATTTATAAATTTCTATTATACCGATTCCAAGTAAAGATCTCAATCACAAGCAATTTCGAAGTCGAGATGGACAAGGAGTTTGCCAAGTCCACGGATAAGATCCGTCAACCCAGGGTTATTGTCCGGATTGGAGAGACAATGAAATGGATCGACCCGTGGGTATCCACGTTACATAGGGTCGGAGCTCCATATATCTTGGATCAAACAGGGTTGGGTACCCGATCCAAAATAATTTGCTGGATACTCATGAGTTTAGGATCGATCCATACGGATCGGATCGGATACCCGTCTAACCTGTAACCCTTGCACAGCCCTACCGGCCTGCGGCTGCGGCTTCCCCATTTCCAAACCTTGTGATTTGTGATTACGTCCGACCTTGAGTTGAACTGTATAGACCTAATATAATTGGAGGGATTTCGAAACGGATAAGATGGCCTTTAAATCGTTATCTTTTCTTACTTTATTTGCTTAACAATGACTCTAACAGCCTGACTTGGTTGTCTGGTTCAGATTTGCAGAGGTGGCTGAGCTTGTGAAAGTCTTCTGGTTGAACATAGATGCCAAGATCCACAGTTCAGAACTCTCTCCTGAAACAACCTATGCAGCGTATCTCATCTTCAAGCTTCCTTACGAATCGTCGTTTGGTTTCGCTAACCAAACACAGAAAGCACACATCTCGATCGGGGCCGAAAATTTAGTTGAGTCGACTGTCCGTATTGATGGGCAAGATGGTCCAGTGCCAATCCCTAGGGAGGATGGATGGATGGAACTTTACTTGGGTAAGTTCTACATCCATGAGCAGATGAATAAGGAGATAGGGATCGCCTTCAAGGAGGTCGAGATTCAGGAAGAGAAGAACGGCCTGATTGTGGAGGGCATCGAGGTGAGGCCCTACAGGCAGTGAAGTTACGTTGAATATCACCCAAATGCTGCTCGATCAGTGTTTCAAACTTATCATCCTTTGTCTATTCTATTATCGCGTGAAAATTGCACATGCTATGCTGCAAATAAGTGCATCGATTGAATACTAGCTACCTCTCTTTTTTTAATCTGCTGTACTTGTTTATGATATGTAAGATTGTGTCTAAGTGTGCCTACATCACCGATGGTTTTCAAGATGATCTTCCTATTTCTCTGTACGAAAAGATCCAATAAATCCATTGCAATAAAAAGGAGTTATACAGAACCACCGGATGTTTGTTAAGTTCCAATACAATGGTTTTCATGATGAACGTCTCTGTTCTTGCAAAAAGCAGAGAGGTTGTGTGCGTGAACCATATTTTGCTACGAGCTTCTATCCTTCTTCCCATCTTCCAATCCGATTGGGCGAGCAAGTTGATTATGTTGGCAATAAGTTTTGCTGCCAACTTGCGCAATGTATTTGTTATAGTTATACACGTCCGAAATCATGAGGTCTTCTTGGGGATTAAGTGATGTAAGTATACAACTTGTGCCTTGTTTACTTCTCACGAAATCATCAGTATACAAGAGTATGTCGACGTTTCTTACGACGATCGTTCTTGGATCTGATCGCACAATACTTATGTGTATGTGCCCAGTAAGTACTGAATCCTATCAACCACCGATCGTCACTTACACTGACATAGAGGAGCCATCCTCTGTGCAACCTTATTATCGGTGACATTCCTACAGGTTCCTACTGAAGCGAGGGAAGCTTGGGAACATGAGGATAGCCCCTTCGCTTGCAGAAGCACAGCGCTCCGCACAATCCATCCATGAGCATGCAGCTTCAGTTCAATACATCCAGAACAACCATAGTTCCTTGACTGCAGTAAAAAAAGCAAGGAAATCTTCCAAAACTAAGTTATGAGCATTGAGCAGGAATAGGATGCAGGAAAGGGAGCGGGAATGAGTGACATCAGCCATGGTTTAGCAGAACGTACACTCTTAAAACAGAGATTTCTTCTGAGCATGGAGCGAGAGACACCTTCCAAGGCAGCACCTCGCACAGAGCCAAAGCCGGCTTCTGCTATAAGGCTACCTCTTCAACCTGCTAACCTGATTACTTCCTCCAGCCCAAGAACAAGCAACAACAAAGCATTTTCCCGCAATTGAGTAGGGTCGGCTAAACAGATATCATAATATCTCTTTATATTGTACCCAAATGGATGGATTGGTTGGGGATGGAGGCATTGGGGAGGAGCAGTAGTATTGTGTGTTTGGAGGGAATCAAATGAAATTGGAACGGTGTAGTTAGAGTGAATTGTCTCTCTTCCAAATTGGACGAATTAGGAGGGAATGGAAAGAAGTCTATTGATGAGCATTATGTGCTTCTTCTATTTGTATATGACTGCCCATATATCTCATCTTTGAAGATATTTGAAAGTGATTTTAAGGGCAATAGGTGAATTATCATTCATGATCTCCCTTCCGTTCCCTTCACTTGACCTTCATGTATGCAACCAATATTAAAAAAGCTGCTCTCCCAGAAAAAAGAAAAAATAAATAATGGCTGTCAAAACGAAGGTGACAAAGATACCATGTGAAATGGTTCTAACCATGGAGGAAGATGTACTTTATGGCTAGTGTTCTCACAGATGCTACAGTGATCCATCTGCATGGCTTGCAGTTTCCTGCTGGGCTTGACACCGATTGCAAAGTAAGCATTTGCTGAAAATTAGATGCCAGAACAAGCTAGTCAAGGTACCATAACAGGAGAACCATTTCTAAACAACCCAATGGAATATATTTGACTAAATAAAGGTGCACGGGTAACTAGTATAAAAAGTTGAGCACATTAGCTACAAGATATGAGGTAGCAAAACTATACTAGAATCAAATTACTCCTGCAATATATCTTGCAATGGGTCAATGGCTTCATCACTAGGTCCCGCCGTTTGGGTATACATAATGGGATCTGGTGGAGGCTTGATGCTAAAACCATGCCCTTCCTTCGCCTCGAATGCGGCTTTTTCCTTGGCTCTTTTCGCGCGTTCCGCGACTTCCTCCTGCATGTGGGACCAGAAAATTGTTTCATTATATGCAAAACACGGGTTAGTTTTGTTTGTAATTTAGTTAAATTCCTTATTGCTGGTATAGCTTGAGGGCGTTTGTCTTTTGTTATATCCTTTTGTTGATATTCTACGTAATTCTCCCAAGGGTCCCCTAGAATGGAGAACATAACGTGCTCCTTTCATACTCAAAATTAATTCCTATTTTTCATAAGGTCTAAAAGCACTTGCCCTAAATCATGGAACTAAATCCAGTTTGAAATCCTGTGAATTCTTCGTTGTGGGATGTAAGGTGGTGTCATACCTGGTTTATGCCCATGTATCCATTATATGCCTCAGCCCGGATTTTGCACCTTTTTGTTCTATTTGTACTTTTTCATTCTCCTTCCTTTGATGGTAGACTCCTAGGACTTGCAACCATTATATGCCTAAGTAGGCCCTTATTTTCTATTTTTCGCTATCTTTACAACATTCCTTTCTCCCTTATTTGATGGCAGCCTCAAAAGCATCGGTGAGAACCACATCCCCCCAATGAGAATTTGGGAACATACAGTGCATGAGCACGGTGCTTGCAATATCAAAAAAGTTGCAGATATTTTCGGTTGGCAACTCCATTTTGTTGTGAGGTATAAGCACAAAGTAGTCGGATATATAATCCTTTATAGGAGAAGAAAGAATGCAAGTTTTGTGAGACAAACTCCTTGGTATTATCAAAGTGAAGGAATTTCACATTGGTACAGAATTGAGGTTTTAGTTTATTAACAAACTTGACAGTGATATCGGAGGTCTGGTCCCGGACTGTCACTGGCTCCTTTATATAGGGGAAAAATCCCATAGGGCAAATAACATAAAGGAAAATTACATAAAAAGGAAATAACATATAACATAAACTATTTCCTATCACAATTAGTATGAGATGCCTTAGGACTCCTTATATAAGGAAGTCTTACGGTTAGGGGATACATCAACAATACATTAAAAAGACAAAAGACAAGTGTACCTACGGTGGAAATATCACTCACTATTATATTATTTATTAAACATGTGTTCCCTACTAGCGACATGTTGCATCATCCGAATGCAATGAAAAGTTGACAAGAGCTGCTACATCATTGCTCAGATGTAGTTCAGAATTGGAAGGGTTCTCACATAAGGAATGCATGAGAGTGAATAAGCTAGTTCCGTTGCATTGTCGTTCGGATGCAGTCTAAAATTTACAAGGGTTCTCGCATAATGGACACATAAGAGTAAAGAAGTTAGTCCAAAAGAGGTTGCAAAAGGAAGTTGCAGATAGGCAATTAGAATATTGTCACTTTGACTGGTAAATCAATGGATATAGTAGATACGATGGAAAGAAGAAAAATTCGGATACTATGCCTCTAAGAGACAAAATTGGTTGGAGAGAAAGCAAGGGAGATTGAGAAGGCATGCTTTAAACTTTGGTATTCTTGTAAAGATAAGGGTGGTGGTGGTGGAGTGGTTGTATATAAGGATAGTGTAGTTGTGGTGCAAAGAATCGAGGATCGAATTATTTTGCTAAAATTGGTGCTCGAAGAAGAAATTCCGAATATCATCTCGGTTTATGCACCACAATTAGTTTAGACGAAAGGACTAAACAACCTTTTTGGGAGGATTCGGATAAGATTATGCAAGGAATCCCACAAAAAGAGATGACTAGCCTAGGTGTAGATCTTAATAGACAAGTGGGAAAGGAAACTTCAGGGTATGCTAGTGTCCATGAGGCCATGGCTTTGGAGATAGAAATAAAGAGGGAAAAGTCATTCTATATTTTGTAACCGCTTTTGATCTTTCCATATGGAACACTCTTTTCAAGAAGAGGGAGAGGCATTTAATTACTTATAAGAGTGGTCCAACTAGAACGCAGATAGATTACTTTGCATTGAGGAGAAGAAATCATTTGTTTTGAAAAAACTACAAAGTAATTCCAGGAGAGAATTTGATAACTCAACATCGCATGTTAATCATGTATGTGCACATAAAAGGGGCGTAAAGAAAAGGATGCTTTTCAAGATCACTAGAACTAGATGTTGGAATCTTCATTTGAAGCAATCAACCTTCAGGGAAAAGGTTTTACAAGATTTTTCTTGGGATTATAATGAAAGTGCAAATAAGATGTGGGAGGTGGCAGTATCTTGTATCCAAAGGATAGCCAAAGAAATGCTAGGCGGGTCGAAGGGAGGAGTTCCATGCCAAAAGAAGGCTTGGTGGTGGAATGGAGGAGTGCAAGAGAAGCTTAAAATTAAAAGAGCTTGTTTTAAAGCCATGTCTAATGATAGAATAGAGGAAACTATCACAAACTACAACAAAACAAAGGAAGCAAAGAAGGTTGTAAGTAAAGCTAAGTCAAAAGCTTATGAAGTTTTGTACAAAAAACTTGACTCTAAGGAGGGCCAAAAGGATATACTCAGATTGGCCAAAGCAAGAGAGAGAAAGAGCAATGACCTTTCTCAAATGAGATGCATTAAGGATGAGAAAGGACATGTGCTTGTTACTTAGAAGGATATAGAGACTGGATGTAAGCAATATTTCCATAAGCTTTTCATTAGGGAAGGAAATAGAGATATCACTTTGGCAGATCTAGCTAATAAACTTGAATCGTGCAAGTTATAGATGAATACAAAGGGAGTAGAGGAGGCTTTGAAGGTTATGAAATCCAGGAAAGGTGTAAGACATGATGTCATTCATATGTAAGTATGGAGAGTTCTATGTGAGCGTAGTTTGACTTGACTTGCAAATTTATTCAATGTTATTTGGTGAAGCAAGCAAATGCCTGAAGATTGGAGAAGCATCGTGGTGCCTCTTTATAAGAACAAAGAAGACATTCAAAATTGTTCAAATTATAGAGGTATAAAGTTGATGAATCATAGTATGAAAATTTGGGAACATGGGATCGAAAGAAGGTTGAGGCACATTTCCAAAGTAAAAGAAAACCAATTTGGATTCATGCCAAGTCGCTCAACTATTGAAGTCAACAACTTGTTGCGGAGAACAATGGAGATTTATAGAACTAAAAGAAAAAACTTCCATATGATTTTCATTGATTTGGAGAAGGCGTATGATTTAGTCTCACAGGTGATATTGTGGAGAGTTTTGGAGAAAAGACTAGTACTTGTCCTATATATTAAACTTGTAAACGATATGTATAATAGGGCTTCATCTTGTGTTAGGATCTAGTTTGGGAAGACTGACTATTTGGACATCAACGTTGGCCTGAATCAAGGTTCAGCTTTGAGCCTATACCTTTTTACTTTGATTATCCACGAGTTGACTAGCCACATTCAGGATGAGATACATTGGTATGTGTTATTTGCTTATGATATTGTGTTGGTTGATGAGACTAGTCACTAAAGATGGAGTAAACAAGAAGCTTGAGGTTTGGAGACATGCATTTTCGTGTAAGTAGGAATAAGGCTGAATATATGGAGTGCATTTTTTTATGGAAGCAATGGTCAAGGAATCAAGATGAAGATTGGTGACGATAACATTCAAAAGAAAGATTTTTTTAGATACTTGAGATCTATTTTGCAACTTGAAGGGGAAATTGATGGAGATGTTATATAATAAAGGCAGGTTAGCTAAGGTGGAGAGGAGCCTCTTTTGTTCTATGTGGTAAGAAATTTTCTATGAAAACAAAGGATAGTTTTACAAAGTAGCCGTGAGACCCGATATGCCCTATGGAGCTAATTGTTGGCCTGTGAACCATAGACATGTGCAGAGAATAGCATTTACAGAAATGCAGTTATTATTATTATTATTTAATAGTAGGTCCGGTAATTTCGGGAGTCCGGAACATCTCCACTGGAATTCGAACCCGGATCCTTTAAAGTGAAGACACATTGCTCTACCACCAGACTACTTCATAGTTTCTCATAGATGCACTTATTTGCGGCATAGCATGTGCAATTTTCACGCGATAATAGAACAGGAAAAGAAAAAAACGAAGACATCCACGTATTGTTTGAAACATGGATAGATAGAGCTGCAGTGGGGCGATACTCAGCTTTACTGCTTGTAGGGTCTCACCTCGATTCCCTCCACAATCAGGCCGCTCTTCCACTGTCCTTCGATCTCCCTCAAGGCAAAGCGTATCTCCTCATTCTTCTTCTCACGGCTGTAGAACTTACCCAAGCAAAGTTCCATCCATCCGTCCTTCCTACGGGTTGGCACTAGACCATCTTGCCCATCTTCCTCTTGAGGTTCGATACGGACAATCGACTCGATTGGAGTCGCGGTCCCTATTGAAACAGATGCTTTATGTGTTTCGTAAGCGAAACCGGCAGACTTTTCTGCAGGAAGCTCGAAGATGAGATATGCTGCATACGTTGTGTTGGGAGAGAGTTGTGAACTGTTGATCGTGCCATTTACGTCCAACCAACAGACGTCGAGGAGCTCGGCCACCTCCGCAAACCTGAACCCGACGACCAATTCCGAGTTACGCAAAAACATGAATAAAACAAAACGAAACATTCCATTTCTAATTACATAAGATCCATACAGTTCCAACTTAAGGGTTTAGATCACAAATCACAAGGTTCGGGAAAAAGGGGAAGTTGCAAACCTTGAATTCGGATGGTGAGTCCAAGTCCAATATTGAGGGGAACCTCCCCATGTGATTCCGAGCGCCCTTGCTGATAGCATGTAACACTTCTTTCCGGTGGCCATATCCAATACAAAACTCTGTCATCATTAAATACAAACTAATTAATTAGATTCGACTTCTCCAATCCAATGGTAGATTGAATGTTGCCTACGAGATGTGCGTACCTTGGTGCCTTGATCGAGGAGGAGAGGCTGATGAAGGCGGAAATAGAGCTCCTTCTTGGAGGAGTACTCCACTGGATCGACGGCCCTCGAGAGTATCTCCATGTAATCCGACAGCAGGAGACTCTCCCACAAGGCTTCCCATTCCTGCACATCACGTCCATAGACCAAACTATCGGAGTCTATCTCCTCGTGATCCTCCTCCGGCGAGGCTTGCAATTCCACCGCTTCACGGGCAGGGTTTACGTCGAGGCTCTTGAGCGATTCAGCCATTGATTGTCTGGCTCTCGATCTATGCAGAATTGTTCTTGCTGTGGGCTGCAGATTCCAGGACCTATATATACATCTCATTATAAGATAAATATGGCCATTATAGTTCTAATATCAGCTGTCATATGAATTTAATACTAACTTCGTGTTAATATTCATTAAAACTCTCGTCTGCTGGCTGGTCAGCTTTGGTATCATGATCTAGAAGGGCGATGATTCACTGGGTACGCACTACGAGGAAAAAATATCCTGATCTAGAAGGGTAGGAAACTGGTTGCCACAACGAAGCCGAGGAAGACATGGGTTGGCTTGGGTTGGGGTACTCCTGTGAATAGTAAACCGTGAGGAGGATAGAGGGTTGGAAGGAGGGGTACACCGGTGTACCCCAACCCAACCCAGCAACCAAACATGCCCTAAGGTTGGCTGGGGAGCCCAACCAGCTCAGCCAAGCTTGGCTCGGATTTGACAGCCGAGCATGTGCAATGTTCATATTATAATCGATCTGGGACAAATCCAATAAATAAAAAAAGGCACTTTCGTTTGGTTGCAGGGTTGGGCAGGGTTGGGTTGGATTGAGGTATCTCTGTAAATAGTAAACTGTGAGGAGGATTGTGATATTTGGAAGGAGGGGCAACCCGGGTTGGGCCAACCCATAGATGCCACACTCTTCGGTTTCCCTTCCTCCCTACTCCTAGAAATAGTTGCCACACTCTTCGGTTTCCCTTCCCATTCACATAGATGTTTCCCATTCTGTCCACCGTTTAAACCGAATCGACGATCAGATTCCAAAGTCCATACTCCAAACCCCCCTTTCTCTCATGAATTACGATTTCTTCATTATTTGTAGTGCATATTGTGATGCATCCTCGTCATATTATCGAGACATCGAGTTATCGGACATCGTCTTTGCTCGTTGGTCTACCCCCTTGGAGTTCTTGAATGTCTAACTCCATTACCGCGATGACATCGGACCGTTGGTGAGTCCTCTCTGCAACGCTATTTATGTACCCATTTTCACGTGCATTTAATCATCTTATTTTACAGTTTATAAGAAAATATGGTCTCTTTTTAACGATTATACTCTCCAAAGTGATTGCCTGGTGCTATTTGACTCTACTATGGTCGGTGAGTCGCGGCGGTGCAGTTGTCTGGTACTATTTGATTCTTTTACCAGATGACATTGTTCTTTTTTTCTTTTCATGATTTTTTATTCATAATTTGTTATTTGATGCTATCAACATCCGTAGATCTTTGTAAAATTTTAAAACTTTTTATAAGAACTTTAGGAATTTTAAAAAATATGTCTATTAAAAAAATAAAGGCCCAATTTTTTCCTTTTGCCTAGGGCCCATAAAAAGTCTGGGACAGCACTGGATTCAATAGTAGAGAATGGGGGCGAGGAAATTAATATGCCAAGTAAGTTGACAACTGGACCCCCCTCCTTCTCCTTAGCAATGGCACGCTTATGCTTCTCGTACTTCTCCCGCACATGCCCATAGGCCATAGAGATCCTCGAAAAGCCTCAGAAGCTACTCCGCCCGTAGAGATTCTTGTACTTCTCCCCCAGTCAGCACAAAGAGATCCTCGAACTGGAGCTCCACGAGTTGTAGGCTCGGACTTCGGTGCAGGCTCGTAATAGACGCAGGTTGGTTTAGACAGACGTGGCACATCAGGAATGCTTCACGAAATCGCATGCAGGGTTGGGTGAAATGAGGCTTCGGTTTGAATTGGTGTCTCGGTGGAGAGATTTGAGTCTGGTAGGATCAATAGATCCTGCGATACTTGTACGCTCTAGAGATTTCCTTCCTCCTCCTTGCTCGGCAGAGATATGGCAGCGTTGGTTGAGCTCCAACAATCACACTTCATCTCCTCCTCACTCGTACACGTCAACCAGGAATGAAGTTGATGGCTTGGCGAATATGCTCGAGGCTCAAAGATGACGTAGCGATGGCTGAAGACTCCTGACGATGCAAGTTCACCAGGGGGCTGAGGAACCAAAGTTGGCTCCGACCTATCTCTGACTAACGAGGCTCTAGGGACCTGCAAATGTTAGAAATCAAATCACGCACAAGGGGGAGTGAATAGGGAAGGGTCTGGAATGACTAGAGGGTCTGTAATGGCCTGGAGATGGAGACCCTAAATGGGTTCTTCATCTTGTCGAAGAACAGGGAGTGAGATGGAGTGGGCGATCTGATGATGGATGGAATTGATAGTGAGATTTGCGAAGATCGTGAAGTGCTGGTGATGATGTAGAGTGAGTCAGATGAGGGATTGCGCATGTGTATGTGTATAGATAAAATCGAGAAAATGTGAAAGAACGAAGGAAAAAGTATTAGGGTCTTACCTGGAGAAGAAATAGGAGATCTGAGGTGAACGTCAGAGGTGGTTTACAGGCCTATTATGGAGCTTAGCACGCTTTAGGTCTTTGTGTCTACTCCTTGGCAGGAGGATAAGAGCTCGAACAACCTTAGATATGGAAGTGGCTCGATTAAGATTCGAGGATCTCGTCTAAATCCTAGTCTCCATCATCTCTTAGCTTTTAGCCTCAACCTCTATCACAGGCAGGAAGTACTAGGAGCCAGGAGGAAGGTCATGCAAATGGCATATGGTGAGAGCGGTTGACCGGAGAGGGTTTTTTTTATCAAATGAAGGTGTGGTTTAGCGGCTCCTAGGCTGTTGTTTCAACCTCCGTCCAAGAGAGCACGTAAGGTAGTCGGAGGTGTCCGGAGGTTGTCTGATGATAAGGGTGTTTCGAGCTAAGAACGGTACCGGTCTCAAGGCGAGAGGCTGCGTGGTAAGGCCGACAGAAAATGGAGAAGTCGGTGGTTTTACAACCAGCGAGGCGAGGCTGCAAGGGTGTGTGTCGGAAGGGCATGAGGTGGGAGTTGACATGCCGATCGTCTTATCAAGATCCGAAGGTTAGGATTTGGTCGCGAATGGCGGGCATGATGGATTCGATCAATTGATCAAACGGTTTGTAATTATGGCAGGTCGGAAAGAATAGCAACCATGCGATCAAAATGATCAGACATCCTAAAATAAGTGCGCCTTATAGTAAAAGTTCAACGGATGTGTGAGAAGATGATTGGGCCGCGTGGCCCAATCAGAAAAATCAGAATTGAAAATATTTTGTAAAATCAAAAAGAAATAAAAGATGATGTTAAAATAAAAAAATTCCTCATCAAATTGTGTAGAATTTAATTTTCTACAACTTTATTTAGAAACCCAAGTCAAAATAAGTTATATGTATATAGTTATAATTTTTGTGAGTATTATATATATAATTACTCTTTTTTATTCTTTTCGTATTTTTTGGTATTTTAAATAATAATTAATATACATATTATTATTTAAAATGTTATGTTTTATGGGATTTTTAATATTTAGAAAATACATAAAATAATCGAAAAATATAGGTGAAAATATATAACACGGAGACAAGTTATTTAAAACAATAATTAGTGTTATATATCTGCAGAGTAAGGGTTATCAATTAAAGTTAATTAATGGTTAATTACTTTTGTTTAAGCGGAGGAATAATAAAAAGAATTGAGCTGATAAACTATATATTTATCAATGGCAGAGGAGGAGGTTGAGGCGAGGGTCTAGACAGAGGAGGAGAAGGGGGTGTGCTGGTTTTGACAATTATGCTCATCTTAACCACAACATGATTTGAATAAACATTGATTTAGATCAACGTATTGGCGATCAAACTAACAGAAGGGCACAACTGATAACAGTGTAGAAGTCAATGAGACAACTGATGTTCCAAAAAAGGAAGAGGTATAGCTGAAATTGCAAAAAGTTAAGAAGGGAATAATAAAATCACTTTTCTTTTTGTTGATACTAGGTAATTTTTACATCTATGAATGATAGAACTCCACATACTTGCTTTATTTATTGTCTTATTGCAGGCACTAAAATTGGTTTGGCTTGGACAAAGTAGGACCCTGAAGCTTTATTTCTAGGTCAAGCTCATGGGTTACATAATTCAACGACTAAAACCCCCCTCTTTCCTGTCTATGTCGTTAATATTATATATTTTAGGATTTGTATCAGTTTTTCCTCTTAGATGTTACAATATCAGTTATGTCCCTCCATATTTTAGTATTTCAATTGCACCCTTGACTTCTTGCATTGTTGTCATGCGCGCCCTTCCGTTAGTTTGGATGTCAATGAGTTAAACTTAACCATGTTATATTTGAACCAATGTGTTGTTAAAAGGGGTAGAATTGATCAAACACATCTTCCCCTCTCTGTCCAACCCATACCTTTTCCTCTGCTTTGTCGCCCTCCACCTCCACCAGACCTCTTCTTGCCTTCCTTTTCCACTCCCTAGCCACATGTCCCTGATGAATACCCATTCATCACTCTTTATTCTTCTATTTTAGCTACAAAAACCTTTGCAAATACATGTAGATATGTGTAAATACAAATAATTACCAAAAGCATGCATTGTGTAAAAACCTATAATTAGCATGTTTTTGTGCACAAAATAAAAGAATAAAGAGCAAAAAGAAAAAGAGGGAAATATTTAGAATAAATATTGAGCAACCTAACCCAAGGGAGGGCTCAGCATGGGCCTGACCGCATAAAAGTCAAAGTAGAGGGAGATAGGAGCTCATGTGTATATACTTCTAAAATTATATTTTTCTCACCCAAAAATATGCTTGTACATATTTTGTGTATATTTAGAAAATATAAAAAACAAAATAAAAATTTAAAAAAAATCAAAAAGTCAAAAAAATACCCTTTCACCATGTGCATAAACCACACCATTGTATTTATTTAACCTTGTAAATAAATTCAATTATTTTCTAAACTTTTTGTAAATATTCTATGTTACATATTGTAAATATATAAAATAACAAGAAACAAAACAAAAATCAAATAAAAAATTACAAAATTGAAAATACAAAAATACATTGTATAAATACCAAGTATATAAATGTATTCAACCATTTATTTCACCCTTGTATATAAGTGATAAAAATAAAATAAAAATATTCTTTTATTCCTCATTTTATCTTGTAAATAAATAAAATACAAAATGAGCATAAAAATACATAAAAATAACAAATAAAAAATCAAAAATAAAAACTCCATATAGTGTACATATACCTATATATATAGCTACCCTATTTTTATTCCCAAAAATTAATTAAAAATCACCAAAAAATAGAAAAAAATAAAAGAAAAATATTTCATGTTTTGAGTTTTCTTTAATTCGGCCTATTTCTACCTTAAAATAAATAAACAAAAATCAACTGCACGTGGCAGCTTCTGATTGGTCCACGGGGGACTGTTGACCCCGGTCAACTCCCCCGCGGACTCCTTCCTTTTCTGGAAGAAGCGCGCCACCCCATCTTCTCCGATTTTCCCACGCGTCTCCAGGCTGTCTCCCACGCAAATCTCATGCCCGGATTCTTCGCCTATCATCCATCTTCCTCGCCCGATCTTCCGCCACGAAATCAACACCTTCCATCGCCATCGCCCCTCAACCCTAGTCGCCCCTGTCACCATATATATCCCGACCTCCGCCGCCTCCGCGCCTCATCTTTGGACCATCTCCTTCTCCCCAGTGACCTCCATAGGCATCGCGAGAGTGACAGCAAGCGTCTGCCCTTGTTGCAGTGAGGTGAGGAAGCGAATCCATTGATCCGGCGAACTTCGCCGCCACTGCTCCGCCACCAGCGTCGAGCATCGAGCCTCAGGCCTTGACGCCCTTCGAGGCTACGACCAGGAGTTAGCCACACTCCAGCACAGTCTTCCGCTCCGCCCAGGTATCCGATTAGACCTTCCATTTAGCGTAATTTTTGATTTCGCCCAATTCATATCTCCGACGCATTCCCCTGATTCCGGCCATCTCGCGTAATATCTCGACCTTCCGACACCGCCATCATCTCCGCCAGACCTCTCCGCACCTTCTTCGCCCCTCCACACAACCCAGATCGCACAGGATCTGGGAATCGAGCTCCTCCGCCGACCACCCTCGCCGGAGCTCGCCATTTCGACTCACACTTCACCTTCACGCCGCCTAACCGGGTCGAGGCACTTTGCCCTCGACCCGCGAAGCTTCTGAACTATTTTGCAGGTCAAGAGGAGGCCGTCTGAGGCTTCCCGACATCTTCCCAGGAGCTTCTCCTCTCCCGACCTCGCCGGAGCCTTCCAGGGCTCGGTCGGGGTATTGGAGACCCGCAGCAGCTGCGCAACTTCACGCCGGATCTTCTCCGACCTTCAGGCGCATCAGAGGAGAGCGGAGACACCTTCACGAGGCCGGCGAAGTTCGCCGGCCATCAGTTCTTCCACCATCCTCCAGAGCCGTCCGATGCACCCTCTGCTCCAGTTCTCATCCTCGCCGTCCATCTGTTAAGGAGCAGCGACCGTTGATCCATCTGAGGAGCGCATCGGAACCGTCCGTAGCAGAGGAGAGAGAGGCCCGGAGCCCAGCACCGCTCGATCGTCCACGTGCCTCTCCCTCCGCCGTCGATCGAGCCGAAGAGGAGAAGAGAGGAGTAGCGCCCGCACATCCAGACCGTTCGATCAACACGTGGCGCCTATCCGACCGTCGGCTAATAAAGGGGTAAATATCGTAGGGCCCCCTCGTAGTTTGTCATTTCCTTTTTAGTACTGTAATTATTTCTAGAAACTTTTTTCACTTAGGGTTATTTGCAGTATGGACCTCGTGCTTTATTTTAATTGCATGTATGCCCCTGTGTGTGAGTGACCACGTGCTTCGTCACGTGTGTATCTGGGCATTTTACACATCTTGTCCTTTAGATCTGGATGGTTAATGAATGAATGAATATTTTTAAGTAATTGCAATTATACCCCTGTGAGCATTGTTTATGCGCATGTGCGTTATTTAGTGGGCTTTTTGCAACTTCGTCCCTGGGCTTTTGATACGAGTTATCAAAAGCCCCTTGGACTTAGTTTTTCTTGCAATTTGGTCCCTGTGTGCCCCAGCCACGCGCGACGCGCGTGACTTGCTGGGCATTTTGCACCAGCGACCCCAGGTCTTCGGGTATTTGCACATTGGTCCTTGTGCACAGTACCCTCTTCTTCATTTTTGAATAAATATCAAACGACCTCCAAATCCAATGAGATTTTGACACATGGCTCCTGCCATGGTGTAGGAATTTCTATGATTTTGGAGGACATTTTTGATTTCATTTATTATTTTTAAAAATTCAAAAACACTCTTTTTAGTCACTGTCTAACTTTAAAAATACCAAAAAAATATAAAATCACCCCCAAAAATTCTAAAAAAAATTAGATACTGTTTCTTGCTTGTTGTTTGATTTTCCAGCCATTTTTTGTGACTTTTCATCCTTTAAAAACTCTAAAAATTGAAAAACCCCTAAAAACTCATAAAAATTATAAAAATTAATTTAAAAATCCAAAAACAATAATTAAGGTGCCCAAATTTTCCTTATTCTTCATAGATTATAGGAAAATTACCTCCAGGGCTTAGTGAGACTCTTAGATATTTTATTTTTGAGTCTCAAGCCTTGCTGGACAGTACCTCTCCTGTTTTGCATTGTTTGATTTTTAGTAAATAATTTATCCTTTATAAAAATTCCAAAAATTCACCAAAAACATTAAAAAACTTAAAAAACTTAAAAACAATTTTTCCTTAATTTTTGCATCATTTTTGGTGTGTTTAATAAATTGTTGAAGTTCCCTTGTATCTACTTTCTTTTATTTTCTCATCATTTAAAAAATCTAAAAAATGTATAAAAACAAATAAAAACCATTAAAAAAGATTCCCTCGGATTTCTGACTACATCGTAGGCTATTTAGCCAATCCGTGCTCCTTGTGTTCGACCCTGGGAGCTATACCAGGTTAATCTTATAGCTAGATCGCTCTATTTTGTGCTTGCTTGTGTTTATCTCTGTGAGTGGTTGATTATTTTTCTTGATTGACGCATTCGAGTGACTGAGGTCGCAACGACCTCATTTTATACCTTTACCTCAGTTGTTCGGAAATTTTGCGTAATCAGAATGGCGCCGTTGCCGGGGAGCACGGCTTTGTAGTCATTTTTCCATATTGTCTCTCTACTTTATAACTGTTTTCTGACACTCTCTCTTTCTAATTTTTGTGCGAGGTACTGCGTGGAGAACTTGGAGTACACTTTTTGAGGACCCGCACGGGAAGAAGAGCAGGGAGAAGAAGAAGAATGTCATTTATTTGAGAGAACAATATTTTTGTAATAATTTAGGACTTGGACATTTGTGGACATTTGTAACTTAGCGGGTCTGTTTCGCCGAGCACCGGTGTGCTCGGGGGACCCATTTGGATTTTCGCGGCTTTTATCGTGGTTTTTATAGCTAGCTGCCTTTTCCGGTGTTTACGCGGTTTTTCTCGAGCCCCTAGATTTAGAAATTTTTGTTGATTGTGACGTAAATTTCTAAGGCCCAACACCTAATAGAATATCTGTTCCTATAGAACGTAATTGGACCTTAATAAAATTCACTGAAAAAGTTAGTTTAATTGGATTTGAGACCACGTGCCGTGAGGAGTCACATACAGCGCTGGCAGGACCCGTTGTGGCGGGCACCGAGTGACTCCCAAGATCGGACTCCGGACTCGATTCGGTTAGCTAACTATTGTTCTTCACGATCAATAGAAGTTGCTTGTCTAAGGCCGGTTTTTCCCGTTGCATCATTTAGGTAGTTTTAATTCTGTCTTTAAATTCTGCGCGGATCACTTGCATGTAGAGTGCTGGAGACAAGGTACGCATTTCTTTCTCTGCATGCATCATTGATTTCTTCGCGCATCGGCTTTTTCGTCTTCTCCCTCTGTTTTTGGCTTAATCATCAGGAGAATCGGAAAAACCGTTAGGCCGCTTGAATTTATTTTGAAAAAAAGAAAAAACAAAAAAAATTGGGACTGGATAACATTATTGACCCTAAAAGACACTCACATTAAAAATTTGTCTTGGGGAGAGCAACCCCCTCCTTGTATGGTTTGGATGCGCGAGAGAGTGACTCGTACCCTAAGTAGAACCCTCCGGTGTTATTTCTAGCTGACTACCGACTCTTCCGTGCGGGCCAGTCGGTTGGAGTAGCATCGGGTATCCTAACAGGTCACGTAAGCGCTCTGATATCTTGCATGTTCACCAAATAAAATTGACAAGATAAATTGACCGATCTTTCACGGTCTTCAGATTGTGTTGCGTTGGTGAACTGGGGGTTTGCTTTGCGATCATATTTTCTCCAGATCCCATCCGCCCAACTCGCCAGATCAAGATGATGGGTAGACGATCCCTTAGGCAGCCTCTGGCTGCACCGCTTTCAGGCGCGTCGACTCCATCATCTAGGTTGGCCCGTGAGAGTCGAGACCAGCTCTCCGGGCCCGAGTTCGATTCCACCCTGTTCCCCCTCGATCCCCTTTCTTCTGCTACTGAGAGACATGAGCCCGAGGAAAGACGAATTAATTTGACAGAACCTGAGTTGGGCTCATCTGATTTTGCAGACGTCCCTATGGCCAGAGCCGGCAGTTCAGACGATCGCCAGCCCGAACATTTTGTCTTAGACCAGGGAGCGATTAACTCCACCCTGATCGCGTCATTAGAGACAGTTCAGCAACAGTTACGCGATCAGGGGGCATTCATGATAGAGATGAGGAGGGAGTTGGAGCGGCTCCGAGTAGAGCGAGACGAGCCGAGCGAGCCGGAGGACATTCCTGACGCTGATGCAGAGGCAGCAGCCGCAGCAGCAGCTGCCGCAGCAGCGGCAGCCGCCGCCGCAGCAAGACCGATGCGGGAGCTACACAACCCCGGATCTACACTGATGCACCAGTGGGTGGTGATACCTGCTATCGTGGGGGATTTCAAGTTCCCTCCGAACACCCTGCAGATGCTTCCTCATTTTCACGGACTCGCCACTGAGGAACCCCACCTCCATCTCCAGGAGTTTTTGATGATCTGTAGCACTGTCCACGACCGTCGTGTGGACCAAGATACGATTCGGATGATGGCCTTCCCTTTTTCACTGGCAGATAGAGCAGCCGCCTGGCTGAAGCATCTAGGGAAGTTTGTTTACACCTGGGAGCAGCTCCGCACCGAGTACTTGAACAAGTACTATCCACTCGGGCGGACGAATGCAGCAAGGGCCCTGATCAACAACTTCTCCATGCTCCCTAACGAGCAATTTCACGAGGCATGGGAGAGGTTCAGAGAGCTTCTGGATAGATGCCCACATCACGACATCTCGAAGCCGAACCTAGTTCAGAGCTTCTTTAGTGGGCTGACGCCAGAGCTTCAGGGACTGGTGAATGCTTCTTGCGGCGGGTCCTACTTTGCCAAGGACCACAACCAAGTCTGGGCCATCTATGAGGAGATGTCAGAAAATTACATGGTGATGTCCCAGACTCGGTTGTACACACAGAGATCTCAGCAGCCGCCAGGACCTGTGCCTTATCAGCGGATAGCACGGGTTGATGCAGGTCCATCCAGTTCGTCCACAGTTGCAGCCGCACAGGCAGAGTCGGCCGCTGCGGACATGGGGATTATCAGCGAGAAGTTGAACCGCATGGAAATAATAGAGAAGAAGCAGTGCCAGGGCATAACTCAGATGGAGCAGATGGCACAAACTCTGAGCGACGTGAAGACCCATCTCTTGTGTCTTCAAGAGGCACAGACGGCTTCTCAGCCCCGTCTTCAGTCGCGAGGCGATTCCGGTGGCAGCCGCAGCTCGTCCCAGCGCTCCAGCTCCTTGCAGCAGCCTAGACAAGTTCACCTTGTACAGGCGGAGCCGTACCAGCAGCAGCAGCCCTCTTACCAGTCACCACCATCTCCAGACTTACAGATGGTGGTATATCAGCCGGATCAGCCTCTGGATGTACTCCCACCAGCCCCTTACGATGCGGAACCGTTGATGGATGTCAACGGGATTTGGTATGACCGCCCTCAACCTGGAATCCGAAGAGATCATCCCGGATTCAGGTGGGGGAATGGGGGTAACCAGTCCCAACAGCAGCCAGCCGGTCAGGGAGGGCAATACTCCCAGCAGAGAGATCACCAGCAGCCCTCAGCATACCAGCCATACCAGCCATCATCCTTCGTACCTCGTCCCTACCAGCAGCAGGGACAGAATTGGAGACGTGAGCAGCAGGCTCACCAGCAGCAGCATCCTTCCTCTTACCCCTCTCAGCCGCAGCAACACCAGGTCCAGCAGCCTCATTACCAGAGAGGCAACCCGTCGGGCTCCCATGAGAGCCCCGCTATGGATGACCTAGCCCGCATCTTCACAGAGCAGCAGGCTACATTTAGACGGGAGATGGACGAGTTCCGCCAGGAGATGCGGGACCTGATGAGAGGGAAGGCCGCCATCCCTGCACAGATCGAGCCTAATCCGAATAACTTGAAGAGGAAATCTGAGCAGGTAGTTCACACTGAGCCTACCACTTCTAGTGACTCATTTGATGTTATCTCGTCGGATCTATTTGATGCTGATTTTGTCACACTTAGGAGCGGTAGAAGACCAGCAGAAGGCGCCTCATCTGAGCGACAACACGAGGAATCATCTAGAGCGCCAGATGAGGAAGAGGAGAGCGGTACTGACGCCGCACACGATGATGACGGTGGTACTGATGCCACCCGAAATGCTATTTCCACCGGCGGTACTGAGGCCGCCGCTTCACCAAATCTAGGAGGTGGTACTGACGCCACCAGCAGAGCCGAGCCCGACCGCGGTACTGAAGCCGCAAGACGTCTAGTTATGGAGCCAGCTAGAGGTGGTACTGAGGCCACCAATATTCATGTTGATAGAAATGTTGTCTCTCCTCGCATGAATGTATCTCAGAACTCTAATTTGAATAAAGGAAAAGGTTTAGTTTCTTCTGATCCCACTATGGTGAATGATGTTTGTGAGGATCCGGTCATCGAACCGTCTAGGCCTATTCCTAGTCCTTCATCTGAGAAGGACCCTGTGATCCCCTTTCCTAGAGCCCTTGAGTTGGGGAAGGGGAAGAAAAAAGAAAAAGATCCAAAAAAGAGAGAGCAGGAGGAGTTCAGCCAAGGCATGATAGACCGTTTTCACATCCAGCTGACCCTCAATGAGGCTTTGCAGCACATCCCTCTTCTTCAGCGATCCTTGAGAGACAGGACCACAGTCAGGAGGAAGAAGAGGAGTAAAACCACAGAGATTCATGTGTTGACCAAAGCCACGTGTTACGCGATCCAGAACCATCTGCCGACTAAGAGGCCAGATTTAGGAGCCCCGTATGTCAGATGTCAGATTAGTGAGCAGAGGTTCGACCGTACTCTCTTAGATAGCGGATCGTCGATCAACCTTCTTCCGGCAGCCCTTCTCGACCACTTAGAGTTGGGCACTCTTAGACAGAGCAGGACATACCTTCAGTTTGCTGATCGGTCTGTCAAGAGGCCAAAGGGGTTGTTGCGAGATGTTGTCGTCACGATTCAGGGTTTGCAATTCCCCGTGGATTTCGTCGTGCTAGACATGGAGACCCCTGACTCGTTGACCGATTCCCCCATCATCCTCGGTCGCCCGTTCTTGGCCACCGCCAAGGCAGTGACTGACCATGACAATGGGAAGGTATTCTTTCGCGTCCAGGGCGAGAGTATACAAATAGAGACGGTTAAGGACCACAGAGCCAGAGATAGATCCCGCTCACATGGCAGTACAGATTCAGAGCAGCTGACAGACGTAGAGCCAGACATCCACCAGGACTGTGATTTTGTGATCACAGATGATGAGGCAATTTGGGCAGATCCTGCAGCACAGACCATCCTCTCATATTCAGATACAGCTGATGCAGAGATGATAGCAGAGGATAGTCTGGAGAGCACAGCCCTGGTTCAGGATACTATTGAGTCAGCAGAGTCGGACCTTGATCGCGACACGATTTCCAGTGATGGTGGTACTGAAGCCACCCTGCTCTACGGTGGTACTGATGCCACCGAGTCTGATATAGATCCCTCGGATTCAGAATCTGATTGGGCAGATTGTGAGGATCAGATGCCAGATCTGGATTCACTTGAGCCTACAGATGAGGAGGAGGTGGAGGCAGAGCAGATTAGAGACAATGCAGAGGACCCGCCTTCTCCAGATCCAGTTTGTGAGAGTTCGTTAGCATTTTCCCAGGCAGATTTGGTAGAATTGTCAGCATACACACATCTTCTTCAGAAGCCAGATTTGCCAGCACCCAGCTGTCCAGAGTTAAAGCCGCTCCCTACTTCGCTGAAGTATAGATTCCTTGCGGGAGAGTCTGAGATGTACCCAGTCATCATCTCTGCCGATCTGACTGGAGAACAAGAATCCCGTCTGATGGAGGTTCTTGAAAAGAACCGCAAGGCAATTGGATGGAGCGTAGCAGATCTCCATGGGATTAGTCCCTCGTTGTGCTCCCACCATATCTATCTCGAGGAAGGGGCAAAGCCGTCGCGTGAGTTCCAGCGGCGACTGAACCCCAACCTAAGAGAGGTTGTTATGAAGGAAATATCAAAATGGTGGAGTGCAGATTTTATTTATCCCATTTCCGACTCCAAGTGGGTTAGCCCCTTGCATGTGGTACCCAAGAAGACGGGCATCACGACTGTGATCAGTGAGTCGGGAGAGGAGATTGCTACACGAGTACCCACCTCTTGGCGGGTCTGTGTTGACTACAGGAGACTCAACCAGGCCACCAAGAAGGACCATTTCCCCCTGCCTTTTATTGATCAGATCATAGAGAGACTGGCAGGGAAGAGCCATTATTGCTTCCTAGATGGGTACTCAGGCTACAACCAGGTGGCCATCGCTCCTGAGGATCAGGAGAAGACCACCTTTACATGTCCCTTCGGTACATACGCTTTTCGACGCATGCCATTTGGGCTATGTAACGCCCCTGCGACTTTTCAGAGATGCATGCTGTCGATATTTTCGGACATGGTAGGGGAGTGTTTGGAGGTCTTCATGGACGACTTCTCGGTTTACGGCGACGGATTCGATTCCTGTCTTGACTGCCTAGACCGAGTGCTCCAGCGATGTATTGCTACCCGCTTGGTTCTGTCTTGGGAGAAGAGTCACTTCATGGTGACTCAAGGGACGGTGCTTGGCCACATTATCTCCAACAGAGGCATGGAGGTTGATCCGGCCAAGGTCGATGTCATTAGGAAACTCACACCGCCGTCCAATCTGAAGCAGTTACGGTCATTTCTGGGGCACGTTGGTTTTTATAGGAGATTCATTCATGATTTCAGCAAGATTGCCCGACCGTTGACTGACCTCTTGACGAAAGACACCGAGTTCCTTGTCGATGACAAGTGTCTTTCGTCCTTTGAAACTCTCCAGCAATGTGTTATTGAGGCTCCTGTCCTTCAGCCGCCTGATTGGTCTCTCCCATTCGAGATCATGACGGACGCCTCCGATTTTGCCGTAGGGGCAGTGCTAGGACAGAGGAGGGATGGAGTTCCGTTTGCCATACACTATGCTAGCCGCACATTGGATTCCGCCCAGCGGAATTATACAGTCACAGAGAAGGAGATGCTAGCAGTAGTGTTTGCCCTAGATAAATTCAGATCATATATCATTGGATCTAGAGTGACTTTGTATACTGACCACACCGCCATCAGGTACCTCATGTCAAAGAAGGATGCCAAGGCCAGACTTACTAGATGGATCCTTCTACTCCAGGAGTTCGACATTGAGATCAAGGATAAGCCTGGAGTCAAGAATGTGGTGGCGGATGATGTAGCCGAAATCGAGTGCGGTCGTATTGACTCAAAAGGCGAGTCAACAGTCGGTGTATTGACCACACCAAATAATGACTAAATCAACAATTAACCCACACTAAAAATCAATAATTAGAAATAAATGTGGAGTTAAAATTTATTTTTAACTCTGCACAAATGGTGTATAGTGTCAAGTATGCAGAGAGTTCGAACACAGGGAGCAAACAGTGTAATCCAAGCAAATGAATGCGCAAGTGTGTGAGTGATGTGTGAAGTGTCTACACTAAGCAAGCAAACAACTACAAATTTTTGTGGGTTTTTAATTTAAAAAATTTTTTTTTATTTAATTTTTAATTTTTTATTTTGATTTTTGATTTTCTGATTTTTATATTTTATATTTTATAATTTTTATTTTCTTTTTCAATATTGGGAAGTAAAGGCAATATAACACAAGGTAAAGTAAAAGATTTATAAAAATGCACAAAAATGCTCAAAAATTCAGGAATAAAATGTTTTTAGTCTTTTTAGGGTTTTTTACTGTTTTTGTGATTTTTGGGGATTTTTCTAGGTGTTTTTGGTATTTTTAAGGGCTGAAATAAAGGAAAACAGTGAGAATAGGGCTGGCTGTGAGTAAAATGTACTTTAAAAATATCAACCAGTACTCAAAATAATTCACACTATTTTTCTAATAAAGAGAATAAAATAAGTGACAAACAGAAGCTGAGTTTGTATTTTTTGGATTTTTCTACTATTTTATATATATTTTTGAAGTTTTTGAGTGTTTTTCAATTTTTAGTGTTTTTCTTTTGAAATTTTTAATGATTTTTGGACTGACTCTAAAATAGGGTAAAATAGACACTATGTGAATTTTTGGGAATTTTTGGAGGTGTTTTGATATTTTTTTGATATTTTCTAAGGTAGACAGTGCACAAAAAAGGGGGTTTTTGATTTTTAATAAATATGAAAATAAAATAAAATCAAAAACTAAAAATAGGGCGTTAAAGTACGCCTATCCAGAAGCTTAACTCTATTTTTTTTGTGGAATTTTTGGGGTTAAAATGATATTTTAAACAATTAGAACAAGGGTCCCAACATTAAACAGTGCTGGCAAGGGCATAAATGCAATTTACGAAACATCCAGGGGCTAACATGCAATTTTCCACAAAATATTACACTATATATTCAAGTTTTGGAACCAAAAAGCAATTACAAGAGACGCAAGGGCTCGCCTACAAATTACCCACCAGGGCGCGTGACTTGCACGCGCCTGGGAGGGACTGAAGTGCAATAAAACAAAACCTTGGGGCCTACTTGCAAAATAGCCAGAAATATTACACGTGATACTAAAGTTTTTGTACTGAAACGAAATAAACAAAAGACCAGGGGTGCCTCTGCAAAATGCCCCCACCTCACGTGTACAGGTCACGTGAGGTGACGTGGCGGAGGACCTAAGTGCAAATATCAAAAGTTTGGGGGCCGACTTGCAAATATTACAAAATATTTAAACTACAGACGAAAGTTTAAAAACTAAATATTAAATACAAAAATGCGCAAGGGGTGAGTTGCAAAATACCCTCTTGCGCGCGATCCAACGGCGGATGGAGGGCCACTTAAACACGTGGCGCGTTGTGGACGGCCGATGGCGCTTCGCGGATGTTCGGCCAAGATCAGATCTCCGGAGATGATCGACGGATGAGGCACGCGGAGATCCAACGTCAGCTGTGCGATCTGGGACTCCTCCTTGATCCAACGGCTAGGAAGAGGGTTGCAAGAACGGGGAAGAACGCCGGTGGAGGCGAGCTTCTCCGACCTTGATCTCCCTCCTCCGGCGACGAATGTGCTTCAAAATGACCGTGGAGGCTCCTGGGGTCGTCGTCTACCTCCTGGGTGCTTCAAAATGCCTCGGCGACGGCCGAGGTGCTCAGGCGAAGGTGGCGGAGCTGGGATGGCTCGACTGAACTCCGGTGAGCCTCAAAATTGCTCCCAGGCGCGATTCAACGCGCTTTGACCCTGCAAAAAGAGTTA
Source organism: Ottelia alismoides (assembly GCA_037367405.1). Classification (NCBI taxonomy): domain Eukaryota; kingdom Viridiplantae; phylum Streptophyta; class Magnoliopsida; order Alismatales; family Hydrocharitaceae; genus Ottelia; species Ottelia alismoides. Next base: position 854,038 of record JAZKJV010001623.1, read on the forward strand.
GAAGGTCCAGGGCAAAGTGCCTGGACCTTTGGTTGACCTAAACTAAGCGCGAGGGGGAATGGTTGACGGTGGCCGGAGTTGCGCTCCGGCGATGATGGTTGAATGGGCGAAATAAACGATGGATCTTTGATTCTTTTGGGGGTTTTTAAAGCCTAAGCTAACAGGAACACAATGCAATAAAGAAATGGCGGAGTGGACGCCCTCGATGGCCGGAGCCAGAGGAAGAAGTGTACCTCGACGCCGGCAGTTGGCGGAGGTGCTGGAGGCTCCCTCGACCTCGGACGCCCTGGCTGAGAGGCTCGCGGCGGAGCTGTCACCTCCGGCAAGACCTGGAGCACAAGAGAGGCGGAGAGGGGTGGACCAAGGGGACTCAAAAAATGATTTGAAAATGGGGGGGTTGGTTTTATTGGGTTTGACCCGAGGTGACGAGGGTGGAAAGAACGAGGTGGCTGGCCCGATTCAGAAGCTCTCAGCCCAAGATGGTCCTTGTGCGAGCAAGAGGGATGGTAGGTGAAGATTTTTGCAGAAGGAATCGAGCTCAAAGGGTGCAAGTTCATGCCTCGAAAAAAATGGAGAAGATGGGTCAAACGCCGGTTCTGACAGAGGCTACAGGGGGGTAGGGTACCTAGTTGACCGAGGTCAACTAGGGTTTGCACCTGGTTGGTCCACGTGGACCAACCAGGAAAAACCCTGGGAAAATGTTTTATTAATTCAATTAAAAATAGTAAATGGTCGAATTAAGTAAAAGTTATAAAATAAAAAATGTTCAAAATTTTATGTAGTATTTTATTCTGATTTTTATTTATTTTTATGACATATATTTTTACAAGTCGCCTTTTTAACCCTATATAGGTATAATACCTATGTGTTTTAGTATTTTATTTTATTTTATGTATTTTTAATCTTATTGTTTTTATTTATAATTTTGTAAAATTATAACATACTTTTATATACATAATTATATTTTTATTTTATTTTTCTGATATGTTTTGTATATTTAATAAAATACAAGTGTATTTTATATAGGTATAAGTGTATACAGTATACCTATGTAGTCTCTGTACAAGTATTTTTATTTTTATTTTTCTTTACATTTTTATTCTGATTTTAATGCACATAATTATTATAAGTAATATTTACAAAAGTATAAGAATAAAAAAAATGAGTAAATAATGAATAAAGAATAAATTGAATATTTTATTCAGTACACGTATACAATGAGGGTCCAAAACTCAACTTTCAGACCGTAGCTCCGCCAAATGCGAAACCACCGCCATTGGATAGATTATTTTATTCTATATACAATTAAAGGTGAGTACACTGCATTTGGAGCTGTCGTTTGTGAGATACGGGTCTGGGAAGTTGGGATTTTGGATTCTTATTCAGAACATATCTTTTTGTCTGTACATTCTTTTTCTGTGAAATCAATTTTGTCTTTTTCTTTATGAAATTATATACAACTTTCATGTTCAAAGTTTCTTTATTTGATGTATAAAAAGTGGAACCAAAAGTAGGTCCCAAAATGACTAAAGAATGAATAGATTGTATCGGTATTTACACTGTATTTCTGACCTTATCTCCCCCTACTTTATTCCTTGTCGACCTATTCATCAAGATGCCTAGGTCTCGGGGATTTTGGGTCATAAAATATTTACAATATTTTATTCTTTTTCTTTTCTTTATTTATTCTATTATTTTGGCCTTAATTACAGTGTTTTATACACTATTGAAATGCACATGCATGAATGCTAAGATGCTTGATTTAAGGCTATTTACAGGCATTTGCTAGGGTTTTTGGTGCCAAAATGATAGAATAAAGATGATGAAATGTGGATTCATCATCCCCCTATACTTTACCTTTGCTAGTCCCTAGCAAACACTTATGCAATAAGTGCAAAAAGAGAAAAGAAAGAAAAGAAAAAGCAGAACTTGGATTTAATTTGAATATTGAACTTGTCTTCATAAAATCAAAGTTTGGAGCTTAAGTCGGACCTTTGGAAATTTAGTGCGGTCGGAACCTTAATGAGAACCAAGTTTGAAATCCGACAGTCCGTGAGAATCCCAAAACTCTGTCCAAGTCTCCTCAATAGCCAGGTCAGAAATACTTCAACTCATACGCAAACTCTTACGACTATGAGTCTGACTCGTACAGTGTAAGTGATATGTAGCTCCCCACCTCAGAAGTGACAAAGAAACAACCTCCCCCAACCTGGTAACTCTAATGCCTCAGTCTAGCAACTCTTTCCTCGAGAAGCGGGGTATTCCCTTCTAAGTTCAAGTGCAACCGGCTCAAGAAGAGGGGGAAGAAGTATAGACTTTTGGAAGCTCAGCCAGTGTAGCTGAGTCTCCCGCTGCTAGCTTCATGAGATGTAACATGGATACCATAAGCTTTTGCTTTATTGAACTATATACATACTCCGGTGGGATTATTAAATTTTCAATCCGACCCACCACTTTTTTGGAGTTCTTTTTGCATTTTTTTTTCAAGGACTTCTGTACAACATATCTACATGAGCAGCATATACAAGAAGTTTTCCTCTTGAGCCAGTAGACTATCCCTCTTTTGAAGCTTTATTGCAACCCACGGCTTCTGTCTTTAGACTTCATCACCACTAGACCAAGTTGAGGTGCACTTCCTTCACTATAAGAAGAAGAGAGGTTCCGCCTAGAAGTACTACCCTCATATGCTACCCCAAGCCAAAGGAAACTGCCTCCTCACCACCTCATCCGTGGAGAGCTATGTGAAAGGTGCAGGTGTCCAAGTTAGGTCATTATCAACAAGAGTCGTGCGTGTGCTCCGAAATACTCTACTTAGGCAGTCAAGAATCCATTGAACTAAGTCCCGTGATCCTCAAAGAATTAAGTCAACTAGACCTGAAGTACCTCAAACTCAGTTCCTATAAGGTTCCTGTTATTAGGTAGATTTTAAGGTCCAATCAAGCTCCCATCTCCGGATTTTCCTTAGACTTGTTCAACTATCACACTCGATCCGAAAAATGCGCATGCCATGCAATGATGTGCAGAAAATATTTTTGTGATGCAATTTTCAAAGATTTTGAACTTTTTATGGGTTTTTGAAAAGATGATGCATGCATATGCAGATGCATTTTTTTTTTCAAAGAGATTTTTCAATTGTTTTTGGATTTTAATTTTGCAAATGTTTTTGGGAATTTTTGAAAACAAAAAGATTTTGGCTCACAACTAGGTGAAAATATGTACACGGGAGTGCTTCTTTATATATACAAGAAGTGGATTTTAAGAATTTACAGGGTAAGTGATCACTTTTATGCATCTATAGTTAGTGGATTTTGGTGTGATGTTAGTATTCCTCAAACTTATTTGACACAAGGTTTTTCAAACAATTTTTGAAGACTATAGTCCAAAATAATTTTCGCAAATATTTTACACACATTTGAAAATCATTTTGCAAAGGCTTTCAAAACAGTATCTATAGATTTTTCACAATATTTTTGCAACCATTTTTCAAACCATTTGCAAATCATTTTTCAAACATTTTATTTTACATAAAGAAAAGAAATTTTTACAAACCACACATTTTTACAAAGGTTGAAAACATGTAACAAAATATTTTCAAAATAGTTTTCAATAGATGTTCACACAGATTTTCAAACCATTTTTCAAACATTTTGCAAAAAATGTTTTCACCTGATTTATTAATCAGTAATTACAGAAAGAATTTGAGGAATAATCACATCGTTTTATTAAGAATTTTTAATGAATTTTTAAAGGATTTTTAGCCATATTATTAAGGAATATACGAAAGTACGAGTTATGGCTAAAGTATATACGTAGTATATACGACCCCCCTATACTTAGCTTGAGCTATGTCCTCATAGATCGGAGAGAAAAGATAAGACATAACTCGTACTATGTATAGGCAAGTCTAAAGAATCAAGAAATGAAGCAATGAATCAATGAATGAGAAGTGGACCGTCCCCCCTATACTTAGGATTAAATAATCCTAAGTATAGCAGACTGTACACAACGCAGGGAGGGTCAAGGGTGGGTATGAACAGATCGTACTCGGGTTGTCTCCCCCTATACTTAGGGTAAGATATCCCTAAGTATAGACAAGAAGAGGAGACAATGGAGAGGATCGAAAAGAATAGAAAGACTCAGGGTGCCAACCCCCCTATACTTAGGACAAAGTACGTCCTAAGTATGGAAAACTGTCTACAAGGGCGGCACCTTTTTGATAGATAAAGAAGATGGAAAAGGAAAAGAAGAAAAGAAGAAAAGAAGAAAATAAATCAACAGAAAACAAAGTGATATAAACAGATGGATCTGTACAGCGGAAGATAGACTTGATCACCATGTATGAGATGTAGATGATGAGAGTCAAGTGACACATCTCATACCAGAAGAATGGAGGCAACGTCAATGGTCGGTGGATCATGATCAAGATATAATTTCAAGCGTTGACCATTAACACGGAAGGTAGCAGAAGATGACGGTTCGGATATGTCGATGCTGCCATTGTCATGTACCTTCCTGACCACATATGGTCCTTTCCACTTGCTCTGCAATTTTCCTGGAAATAACTTTAGCCTGGAATCGAACAACCATACTTTCTGAGCTGGCTCAAACTGTTTATGGCTGATATGCGAATCATGCCATGTCTTCACTTTTTCTTTGTATTGTAGGCTGTTGGAGAAGGCTGTATCTCTCAATTCTTCCAGGGCCGCCAATTCTGCTCTTCTCTGGTCTCCTATACTCTCTGGATCTAGAAGCAACTCAGTAACTGCCCAAAAAGATTTGTGCTTGATTTCCACTGGCAAATGGCACGGCTTGCCATAGACGAGACGAAAGGGAGATGTCCCCAATGGGTTCTTGAAAGATGTCCGATACGCCCACAAGACCGAGTCCAAAAGCTGTGACCAATCCTTTCGGTCTGGGCAGACAACTTTCTGCAAGATAGTCTTTATCTCCCTATTCGATACTTCGGCAAGACCATTAGTCTGAGGGTGATAAGGAGTGGCAACCCGATGGTCAATGCCGAACTCGTCTGCAAGGGCCCTGACCTTGTCATTGATGAAATGAGACCCCCCGTCTGAAATCAAGACTCTAGGTACACCGAACCGTGAAATGATATTTTTCCTCAAAAATTTGCAAACGGTTTTAGCATCTGCGGCTCGGGCGGGGATGGCCTCAACCATCGACTGACATAATCTACAGCGAGCAAAATATGCTCGAATCCCTGACTCTTAGGAAATGGGCCCATGAAATCAATCCCCCATGCATCAAAAACCTCACAGAAGTGAATGGGTTGCATGGGCATCATGTCTCTCTGTCCGCAGGTTCCCATTTTCTGACAGTCAGTACATCCCTTCACGAACTCATCAGAATCCTTGAAGAGAGTAGGCCACCATAGGCCGGATTGAAGCACCTTATGTGCTGTTCTCTTTCCTGAATGATGTCCTCCTGCCTCAAGCTTGTGGCAGTATGTGAGGACGCTATGCTGCTCTTCTTGAGGAATGCACCTCCTCCAGATACTATCCCCTCCTTCATGATAAAGGACGGGATCCTCCCAATGGTAAAACTTGGCCTTAGCTAGGAAGGTCTCAAGTTTCTGCCTGGGCCAATCCTGAGGGACTGTCTTGGCAACAAGATAGTTTACAAAGTCGGCATACCATGGGAGTGAGGTGACAGCTAAGATCGCCTCATCTGGAAATGTCTCTGAGATAGGTGCGCTGGGCTCAGATTCCTCAAGATTCTCCAACCTGGAGAGATGATCCGCCACCACATTCTTGACTCCAGGCTTGTCCTTAATTTCAATATCAAATTCCTGGAGTAGAAGGATCCATCTGGTCAGACGTGCTTTGGCATCCTTCTTAGCCATTAAGTACCGGATGGCGGTGTGATCGGTGTAAATGGTCACTCTAGATCCGAGAATGTAAGATCGATACTTATCAAGAGCGAAGACTACGGCCAGCATCTCTTTCTCAGTTACAGTGTAATTCCGCTGCGCGGCATCCAAAGTCCGGCTGGCGTAGTGAATGGCAAATGGTAAACCATCCCTCCTCTGTCCAAGCACAGCCCCTACGGCAAAATCTGAAGCATCCGTCATGATCTCGAATGGGAGAGACCAATCGGGTGGCTGAAGGACAGGAGCTGAAACAACCATATTTTTGAGAGTCTCAAATGATTCAAGACACTTATCATTGACAATAAACTCGGTGTCTTTGGTTAGCAAGTCAGTTAGCGGTCGGGCAATTCGACTGAAGTCCTGAATGAACCGTCGGTAGAAACCGACATGCCCCAGAAAAGACCTTAACTGACGCAAATTGGACGGCGGATTGAGTTTTCTGATGATGTCCACCTTAGCCGGATCGACCTCCATGCCCCTGTTGGAGACGATATGACCAAGGACCGTCCCTTGAGTCATCATGAAATGACTCTTCTCCCAGGATAAGACTAGATTAACCTCTATGCAGCGTTTCAGCACACGGTCTAAGCAGTCAAGACAAGCGTCGAACCCGTCGCCATAGACCGAGAAGTCATCCATGAAGACCTCTAAACAGTCACCCACCATGTCCGAGAAGATGGACAACATGCACCTTTGGAATGTCGCCGGAGCGTTACATAGACCAAAGGGCATCCGTCTGAAAGCATAGGTCCCAAACGGACAGGTGAATGTCGTTTTCTCCTGGTCTTCGGGCGCAATGGCCACTTGATTATATCCAGAGTACCCATCAAGGAAACAGTAATGGCTCTTCCCGGCTAACCGCTCGATAATCTGATCAATAAATGGTAGCGGGAAGTGATCCTTCTTGGTGGCCTCATTCAATCGTCTGTAGTCCACACAGACCCTCCAAGAAGTTGGTACTCTGGTAGCGATCTCCTCTCCAGACTCATTGACAACTGTAGTGATACCTGTCTTCTTAGGTACCACATGGAGTGGACTAACCCATTTAGAGTCGGAGATGGGATAGATGAAATCAGCGCTCCACCACTTGGAAATTTCTTTCATGACTACGTCTCGAAGATTCGGGTTCAGCCGTCGTTGGAACTCACGCGACGGCTTAGCGTTATCTTCAAGATAGATGTGGTGAGAGCAAAGCTTTGGGCTCAGCCCCTGGAGATCAGCTATACTCCAACCGATTGCCTTGCGGTTTCTTTCAAGAACCTCCATCAGACGAGATTCTTGTTCTCCAGTCAAATCTGCTGAGATAATGACTGGGTGCATTTCTGGCTCTCCAGCAAGGAATCTGTACGTCATAGACTGCGGCAGAGGTTTTCTTTCCGGACAACTGGGAGGTGGCAGATCTGGCTTCTGATATGTCTGTGTGAATGCAACCAAGTCTGCATGGGAGAACTCTCGCTCTGCATGAATATCTGACGAAGGGCGGCCTGATTGATCATCAATGAACTGCACTGGCACGCACTCTGTCACGGCTGTCGGCTCAGAAGGAATCAGACAAGGTAAATAATCATCAAAGTCATCCCAGTCAATGTCTGAATCCGAGGGATCAGAAGATGATGAGCAAGATTGAAATTCCTCAGCACCACTCATCACAACACTGTCAGCCTCAAAGATATCCTCATCCAGGGATGTGCTCTCCCGACTCTCGATTGCCATGAGCTTGAGATACAGTGAATCTGTAGGCAAGGCGAGGGTCGGTGCTACAGGATCTTTCCAATTGGATTCATCATCAGTCATTTCAAAATCACAAACCTGGTGGATGTCTAGCTCTTCCTCTGTCATCTGCTCGGCTTCGCTGAACTGCTCGGAGCATTCTGCCTCTCTGGCTCTGATCTCTTCGATCGTCTCTATTTGTATGGTTTCGCCCTCTACACGAAAGCATACCTTCCCACTGTCATGGTCGGTCACCGCCTTGGCTGTGGCCAAGAATGGACGTCCGAGAATGATGGGGGCATCAGTTACCGACTCAGGGATCTCCATGTCCAACACGACGAAGTCCACGGGGAATTGCAGGCCCTGAATGGTAACGACCACGTCTTTCAATAACCCCTTCGGCCTCTTAATCGACCTATCAGCAAACTGAAGGACGGTTCTGCTTCGAAGAAGAGGGCCAAACTCGAACTGCTTGAGTAAGGCTGCCGGAAGGAGGTTAATTGAAGAGCCGCTGTCTAATAGAGTACGATCAAACTGTTGCTCCTGAATCTCGCATCTGACATAGGGAGCTCCTGCGTCTGGTCGCTTGGCTGGCAATGTGTTCTGAATGGCGCAGCAAGTGTTATGCGTGAGCATATGGATTTGATCTCTGTGCCTCTTCTTCCTTCGGACAGTAGTTGTCTCTTTCAGATTCTTCTTGAAGAAGGGGATATGCTCAAACGCTTCTCGTAGAGTCAGCTGAATATGAAATCTGTCAATCATCTCATTGCCGAACTCTACCTGCTGATTCTTTTTGGGATTTTCTTCTTTATTTCCCTTCGCTCGGCGGAGTGCCTCAGGGAAGGGGATGGTAGGTGCCTCCTCAGATGGAGGACTCGGACTCGGTCTCTGTGCCTGTGAAGATGGAGAATCCATACAATAATCATCATTCAACACATATGGATCCGCAATTTGAACAGAAACCTTTCCTTTATTCATATTTTTGTTTTTCTTCCCACAGTCTCTTGATACAAAATGTGGTGAAGTCACAGAAGTTGGCTCAACAAAAGTGGATGTGGTGGCCTCAGTACCACCACTAGCACCGGTCTTTGCGGCATCAGCACCGCGCTCTGATTCATCTCCCAAAATGGTGGCATCAGCACCACCGTCTGCATCTGGTATCACGACGGCATCAGCACCGTCATCCTGGGCTCCATCATTGGTGGCATCAGCACCACCGTCTTCAACGTCATCTATCGCGGCATCAGCACCGGTCTTCTGCTCCTCTGGCGCTCCTGATTCTGCATTTGGCTGTCGCTCAGAAGAGGCGCCGCCGGCTGGTATCCTACCGCTCCTAGTAGTCACAAAATCAGCATCATTCACACAGGAAGACATAGCATTCAAATTGTCACTAGGAGAGGCACCCTTTATGAACTCTACCTGCTCAGATTTTCTTTTGAAATTGTTAGGGTTTGGTTCGATCTGAGCGGGTATGGCGGCTTTGCCTTTGATAATATCCCGCATCTCTTGCCGGAACTCATCCATTTCTTGCCTGAAAGATGCTCGCTGTTCAGATAGCAAGCGGGCAAGATCGTCAAGGGCTGGGTTCTCATAGGCTGGACCCTGAGAACCGGATGTCTGTCCCTGCTGGAAATGGGGCTGCTGCTGCTGGTATTGCTGCTGATATTGGAGGGGAGGCTGGGCATAAGAATGCTGAGGCGGCTGACGCTGCCTCCACTGCTGTCCCTGATAGGCGGGACGAGGACCACTGTGGTACTGCTGGGGTTGGTTGTACTGGGGCTGCTGGTGTTGTTGTTGTGGCTGGCCGCTCTGCTGTCCTTGAGCAGGGGAATGCTGTTGGGATGTGGATCCACCATTACCCCAACGGAATCCGGGATGATCCCTGCGAATCGCTGGCTGCGGGTATCGGTCATACCAAATCCCGTTGACTTCCATCAACGGTTCCTGCTCGAAGGAGGGTGGAGGAAGAACTGCCAGTGGCTGCTTCGGCTGATAAACCACCATCTGAGTCTCCTGAGATGGCGGTTGCTCTGGATGGTACTGCAACAATGGAACCGGCTCCGCCTGGATATGGTTCACCTGGCGGTAAGAGGTGGAGGCCTGGTTGGGATTGTTGCTGCTGGAGGCAACCTGTGACCTGGGAGGCTGTTGTGAATGGGCCTGTGCCTCCTGAATACAGAGAATCTGAGTTTTCAGGTCACTCATTGTCTTTGTGAGAAGGTCCATCTGGGCTAGACCTTGGTTTTGCTTCTTCTCAAGGATCTCCATGCGGTCCAGTTTTTCACTGATAATGCCCATGTCGGCTGCTGCTGATTCGGCTTGGGCCGCGGCTACCGACGGTGTGCTAGGACCGGCATCAATGCGGGCGATCCTCTGAAATGATCCCGCTCCTTGCGGGGGCTTCTGCTGGGTGTAGACTCTGGCTTGGGTCATCACTGTAGAATTTTCTGCCATACCTTCGTATATGGCCCAGACATCGTCTTCACCTTTGGAAAAATATGATCCACCGCAAGAGGCGTTCACAAGCCCCTGCAGCTCCGGTGTCAGCCCACAGAAGAAACTCTGCACCAGGTGGGGCTTGGAGATATCGTGATGTGGACACCGGTCTATGAGCTCTCTGAAACGATCCCATGCTTCATGGAACTGTTCATTTGGGATCATGGTGAAATTGCTGATCATGGCTCGAGCTGCGTTTGTCCGGCCGAGAGGATAGTATTTCTTCAAATATACGGACCGGAGATCTGCCCAAGTGTCGACAAATCGCCCTAGATGCTTGAGCCAGTATGCGGCTCTGTCAACCAATGAGAATGGGAAGGCGATCATCTTGATAGTGTCCTCGGTCAACAGCCGATCGTGGATGGTGCTGCATATCATCTCAAACTCTTGGAGGTGGAGGTGCGGCTCTTCGGTCGGCAACCCATGGAACTTGGGTAGCATCTGAATTGTGTTGTGCCGAAGCTCGAAGTCTCCATGGATAGGTGGGAGTCTGATCCACCGGTGAGTGAGGGACGAAGCTGGGTTGTGAAGCTCCCTCATGATAGTCTGTGGCGGTCGCTCACCATCTGGGTCGCCTCCTGCATCGGGTCCTCCTCCTTCTCCACCGCCACCGCCCCCAGGTCGGTTTTCTCTCAGCTGTGCTATCTCTCTCATCAGATCACCCATGAATGTACCCTGGTCACGGATCTGTCTCTGCATATTCTCCAGGGACGCTAGCAGGGAATTGTTGATGGCCGCTTGATCAATAATGAACGGCGGGTGATCGTGATCATCTTGGTGTTCGCCTCTGTCTGCCATTGCTTGATGTTCTGAAAATGCAAACGAGGCCATTTCAGGTGCTGTGGAATGAGCTGAACTCTGTGATGCACTGAACTCTGAAATGATTGGACTGAGGGAAGGAGAATGGGAAGGGTGGTCGAGGGGGAACAGGGTGGATGTGAACTCGGGCTCGGAGAGCGGACTCTCTGAGTTATTCCTAGATGAATAGGGAGGAGTGCTGGATAGCGGTGCCGACAAGGTCGGCCTAAGAGACCTCCGTCCCATCATCTTGATTGTTCGGAATAGAGCAGGGCAGATGCAAGAAGAATAAAATGAGATGCAACAAAATTTTGCACAATTGTGCGGTATTTTTGATCTTGACCTTAATAAATCTAGAAATCAAACACAAAGCAAGGGTAAGTTCACCAACTCAACTCGTGAAGCCGTGAAGGTTCGGCTTTTATCTTGTCAATTTTAGCTTGTTTTTCAGGCAATTATCTTTTCACGAGTCCTTAGAGCGCTACGCCTATAGGAGAGAGAGTACTGCCAGGAGAGTATCCCCGTACTTGTCCTCCTCCTGTGTAACCTGTAACTTGCGCTTTTTGAGGTCCTTGTAACCCTTCCTGGATCCCTACTCAGCCAAAGAAAAGAGGGAGGAAGCCGATAGGCGAAACCGATACTTCGGACCTCGCTCGCAACGGAATCACCCGTGAGCGTACAAGGTCCTACTCGGACGCAGCCGGTGAGACAGACACACCCGTGAAGGCGTGGCCTAGGCTCGGTACTTCGGACAGGGTCGGCGCTCTCACAACAGAGAGTCACCAATGGCGACCAAGTCCTACTCGACTACGTACGATAGTAGCGCCAATACTTCGGAAATCCAGTCGATACACAAGGCAGCCACAAGTTGGGTTTTGGGCTCTAATCCTTACGAAGCGCTCACCTCACTGGGAAGGAAACCTTCCTATGCAACCTGAAAACAAGTGAGGGTGTTACTCTCCCCAAGCAATGAATCCAATTACCGTTTTTATTTTGGTCAAGTTTTCTTTAGCAGTCCCTTTTTTAATTTTTTTGGTGTTATCGCTTCTTTTGAGTCAATTCAAGCAAGCGCCTAACGTTTTTGTATTTTTTCCTTTATCCTACTTTGTTCCAAAAACAGAGGGAGAAAAGAGTCGGAAAAGCCGTGCAAGTCGACACAAAGATGGAGATCTCACCTTTGTGCCTAAATGATGCGTGCAAAGTAAGAAGACTTACAGTGAATCCCAGCTCTCTCCATGCGGGATGCAAAGCAGAATATTTAAACCTAAGCTATATGGCGAAATGCAACGGAAATCGTCCTAGAACAGGCAACTGCTAGCGATAGAACCACAAGTCAACTAGCAACTCCTAATCCGAGTGTCCGGTCTTGGCTCACCCCTCCTCTGCCCAACACATTTGGAGTAGGAGAAAGCGCTTGTTCGGGTGTGAGCTCGCGGCGCGTGGATTTGGGAATTACTTGCTAACTGTTTAAATTAGTCTAAGTCCAAAACGTATCTATAGGAACATGCAAAGATTATTAGGTGTTTGGACCTATTCTAATCGATCAAGCAGACCTAGATCTAAGAGCTCATTCCACAAAAGAAAATGGAAAATAAACACAAAACCGGAAAATGACAAGCGGTAAAAACGCGGCAAAACTGCGGTGAGCCCCCGGGTGAACAAACACCCGGAAATTAGGCCCGAATGTCTAAGTCCAAGTCCAAGTCCTAGTTTACCTGTATTATTACAAATTAAATGAATATCACTCTCTCACAAATAAAAGAAAAGCTACTCTAATCTCTCTCTCACACTCCTTGCTCTCTCCTGCCGGCTTGGCTCAAGAAAAGCCGGCTCCACGTCCCAAGGTTGCGTCGGGTCACCTAAGCCACCCGCCTCGCTCCGCGGTCCCTCGCAAGAAGACAAAAGAGATGGTCAGATAGTTCAATCAAGATGTATATCAAAATGTAAGAGAAGGATAATGCTATGGTAAACAAACACACAATCAATCAAAAATGTGAACTACAAGCTGTTGCTCCCCGGCAACGGCGCCATTTGATGTAGCCGAAATCGAGTGCGGTCGTATTGACTCAAAAGGCGAGTCAACAGTCGGTGTATTGACCACACCAAATAATGACTAAATCAACAATTAACCCACACTAAAAATCAATAATTAGAAATAAATGTGGAGTTAAAATTTATTTTTAACTCTGCACAAATGGTGTATAGTGTCAAGTATGCAGAGAGTTCGAACACAGGGAGCAAACAGTGTAATCCAAGCAAATGAATGCGCAAGTGTGTGAGTGATGTGTGAAGTGTCTACACTAAGCAAGCAAACAACTACAAATTTTTGTGGGTTTTTAATTTTAAAAAATTTTTTTTATTTAATTTTTAATTTTGTATTTTGATTTTTGATTTTCTGATTTTTATATTTTATATTTTATAATTTTTATTTTCTTTTTCAATATTGGGAAGTAAAGGCAATATAACACAAGGCAAAGTAAAAGATTTATAAAAATGCACAAAAATGCTCAAAAATTCAGGAATAAAATGTTTTTAGTCTTTTTAGGGTTTTTTACTGTTTTTGTGATTTTTGGGGATTTTTCTAGGTGTTTTTGGTATTTTTAAGGGCTGAAATAAAGGAAAACAGTGAGAATAGGGCTGGCTGTGAGTAAAATGTACTTTAAAAATATCAACCAGTACTCAAAATAATTCACACTATTTTTCTAATAAAGAGAATAAAATAAGTGACAAACAGAAGCTGAGTTTGTATTTTTTGGATTTTTCTACTATTTTATATATTTTTTTGAAGTTTTTGAGTGTTTTTCAATTTTTAGTGTTTTTCTTTTGAAATTTTTAATGATTTTTGGACTGACTCTAAAATAGGGTAAAATAGACACTATGTGAATTTTTGGGAATTTTTGGAGGTGTTTTGATATTTTTTTGATATTTTCTAAGGTAGACAGTGCACAAAAAAGGGGGTTTTTGATTTTTAATAAATATGAAAATAAAATAAAATCAAAAACTAAAAATAGGGCGTTAAAGTACGCCTATCCAGAAGCTTAACTCTATTTTTTTTTGTGGAATTTTTGGGGTTAAAATGATATTTTAAACAATTAGAACAAGGGTCCCAACATTAAACAGTGCTGGCAAGGGCATAAATGCAATTTACGAAACATCCAGGGGCTAACATGCAATTTTCCACAAAATATTACACTATATATTCAAGTTTTGGAACCAAAAAGCAATTACAAGAGACGCAAGGGCTCGCCTACAAATTACCCACCAGGGCGCGTGACTTGCACGCGCCTGGGAGGGACTGAAGTGCAATAAAACAAAACCTTGGGGCCTACTTGCAAAATAGCCAGAAATATTACACGTGATACTAAAGTTTTTGTACTGAAACGAAATAAACAAAAGACCAGGGGTGCCTCTGCAAAATGCCCCCACCTCACGTGTACAGGTCACGTGAGGTGACGTGGCGGAGGACCTAAGTGCAAATATCAAAAGTTTGGGGGCCGACTTGCAAATATTACAAAATATTTAAACTACAGACGAAAGTTTAAAAACTAAATATTAAATACAAAAATGCGCAAGGGGTGAGTTGCAAAATACCCTCTTGCGCGCGATCCAACGGCGGATGGAGGGCCACTTAAACACGTGGCGCGTTGTGGACGGCCGATGGCGCTTCGCGGATGTTCGGCCAAGATCAGATCTCCGGAGATGATCGACGGATGAGGCACGCAGAGATCCAACGTCAGCTGTGCGATCTGGGACTCCTCCTTGATCCAACGGCTAGGAAGAGGGTTGCAAGAACGGGGAAGAACGCCGGTGGAGGCGAGCTTCTCCGACCTTGATCTCCCTCCTCCGGCGACGAATGTGCTTCAAAATGACCGTGGAGGCTCCTGGGGTCGTCGTCTACCTCCTGGGTGCTTCAAAATGCCTCGGCGACGGCCGAGGTGCTCAGGCGAAGGTGGCGGAGCTGGAATGGCTCGACTGAACTCCGGTGAGCCTCAAAATTGCTCCCAGGCGCGATTCAACGCGCTTTGACCCTGCAAAAAGAGTTAGAAGGTCCAGGGCAAAGTGCCTGGACCTTTGGTGGACCTAAACTAAGCGCGAGGGGGAATGGTTGACGGTGGCCGGAGTTGCGCTCCGGCGATGATGGTTGAATGGGCGAAATAAGCGATGGATCTTTGATTCTTTTGGGGGTTTTTAAAGCCTAAGCTAACAGGAACACAATGCAATAAAGAAATGGCGGAGTGGACGCCCTCGATGGCCGGAGCCAGAGGAAGAAGTGTACCTCGACGCCGGCAGTTGGCGGAGGTGCTGGAGGCTCCCTCGACCTCGGACGCCCTGGCTGAGAGGCTCGCGGCGGAGCTGTCACCTCCGGCAAGACCTGGAGCACAAGAGAGGCGGAGAGGGGTGGACCAAGGGGACTCAAAAAATGATTTGAAAATGGGGGGGTTGGTTTTATTGGGTTTGACCCGAGGTGACGAGGGTGGAAAGAACGAGGTGGCTGGCCCGATTCAGAAGCTCTCAGCCCAAGATGGTCCTTGTGCGAGCAAGAGGGATGGTAGGTGAAGATTTTTGCAGAAGGAATCGAGCTCAAAGGGTGCAAGTTCATGCCTCGAAAAAAATGGAGAAGATGGGTCAAACGCCGGTTCTGACAGAGGCTACAGGGGGGTAGGGTACCTAGTTGACCGAGGTCAACTAGGGTTTGCACCTGGTTGGTCCACGTGGACCAACCAGGAAAAACCCTGGGAAAATGTTTTATTAATTCAATTAAAAATAGTAAATGGTCGAATTAAGTAAAAGTTATAAAATAAAAAATGTTCAAAATTTTATGTAGTATTTTATTCTGATTTTTATTTATTTTTATGACATATATTTTTACAAGTCGCCTTTTTAACCCTATATAGGTATAATACCTATGTGTTTTAGTATTTTATTTTATTTTATGTATTTTTAATCTTATTGTTTTTATTTATAATTTTGTAAAATTATAACATACTTTTATATACATAATTATATTTTTATTTTATTTTTCTGATATGTTTTGTATATTTAATAAAATACAAGTGTATTTTATATAGGTATAAGTGTATACAGTATACCTATGTAGTCTCTGTACAAGTATTTTTATTTTTATTTTTCTTTACATTTTTATTCTGATTTTAATGCACATAATTATTATAAGTAATATTTACAAAAGTATAAGAATAAAAAAAATGAGTAAATAATGAATAAAGAATAAATTGAATATTTTATTCAGTACACGTATACAATGAGGGTCCAAAACTCAACTTTCAGACCGTAGCTCCGCCAAATGCGAAACCACCGCCATTGGATAGATTATTTTATTCTATATACAATTAAAGGTGAGTACACTGCATTTGGAGCTGTCGTTTGTGAGATACGGGTCTGGGAAGTTGGGATTTTGGATTCTTATTCAGAACATATCTTTTTGTCTGTACATTCTTTTTCTGTGAAATCAATTTTGTCTTTTTCTTTATGAAATTATATACAACTTTCATGTTCAAAGTTTCTTTATTTGATGTATAAAAAGTGGAACCAAAAGTAGGTCCCAAAATGACTAAAGAATGAATAGATTGTATCGGTATTTACACTGTATTTCTGACCTTATCTCCCCCTACTTTATTCCTTGTCGACCTATTCATCAAGATGCCTAGGTCTCGGGGGTTTTGGGTCATAAAATATTTACAATATTTTATTCTTTTTCTTTTCTTTATTTATTCTATTATTTTGGCCTTAATTACAGTGTTTTATACACTATTGAAATGCACATGCATGAATGCTAAGATGCTTGATTTAAGGCTATTTACAGGCATTTGCTAGGGTTTTTGGTGCCAAAATGATAGAATAAAGATGATGAAATGTGGATTCATCAGCGGACCATTTATCCCGATTAGAGCAGCCTGAGGAAACAGAGCAGATTGATCCCATTTGCGATACCTTTCCAGACGAGGCGATCCTTGCTATCACCTCACTCCCGTGGTATGCCGATATTGTGAACTTTCTCGTTGCTGGGAAAGTCCCACAAGATTGGCCCAGGCAGAGGCTTGAGACCTTCCTTGCGAAGGCCAAGTCCTACCACTGGGAGGATCCCATCCTTTACCACGAAGGAGGGGATAGCATCTGGCGTCGGTGTATTCCTCAGGAGGAGCATCATAGTGTCCTCACTTACTGCCACAAGCTTGAGGCAGGAGGACATCATTCTGGGAGGAGAACGGCACAGAAAGTGCTCCAATCCGGCTTGTGGTGGCCTACACTCTTCAAGGACTCTGATGAGTTCGTAAAGAGGTGTACTGACTGTCAGAGGATGGGCACTTGTGGACAACGTGATATGATGCCGATGCAGCCCATTCACTTCTGTGAGGTTTTTGACGCATGGGGCATCGATTTCATGGGTCCATTCCCTAAGAGTCAGGGATTCGAGTACATTCTGTTGGCCGTAGATTATGTGAGTCGTTGGGTGGAGGCTATCCCCACCCGAGCCGCTGATGCGAGGACAGTTTGCAGATTTTTGAGGAAGCACATCATCACGCGGTTCGGGGTTCCACGAGTTCTTATTTCTGATGGGGGGTCTCACTTCATCAACGACCAGGTGAAGGCACTTGCTACCGAGTTCGGCATAGACCATCGTGTCGCTACACCATACCATCCACAGACAAATGGTCTAGCTGAGGTGTCGAATAGGGAGATTAAGAATATTTTGCAGAAAGTCGTCCGCCCTGACCGAAAGAATTGGTCACAGCTTTTGGACTCGGTCTTGTGGGCATATCGGACGTCTTTCAAGACACCTTTGGGCACATCTCCCTTTCGCCTCGTGTATGGCAAGCCCTGTCACCTACCAGTTGAGCTGAGGCACAAGTCACTTTGGGCAGTTACAGACATATTGATGGATCCAGATGGTATAGGAGACCAGAGGAGGGCAGAGTTAGCCGCCTTGGAAGAGCTTAGAGATGCAGCATTCTCAAGCAGCCTACATTATAAGGAGAAAGTCAAAGAGTGGCATGATTCTCATATCAGCCACAAGCATTTTGAGATTGGACAGAAAGTATGGCTGTTTGATGCGAGGCTTAGATTATTTCCAGGGAAGCTACAGAGCAAATGGAAAGGACCCTATTTGGTCAGAAAGGTACACGATAACGGTAGCATTGATATATCTGAGTTATCTTCTGAGAGTACCTTCCGAGTGAACGGCCAGCGGCTCAAACCATTTCTAGATCATGAGCCGCGGGACGTTATAATTGCCGCTATTCATTTTGCGTGAGATGTGGTCTTTTGACTCACATCTTTTACATCTCACGCCTGATTTTCACTGTTCCTCCGCCTGTATAGATCCAGTTGTCCATATCATTCTATTCTTTAGTCCCACATCCCGTCTTTCATCTTATGATCATGCTATACTTAGGGTGTACTTTACCCTAAGTATGGGGGGGATGTCGGACCTGTGAGTAGTCTCTTCATTCTTTCTGCTCTTGTTTTTGCTGCCTATACTTAGGGATATTTTACCCTAAGTATAGGGGGGGCAGATTCTGTATATTCTTCACTCGGCTTTCCCTTCATGTACAGCTTTCTATACTTAGGATTAGTTAATCCTAAGTATAGGGGGAGACCACCGAGTTCCTCTCATTCTATTCATTTATTTGTTTCTGTACTTAGACATTCCTTTTCACTTCCCTTTTACTAAGCACGAGTTATGTCTTCTTCATCGCTCTTGATCACTCTGAGGACATCGCTCGAGCTAAGTATAGGGGGGGTGTGTATATATTTCATATATACTTTAGCCATAACTCGTACTTTGTGTGAGTGTGTTAATAAATAAAATGGCTAAAAATCACAAAATTTTAAAAATTTTTCATGTACGTAAACCTCTTTTATTCTTGCACATACATAGCTAGTGTATAAAGTATTTTTGTAAAAATGATTTCAAAAATCTTTTGTGTAAAGCTTGTGTAAATATTTTGTATCAAAATTATGTATATAGTATGATGACACGAAATCCCGAACAACTGAGGTAGAAAATAAATCACAATGTCGTTGTCCTCAATCGCTCAGAATGTGTCAATCAAGGAAAATGAACCACAGATGAAGATAAATCAATAAAATACAGAGAAGTGGTCCTGCTATAAGATTAACCTGGTATAGCTCCCAGGGTCGAACACAAGGAGCACAGATTGGCCTTGCGGCCTACGATGTAGTCAAATTGAACTAAAACACAGAGAACATATTTTTGTGGTTTTTTAATGATTTTTGAAATTTTTTTTTTATGTTTTCAAAATGTAAAGAAAATAAGAAAAGTCAAAACTAGGGACACTTCAACAAATTATTTAAAGAATTAAAAATCAAGCAAAAATTCAAGAAAATTTGTTTTTATGTTTTAAATGTTTTTTACTGTTTTTGGTGAATTTTTGGGATTTTTCTAATGAGTAAATTATTTACTAAAAATCAAACAAGGCAGAAACACCAAGGTACTGTCCAGCAAGGTTAGAAACTCAAAAATAAAATATTTAAGAGTTTCAATCAACCTTGGAGGTAATTTTCCTGTAATCTATGAAGAATAAGGAAAATTTAGGCACCCTAATTATTGTTTTTGGATTTTTGATTTAATTATTATAATTTTTATGGGTTTTTAGGGGTTTTTTCAATTTTTAAGGTTTTTAGGTGATGAAAAATAGCCAAAATTGGCTAGAAAATCAAACAGCAAGCGAACTACAATACCTGAATTTTTTAGAATTTTTGGAGATGTTTTTATATTTTTTTGGTATTTTTAAAGTCAAACAGTGGCAAAAATAAGGGTTTTTGAATTTTTAAAAATAATAAATGAAATCAAAATTGTCCTCAAAAATCATAGAAATTCCTACACCATGGCAGGAGCCATGTGTCAAAATCTCATTGGATTTGGAGGTCGTTTGATATTTTATTCAAAAATAAAGGTGGGGCACTGTGCACAGGGACCTATGTGCAAATACCCAAAAGTTCTGGGGTCCTGGTGCAAAATACCCAAGAAGTCACGTGCCAAGCACGTGCCTGGGCCACTCAAGGACCTAAATGTAATAAAAATAAGTTCCAAGGACCTATTGATAACTCGTATCAAAAGTCCAGGGGCTTATATGCAAATATCCCAAAATAAAACGCACATGCGAATATAAAGTGTTCACAGGGGTATATATGCAAATAAACAAAACATTTTATTCAATGAAATATTTTCAGAACTACAGGGCATATATTGCAAATAACCCAGAATAACACGTGACGACGCACGTGGCTCACAACAGGCGGGGGTATAAGTGCAAATAAAATAAGTACGAGGTCCTTAGTGCAAATATCCCAGAAAATAAATAACTGACTCGACAACTTACAGGACTAAAAATGAAACTACAAACTACGAGGGGGGCCTACGATATTTACCCCTTTATTAATGAAGCGTTGGATGCGCGCCACGTGTAGATCGAACGGCTGCGGCTGGTGGGCGCCCCAGATCACTCCTCCTCTGATCGGACGGTACTGGTAGCTCCAAGGATGGACGGCCAAGATCTGAACTGGAGCGAGGAGATGCAATCAACGGCGGCTGGAGGTCCTGGAAGAACAGATCCCCGGCGAACTTCGCCGGGCTCGTGCGTGCGCTAGGATCCTCCGGTGAGCCCTCTGAAGGTCAGAAAAGATCCGCGGTGAAGCTCCGTGGCGGGTGGTAGTCTCCGATGACCTAGCCGAGCTCTGAAGAGCTCCGGCGAAGTCGGCGGAGATGAAGCTCCTGGCTGGATGGCGAAGGGCTTCAGACACCCTCGATTCGACCTGAAAAGTAAACCAGAAGACTCACGGGTCGAGGGCAAATTGCCTCGACCCGGTTAGGTGGCGTGAAGGTGATCGGTGCGGTGAGATGGCGAGCTCCGGCGAAGGTGGTCGGCGGGGGAGCTCGATTCCCAGATCCGGTGCGATCTGGGTTGAGTGAAAGGGCGTAGAAGGTGCATGGGGAGATGGCGGAGATGACAAGGTGCTCCGATGATCGAAAGGGTACTCGGGATAGTCGGAATCAGAGAAGCACGTCGGAGATGCGATTTGGGCGAAATCGGAAATTGGGAGAAATGGAAGAGCTAATCGACTACCTGATGGTTGCAGTAGACTGTGCTGGAGCGTGGCTAACTCCGAGTCGTAGCTTCGAAGGGCGTCAAGGCCTGAAGCTCGATGCTCAACGCCGGCGGCGGAGCAAGGACGGCGAGAATCGCCGGATCAATGGATTCGCTTCCTCGCCTCACTGCAACAAGGGCAGACGCTTGCTGTCACTCTCGCGAAGCCTATGGAGGTCACTGGGAAGGAGGAGAAGGGCCAAAGATGGGGCGCGGAGGCGGCGGAGGTCGGGATATAAATGGTGACAGGGGCGATTAGGGTTGAGTGGCGACAGC
The DNA here is from genome assembly GCA_037367405.1 of Ottelia alismoides. Taxonomy (NCBI): domain Eukaryota; kingdom Viridiplantae; phylum Streptophyta; class Magnoliopsida; order Alismatales; family Hydrocharitaceae; genus Ottelia; species Ottelia alismoides. Next base: position 875,332 of record JAZKJV010001623.1, read on the forward strand.
TATAGAAGGCGTGGATTTGATGGCGGAAGATCCGGCGAGGATGATGGATGATTGGCGAAGAATCCGAGTACGGGGGTTGAGTGGGTGACAGCCTGGAGACGCGTGGATAAATCGGCGAAGGAGGCGCGGCACGCATCTTCCAGAAAAGGAAGGAGTCCGCGGGGGAGTTGACCGGGGTCAACATTCCCCCGTGGACCAGTCAGACGCTGCCACGTGTACTTGATTTTTGTTTATTTATTTTAGGGCAGAAATAGGCCGAATTAAAGAAAACTCAAAACATGAAATATTTTTCTTTTATTTTTTTCTATTTTTTGGTGATTTTTATTTAATTTTTGGAAATAAAAATAGGGTAGCTCTATATATAGGTATATGTACACTATAAGGATTTTTATTTTTGATTTTTTTTTTGTTATTTTTATGCTTATTTTGTATTTTATTTATTTACATCATAAAATATGGAATAAAAGAATATTTTTATTTTATTTTTATTATATATATAAGGGTGAAATAAATAGATATATACATTTATATACATGGTATTTATACAATGTATTTTTGTATTTTAATTTTGTAATTTTTATTTGATTTTTGTTTTGTTTCTTTTTATTTATTTTATTTACAAAATATGCCATAGAATATTCACAAAAAGTTCTGAAAATAATTCCATTTATTTATAGGGTTAAATAAATACATGGGTGATGGTCTATGCACATGGTGAAGGTATATTTTTGAATTTTTGATTTTTTTTATTTGTATTTTGCTTTTAATAAGATATATACAAATACTTACAACATATTTTTGGGTGAGGAAAATATAATTTATTGTATTTACAGAAGTATATACACATGAGCTCCTATCTCCCTCTACTTTGGCTTTTATGCGGTCAGGCCCATGCTGAGCCCTCCCTTGGGTTAGGTTGCTCAATATTTATTCTAAATATTTCCCTCTTTTTCTTTTTGCTCTTTATTCTTTTTGCACAAAAACATGCTAATTATAGGTTTTTACACAATGCATGCTTTTGGTAATTATTTGTATTTACACATATCTACATGTATTTGCAAAGGTTTTTGTAGCTAAAATAATAGAATAAAGAGTGATGAATGGGTATTCATCACCCCCTATGCTTTAACTTTGCTAGTCCCTTAGCAAACACTTATTTGAAAAAGAAGTGAAAAAGAAAGAAAAAGAAAAAGAAAAAGAGGATGTACATGGATCAAGGTTGACTTATTAAATTTTCCTTCATTAAATTGAAATATGGAGCTTGATCAGATCTTTGGATTATTAATGTGTCGGAACCTTATTTGGACTTAAGCCTAAAACTCAACAGCCTCTAAGTTCCACCAGTCTATGGACAAGACTCCTCAATAAACCAGATCAGAACAAGTCTACATACACAAACTCTAATGACCATGAATCTTTCCATGCAGTGTAAGTGATATGTGGCTCCCCACCTCAGAAGTAACAAAGAAACAACCTCCCTCAACCTGGTAACTCTAATGCCTCAGTCTAGCAACTCTTTCCTCGAGAAGCGGGGTATTCCCTTCTAAGTTCAAGTGCAACCGGCTCAAGAAGAGGGGGTAGAAGTATAGAGTTTTGGAAGCTTAGCCAGTGTAGCTAAGTCTCCCGCTGCAAGCTTCCTGAGATGTAACATGATACCATAAGCTTTTGCTTTTCACTCCGGTGGGGTTATTAAATTTTCAATCCGACCCACCACTTTTTTGGAGTTCTTTTTGCATTTTTTTTTCAAGGACTTCTGTACAACATATCTACATGGTGCAGCATATAAGAAATTTCTCCTTGAGCCAGTAGACTATCCCTCTTTTGAAGCTTTATTGCAACCCACAGCTTCTGTCTTTAGCTTTCAACACCACTAGACCAAGTTGAGGTGCACTTCCTTCACTATAAGAAGAAGAGAGGTTCCGCCTAGAAGTACCACCCTCATATGCTACCCCAAGCCAAAGGAAACTGCCTCCTCACCACCTCATCCGTGGAGAGCCATGTGTAAAGTGCAGGTGCAAGTTAAGCCATTGTCTCTGAGAGTCATGCGTGTGTTGTTAAGTGCTCTACTTAGGCTCATCAAGATGACATATGCTCATAGCCTAGTGGACTCAAAGAATTAAGTCCTTATGGACCTGAAAAGCCTTACCCCTAAGTCCTATAAGGTTCCTCTTGAAGTTAAGTGGTTTAAGATCTTATTCAAGCTCCATTTCTCAATTTAATTTCAGGCTTAGTTTAAATGTCAACTCTCATCCAGGAAAAACTATATACATATATGTACAAAAGATGCTATTTACAAATATTTTGCAATCATGCAAAAATTTTTGAAAAATGTTTTGAAATCATGAATGATGCATGAGGTGCAAGTTTTGCAAAATGATATTTACACACATTTACACAAGATTTTTGCAAACTTTTGATTTTCAAAACATTTTGAAAAAAAATTTTGTACTATATACATAATTTTGATACAAAATATTTACACAAGCTTTACACAAAAGATTTTTGAAATCATTTTTACAAAAATACTTTGTACACTAGCTATGTATGTGCAAGAATAAAAGAGGTTTATGTTCATGAAAAATTTTTAATTTTTGTGATTTTTAGCCATTTTATTTGTTAACACACTCACACAAAGTACGAGTTATGGCTAAAGTATATATGAAATATATACACACCCCCCCTATACTTAGCTCGAACGATGTCCTCAGAGTGATCAAGAGCGATGAAGAAGACATAACTCGTGCTTAGTAAAAGGGAAGTGAAAAGGAATGTCTAAGTACAGGAACGAATAAATGAATAGAATGAGAGGAACTCGGTGGTCTCCCCCTATACTTAGGATTAACTAATCCTAAGTATAGAAAGCTGTACATGAAGGGAAAGCCGAGTGAAGAAGATACAGAATCTGCCCCCCTATACTTAGGGTAAAATATCCCTAAGTATAGGCAGCAAAAACAAGAGCAGAAAGAATGAAAAGAATTCTCACAGGTCCGACATCCCCCCTATACTTAAGGTAAAGTACACCCTAAGTATAGCATAATCATAAGATGAGAGACGGGATGTGGGACTAAAGAATAGAATGATATGGACAACTGGATCTATACAGGCGGAGGAACAGTGAAAATCAGGCGTGAGATGTAAAAGATGTGAGTCAAAAGACCACATCTCACGCAAAATGAATAGCGGCAATAATAACGTCCCGCGGCTCATGATCTAGAAATGGTTTGAGCCGCTGGCCGTTCACTCGGAAGGTACTCTCAGAAGATAACTCAGATATATCAATGCTACCGTGATCGTGTACCTTTCTGACCAAATAGGGTCCTTTCCATTTGCTCTGTAGCTTCCCTGGAAATAATCTAAGCCTTGCATCAAACAGCCAAACTTTCTGTCCAATCTCAAAATGCTTGTGGCTAATATGAGAATCATGCCACTCCTTCACTTTCTCCTTATAATGTAGGCTGTTTGAGAAAGCTGCATCTCTAAGCTCTTCCAAGGCGGCTAACTCTGCCCTCCTCTGGTCTCCTATACCATCTGGATCCATCAATATGTCTGTAACTGCCCAGAGTGACTTGTGCCTCATCTCAACTGGTAGGTGACATGGCTTGCCATAAACGAGGCGAAAGGGAGATGTACCCAATGGAGTCTTGAAAGACGTCCGATATGCCCACAAGACCGAGTCCAAAAGCTGTGACCAATTCTTTCGGTCAGGGCGGACGACTTTCTGCAAAATATTCTTGATCTCCCTATTCGACACCTCAGCTAGACCATTTGTCTGTGGATGGTATGGTGTAGCAACACGATGGTCTATGCCGAACTCGGTAGCAAGTGCCTTCACCTGGTCGTTGATGAAGTGAGACCCCCCATCAGAAATAAGAACTCGTGGAACCCCAAACCGCATGATGATGTGCTTCTTCAAAAATCTGCAAACTGTCTTCGCATCTGCGGCTCGGGCGGGGATAGCCTCAACCCAACGACTAACATAATCTACGGCCAACAGAATGTACTCAAATCCCTGACTCTTAGGGAATGGACCCATGAAATCGATGCCCCATGCGTCAAAAACCTCACAGAAGTGAATGGGCTGCATCGGCATCATATCACGTTGTCCACAAGTGCCCATCCTCTGACAGTCAGTACACCTCTTCACGAACTCATCTGAGTCCTTGAAGAGGGTAGGCCACCACAAACCGGACTGGAGCACTTTCTGTGCCGTTCTCCTCCCCGAATGATGTCCTCCTGCCTCAAGCTTGTGGCAGTAAGTGAGGACGCTATGGTGTTCCTCCTGAGGAATACACCGACGCCAGATGCTATCCCCTCCTTTATGGTAAAGGATGGGATCCTCCCAGTGATAGGACTTGGCCTTCGCAAGGAAGGTCTCAAGCCTCTGCTTGGGACAATCTTGTGGGACTTTCCCAGCAACGAGAAAGTTCACAATATCGGCATACCACGGGAGTGAGGTGATAGCGAGGATCACCTCGTCTGGGAAGGTATCACAAATGGGATCAATCTGCTCAGAATCCTCAGGCTGCTCTAGTCGGGAAAGATGATCTGCCACCACATTCTTGACTCCAGGTTTATCCTTGATCTCAATGTCGAACTCCTGGAGTAGAAGGATCCATCTAGTAAGTCTGGCCTTGGCATCCTTCTTTGACATAAGGTACCTGATGGCGGTGTGGTCAGTATACAAAGTCACTCGAGATCCAATGATATATGATCTGAATTTATCTAGGGCAAACACTACTGCTAGCATTTCCTTCTCTGTGACCGTGTAATTCCGCTGGGCGGAATCCAATGTGCGGCTAGCATAGTGTATGGCAAATGGTACTCCATCCCTCCTCTGTCCTAGCACGGCCCCTACGGCAAAATCGGAGGCGTCCGTCATGATCTCGAATGGGAGAGACCAATCAGGCGGCTGAAGGACAGGAGCCTCAATAACACATTGCTGGAGAGTTTCAAAGGACGAAAGACACTTGTCATCGACAAGGAACTCGGTGTCTTTCGTCAAGAGGTCAGTCAACGGTCGGGCAATCTTGCTGAAGTCATGAATGAATCTCCTATAAAAACCAACGTGCCCCAGAAATGACCGTAACTGCTTCAGATTTGACGGCGGTGTGAGTTTCCTAATGACATCGACCTTGGCCGGATCAACCTCCATGCCTCTGTTGGAGATGATGTGGCCAAGCACCGTCCCTTGAGTCACCATGAAGTGACTCTTTTCCCAAGACAGAACCAAGCGGGTAGCAATACATCGCTGGAGCACTCGGTCTAGGCATTCAAGACAGGAATCGAATCCGTCGCCGTAAACCGAGAAGTCGTCCATGAAGACCTCCAAACACTCCCCTACCATGTCCGAAAATATCGACAGCATGCATCTCTGAAAAGTCGCAGGGGCGTTACATAGCCCAAATGGCATGCGTCGAAAAGCGTATGTACCGAAAGGACAGGTAAAGGTATCTTCTCCTGATCCTCAGGAGCGATGGCCACTTGGTTGTAGCCCGAGTACCCATCCAGGAAGCAATAATGGCTCTTCCCTGCCAGTCTCTCTATGATCTGATCAATAAAAGGCAGGGGGAAATGGTCCTTCTTGGTGGCCTGATTGAGTCTCCTGTAGTCAACACAGACCCGCCAAGAGGTGGGTACTCGTGTAGCAATCTCCTCTCCCGACTCACTGATCACAGTCGTGATGCCCGTCTTCTTGGGCACCACATGCAAGGGGCTAACCCACTTGGAGTCGGAAATGGGATAAATAAAATCTGCACTCCACCATTTTGATATTTCCTTCATAACAACCTCTCTTAGGTTGGGGTTCAGTCGCCGCTGGAACTCACGCGACGGCTTTGCCCCTTCCTCGAGATAGATATGGTGGGAGCACAACGAGGGACTAATCCCATGGAGATCTGCTACGCTCCATCCAATTGCCTTGCGGTTCTTTTCAAGAACCTCCATCAGACGGGATTCTTGCTCTTCAGTCAGATCAGCAGAGATGATGACTGGGTACATCTCAGACTCTCCCGCAAGGAATCTATACTTCAGCGAAGTAGGGAGCGGCTTCAGCTCTGGACAGCTGGGTGCTAGCAGATCTGGCTTCTGAAGAAGATGTGTGTATGCAGACAATTCTGCCAAATCTGCCTGGGAAAATGATAAAGAACTCTCACAAACTGGATCTGGAGAAGGCGGGTCCTCTGCATTGTCTCTGATCTGCTCTGCCTCTACCTCCTCCTCATCTATAGGCTCAGGTGGATCCAGATCTGGCATCTGATCATCACAATCGGCCCAATCAGATTCTGAATCCGAGGGATCTGTATCAACTGCGGTGGCATTAGTACCACCGTAAAGCAGGGTGGCCTCAGTACCACCATCACTGAAAATCGTGTCGCGATCAAGGTCCGACTCTGCTGACTCAATAGTATCCTGAACCAAGGCTGTGCTCTCCAGACTATCCTCTGTTATCAATTCTGCATCAACTGTATCTGAATATGAGAGGATGGTCTGTGCTGCAGGATCTGCCCAAACTGCCTCATCATCTGTGATCACAAAATCACAGTCCTGGTGGATGTCTGGTCCTGCGTCTGTCAGCTGTTCTGAATCTGTACTGTCCTCTGAGCGGGATCTAGCTCTGGCTCTGTGGTCCTTAACCGTCTCTATTTGTATACTCTCGCCCTGGACACGAAAGAATACCTTCCCACTGTCATGGTCAGTCACCGCTTTGGCTGTGGCCAAGAACGGGCGACCGAGGATAATGGGGGAATCGGTCAACGAGTCAGGGGTCTCCATGTCCAGCACTACGAAGTCCACGGGGAATTGCAAACCCTGAATCGTGACGACAACGTCTCGCAACAACCCCTTTGGCCTCTTGACAGACCGATCAGCAAACTGAAGGTAAGTCCTGCTCTGTCTAAGAGTGCCCAACGCTAAGTGGTCGAGAAGGGCTGCCGGAAGAAGGTTGATCGACGATCCGCTATCTAATAGAGTACGGTTGAACCTCTGCTCACTAATCTGACATCTGACATACGGGGCCCCTAAATCTGGCCTCTTAGTCGGCAGATGGTTCTGGATCGCGTAACACGTGGCTTTGGTCAACACATGAATTTCTGCGGTCTTGTTCCTCTTCGTCCTTCTGACTGTGGTCTTATCTCTCAAGGATCGCTGAAGAAGAGGGATGTGTTGCAAAGCCTCATTGAGGGTCAGCTGGATGTGAAATCGGTCTATCATGCTCTGGCTGAACTCCTCCTGCTCTATCTTTTTTGGATCTTTTTCTTTTTTCTTCCCCTTCCTCAACTCAAGGGCTCTAGGGAAGGGGATCACAGGGTCCTTCTCAGATGAAGGACTAGGAATAGGCCTAGACGGTTCGATGACCGGATCCTCACAAACATCATTCACCACAGTGGGATCAGAAGAAACTAAACCTTTTCCTTTATTCAAATTAGAGTTCTGAGATACATTCATGTGAGGAAAGACAACATTTCTATCAGAATGAATATTGGTGGCCTCAATACCACCTCTAGCTGGCTCTACAACTAGACATCTTGCGGTCTCAGTACCGCGGGCTGGCTCGGCTCTGCTGGTGGTATCAGTACCACCTCCTCTATATGGTGAAGCGGCGGCCTCAGTACCGTCGGTGGAATCAGCATCTCGGGTGGCATCAGTACCACCGTCATCATGATGTGCGGCTTCAGTACCGCTCTCCTCCTCCTCATCTGGCGCTCTGGATAAATCCTCGCGTTGTCGCTCAGATGAGGCGCCGCCTGCTGGTTTTCTACCGCTCCTAAGTGTGACAAAATCAGCATCAAATAAATCCGAAGATGTATCATCAAATGGGTCACTAGGAGTGGCAAATTCAGTGTGAACTACCTGCTCAGATTTCCTCTTCAAGCTATTCGGATTCGGCTCGATCTGTGCAGGGATGGCGGCCTTCCCTCTCATCAGGTCCCGCATCTCCTGGCGGAACTCGTCCATCTCCCGTCTAAATGTAGCCTGCTGCTCTGTGAAGAGGCGGGCTAGATCATCCATGGTGGGGCTCTCGTGGGAACCCGACGGGTTGCCTCTCTGGTAATGAGGCTGCTGGACCTGCTGCTGCTGTGGCTGAGAGGGGTAAGAGGAAGGATGCTGCTGCTGGTGAGCTTGCTGCTCACGTCTCCAATTCTGTCCCTGCTGCTGGTAGGGACGAGGTACGAAGGATGATGGCTGATGTGGCTGATATGCAGGGGGCTGCTGGTGATCTCTCTGCTGGGAGTACTGCCCTCCCTGACCGGCTGGCTGCTGTTGGGACTGGTTACCCCCATTCCCCCACCTGAATCCGGGATGGTCTCGTCGGATTCCAGGTTGAGGACGGTCATACCAAATCCCGTTGACATCCATCAACGGCTCAGCATCAAAGGGGTCTGGTGGCAGTGCTGCCAGAGGCTGATCCGGCTGATATACCACTATCTGTAAGTCTGGAGATGGTGGTGACTGGTAAGAGGGCTGCTGCTGCTGGTACGGCTCCGCCTGTACAAGGTGAACTTGTCTAGGCTGCTGCAAGGAGCTGGAGCGCTGGGACGAGCTGCGGCTGCCGCCGGAATCGCCTCGCGACAGAAGACGGGGCTGAGGAGCCGTCTGTGCCTCCTGAAGACACAAGAGCTGGGTCTTCATGTTGCTCAGAGTTTGTGCCATTTGCTCCATCTGAGTTATGCCCTGGCACTGCTTCTTCTCTATTATTTCCATGCGGTCCAACTTCTCGCTGATAATCCCCATGTCCGCAGTGGCCGACTCTGCCTGTGCGGCCGCAACTGTGGACGAACTGGATGGACCTGCATCAACCCGTGCTATCCGCTGATACTGCACGGGTCCTGGCGGCTGCTGAGATCTCTGAGTGTACAACCGAGTCTGGGACATCACCATGTAATTTTCTGCCATCTCCTCGTAGATGGCCCAGACTTGGTTGTGGTCCTTGGCAAAGTAGGACCCGCCGCAAGAAGCATTCACCAGACCCTGAAGCTCTGGTGTCATCCCACTAAAGAAGCTCTGAACTAGGTTCGGCTTCGAGATGTCGTGATGTGGGCATCTATCCAGAAGCTCTCTGAACCTCTCCCATGCCTCGTGAAACTGCTCGTTAGGGAGCATGGAGAAGTTGTTGATCAGGGCCCTCGCTGCATTCGTCCGCCCGAGTGGATAGTACTTGTTCAAGTACTCGGTGCGGAGTTGCTCCCAGGTGTAAACAAACTTCCCTAGATGCTTCAGCCAGGCGGCTGCTCTATCTGCCAGTGAAAAAGGGAAGGCCATCATCCGAATCGTATCTTGGTCCACACGACGGTCGTGGACAGTGCTACAGATCATCAAAAACTCTTGGAGATGGAGGTGGGGTTCCTCAGTGGCGAGTCCGTGAAAATGAGGAAGCATCTGCAGGGTGTTCGGAGGGAACTTGAAATCCCCCACGATAGCAGGTATCACCACCCACTGGTGCATCAGTGTAGATCCGGGGTTGTGTAGCTCCCGCATCGGTCTTGCTGCGGCGGCGGCTGCCGCTGCTGCGGCAGCTGCTGCTGCGGCTGCTGCCTCTGCATCAGCGTCAGGAATGTCCTCCGGCTCGCTCGGCTCGTCTCGCTCTCTTCGGAGTCTCTCCAACTCCCTCCTCATCTCTATCATGAATGCCCCCTGATCGCGTAACTGTTGCTGAACTGTCTCTAATGACGCGATCAGGGTGGAGTTAATCGCTCCCTGGTCTAAGACAAAATGTTCGGGCTGGCGATCGTCTGAACTGCCGGCTCCAGCCATAGGGACGTCTGCAAAATCAAATGAGCCTAACTCAGGTTCTGTCAAATTAATTCGTCTTTCCTCGGGCTCATGTCTCTCAGTAGCAGAAGAAAGGGGATCGAGGGGGAACAGGGTGGAATCGAACTCGGGCCCGGAGAGCTGGTCTCGACTCTCACGGGCCAACCTAGATGATGGAGTAGACGCGCCTGAAAGCGGTGCAGCTAGAGGCTGCCTAAGAGATCGTCTACCCATCATCTTGATCTGGCGAGTTGGGCGGATGGGATCTGGAGAAAATATGATCGCACAGCAAACCCCTGGTTCACCAACGCAACACAATCTGAAGACCGTGAAAGATCGGTCAATTTATCTTGTCAATTTTATTTGGTGAACATGCAAGATATCAGAGCGCTTACGTGACCTGTTAGGATACCCGATACTCTCTCAACCGACTGTCCCGCACAGAAGAGTCGGTAATCAGTCGAGATGAGCACCGGAGGGCTTTACCTAGTGTTCGGGTCACTCTCTCGCACAATCAAACCAAACAATGAGGGGGTTGCTCTCCCCAAGACAAATTTTTAATGTGAGTGTCTTTTAGGGTCAATAATGTTATCCAGTCCCAATTTTTTTGTTTTTCTTTTAAATTTTTTTTTTTCAAAATAAATACAAGCGGCCTAACGTTTTTTCCGATTCTCCTGATGATTAAGCCAAAAACAGAGGGAGAAGACGAAAAAGCCGATGCGCGAAGAAATCAATGATGCATGCAGAGAAAGAAATGCGTACCTTGTCTCCAGCACTCTACATGCAAGTGATCCGCGCAGAATTTAATGACAGAAATAAAACTACCTAAATGGTGCAACGGGAAAAACCGGCCTTAGACAAGCAACTTCTATTGATCGTGAAGAACAATAGTTAGCTAACCGAATCGAGTCCGGAGTCCGATCTTGGGAGTCACTCGGTGCCCGCCACAACGGGTCCTGCCAGCGCTGTATGTGACTCCTCACGGCACGTGGTCTCAAATCCAATTAAACTAACTTTTTCAGTGAATTTTATTAAGGTCCAATTACGTTCTATAGGAACAGATATTCTATTAGGTGTTGGGCCTTAAAAATTTACGTCACAATCAATCAAAATTCCTATGTCTAGGGGCTAAAACCGCGACAAACACCGGAAAAGGCAGCTAGCTATAAAAACCACGATAAAAGCCGCGAAAATCCAAATGGGTCCCCCGAGCACACCGGTGCTCGGCGAAACAGACCCGCTAAGTTACAAATGTCCACAGTTCAAAGTCTGAGTCCTAAATTATTACAAAAATATTGTTCTCTCTCTCTCTCAGAAATGAAAACTCCTTCTTCTCTCTCTTCCTCCTGCTCTTCTTCCCGTGCGGGTCCTCAAAAAGTGTACTCCAAGTTCTCCACGCAGTACCTCGCACAAAAATTAGAAAGAGAGAGAGTGTCAGAAAACAGTTATAATTAAGAGAGACAATATGAAAAAAAAATGACTACAAAGCCGTGCTCCCCGGCAACGGCGCCATTCTGATGACACGAAATCCCGAACAACTGAGGTAGAAAATAAATCACAATGTCGTTGTCCTCAATCGCTCAGAATGTGTCAATCAAGGAAAATGAACCACAGATGAAGATAAATCAATAAAATACAGAGAAGTGGTCCTGCTATAAGATTAACCTGGTATAGCTCCCAGGGTCGAACACAAGGAGCACAGATTGGCTTTGCGGCCTACGATGTAGTCAAATTGAACTAAAACACAGAGAACATATTTTTGTGGTTTTTTAATGATTTTTGAAAATTTTTTTTTTTATGTTTTCAAAATGTAAAGAAAATAAGAAAAGTCAAAACTAGGGACACTTCAACAAATTATTTAAAGAATTAAAAATCAAGCAAAAATTCAAGAAAATTTGTTTTTATGTTTTAAATGTTTTTTACTGTTTTTGGTGAATTTTTGGGATTTTTCTAATGAGTAAATTATTTACTAAAAATCAAACAAGGCAGAAACACCAAGGTACTGTCCAGCAAGGTTAGAAACTCAAAAATAAAATATTTAAGAGTTTCAATCAACCTTGGAGGTAATTTTCCTGTAATCTATGAAGAATAAGGAAAATTTAGGCACCCTAATTATTGTTTTTGGATTTTTGATTTAATTATTATAATTTTTATGGGTTTTTAGGGGTTTTTTCAATTTTTAAGGTTTTTAGGTGATGAAAAATAGCCAAAATTGGCTAGAAAATCAAACAGCAAGCGAACTACAATACCTGAATTTTTTAGAATTTTTGGAGATGTTTTTATATTTTTTTGGTATTTTTAAAGTCAAACAGTGGCAAAAATAAGGGTTTTTGAATTTTTAAAAATAATAAATGAAATCAAAATTGTCCTCAAAAATCATAGAAATTCCTACACCATGGCAGGAGCCATGTGTCAAAATCTCATTGGATTTGGAGGTCGTTTGATATTTTATTCAAAAATAAAGGTGGGGCACTGTGCACAGGGACCTATGTGCAAATACCCAAAAGTTCTGGGGTCCTGGTGCAAAATACCCAAGAAGTCACGTGCCAAGCACGTGCCTGGGGCACTCAAGGACCTAAATGTAATAAAAATAAGTTCCAAGGACCTATTGATAACTCGTATCAAAAGTCCAGGGGCTTATATGCAAATATCCCAAAATAAAACGCACATGCGAATATAAAGTGTTCACAGGGGTATATATGCAAATAAACAAAACATTTTATTCAATGAAATATTTTCAGAACTACAGGGCATATATTGCAAATAACCCAGAATAACACGTGACGACGCACGTGGCTCACAACAGGCGGGGGTATAAGTGCAAATAAAATAAGTACGAGGTCCTTAGTGCAAATATCCCAGAAAATAAATAACTGACTCGACAACTTACAGGACTAAAAATGAAACTACAAACTACGAGGGGGGCCTACGATATTTACCCCTTTATTAATGAAGCGTTGGATGCGCGCCACGTGTAGATCGAACGGCTGCGGCTGGTGGGCGCCCCAGATCACTCCTCCTCTGATCGGACGGTACTGGTAGCTCCAAGGATGGACGGCCAAGATCTGAACTGGAGCGAGGAGATGCAATCAACGGCGGCTGGAGGTCCTGGAAGAACAGATCCCCGGCGAACTTCGCCGGGCTCGTGCGTGCGCTAGGATCCTCCGGTGAGCCCTCTGAAGGTCAGAAAAGATCCGCGGTGAAGCTCCGTGGCGGGTGGTAGTCTCCGATGACCTAGCCGAGCTCTGAAGAGCTCCGGCGAAGTCGGCGGAGATGAAGCTCCTGGCTGGATGGCGAAGGGCTTCAGACACCCTCGATTCGACCTGAAAAGTAAACCAGAAGACTCACGGGTCGAGGGCAAATTGCCTCGACCCGGTTAGGTGGCGTGAAGGTGATCGGTGCGGTGAGATGGCGAGCTCCGGCGAAGGTGGTCGGCGGGGGAGCTCGATTCCCAGATCCGGTGCGATCTGGGTTGAGTGAAAGGGCGTAGAAGGTGCATGGGGAGATGGCGGAGATGACAAGGTGCTCCGATGATCGAAAGGGTACTCGGGATAGTCGGAATCAGAGAAGCACGTCGGAGATGCGATTTGGGCGAAATCGGAAATTGGGAGAAATGGAAGAGCTAATCGACTACCTGATGGCTGCAGTAGACTGTGCTGGAGCGTGGCTAACTCCGAGTCGTAGCTTCGAAGGGCGTCAAGGCCTGAAGCTCGATGCTCAACGCCGGCGGCAGAGCAAGGACGGCGAGAATCGCCGGATCAATGGATTCGCTTCCTCGCCTCACTGCAACAAGGGCAGACGCTTGCTGTCACTCTCGCGAAGCCTATGGAGGTCACTGGGAAGGAGGAGAAGGGCCAAAGATGGGGCGCGGAGGCGGCGGAGGTCGGGATATAAATGGTGACAGGGGCGATTAGGGTTGAGTGGCGACAGCTATAGAAGGCGTGGATTTGATGGCGGAAGATCCGGCGAGGATGATGGATGATTGGCGAAGAATCCGAGTACGGGGGTTGAGTGGGTGACAGCCTGGAGACGCGTGGATAAATCGGCGAAGGAGGCGCGGCACGCATCTTCCAGAAAAGGAAGGAGTCCGCGGGGGAGTTGACCGGGGTCAACATTCCCCCGTGGACCAGTCAGACGCTGCCACGTGTACTTGATTTTTGTTTATTTATTTTAGGGCAGAAATAGGCCGAATTAAAGAAAACTCAAAACATGAAATATTTTTCTTTTATTTTTTTCTATTTTTTGGTGATTTTTATTTAATTTTTGGAAATAAAAATAGGGTAGCTCTATATATAGGTATATGTACACTATAAGGATTTTTATTTTTGATTTTTTTTTTGTTATTTTTATGCTTATTTTGTATTTTATTTATTTACATCATAAAATATGGAATAAAAGAATATTTTTATTTTATTTTTATTATATATATATAAGGGTGAAATAAATAGATATATACATTTATATACATGGTATTTATACAATGTATTTTTGTATTTTAATTTTGTAATTTTTATTTGATTTTTGTTTTGTTTCTTTTTATTTATTTTATTTACAAAATATGCCATAGAATATTCACAAAAAGTTCTGAAAATAATTCCATTTATTTATAGGGTTAAATAAATACATGGGTGATGGTCTATGCACATGGTGAAGGTATATTTTTGAATTTTTGATTTTTTTTATTTGTATTTTGCTTTTAATAAGATATATACAAATACTTACAACATATTTTTGGGTGAGGAAAATATAATTTATTGTATTTACAGAAGTATATACACATGAGCTCCTATCTCCCTCTACTTTGGCTTTTATGCGGTCAGGCCCATGCTGAGCCCTCCCTTGGGTTAGGTTGCTCAATATTTATTCTAAATATTTCCCTCTTTTTCTTTTTGCTCTTTATTCTTTTTGCACAAAAACATGCTAATTATAGGTTTTTACACAATGCATGCTTTTGGTAATTATTTGTATTTACACATATCTACATGTATTTGCAAAGGTTTTTGTAGCTAAAATAATAGAATAAAGAGTGATGAATGGGTATTCATCATAGTACAAAATTTTTTCCAAAATGTTTTGAAAATCAAAAGTTTGCAAAAATCTTGTGTAAATGTTTGTAAATATCTTTTTGCAAAACTTGCACTTCATGCATCATTCATTCATGATTACAAAACATTTTTCAAAAAATTTTTGCATGATTGTAAAATATTTGTAAATAGCATCTTGTGTACATATATGTATATAGTTTTTCCTGGATGAGAGTTGACATTTAAACTAAGCCTGGAATTAAATTGAGAAATGGAGCTTGAATAAGATCTTAATCCACTTAACTTCAAGAGGAACCTTGTAGGACTTAGGGTTAAGGCTTTTCAGGTCCATAAGGACTTAATTCTTCGAGTCCACTAGGCTATGAGCATATGTCATCTTGATGAGCCTAAGTAGAGCACTTAACAACACACGCATGACTCTCAGAGACAATGGCTTCACTTGCACCTGCACTTTACACATGGTTCTCCACGGATGAGGTGGTGAGGAGGCAGTTTCCTTTGGCTTGGGGTAGCATATGAGGGTAGTACTTCTAGGCGGAACCTCTCTTCTTCTTATAGTGAAGGAAGTGCACCTCAACTTGGTCTAGTGGTGTTGAAAGCTAAAGACAGAAGCTGTGGGTTGCAATAAAGCTTCAAAAGAGGGATAGTCTACTGGCTCAAGGGGAAATTTCTTATATATGCTGCACCATGTAGATATGTTGTACAGAAGTTCTTGAAAAAAAAAATATATATATATATATGCAAAAATGCAAAAAGAACTCCAAAAAAGTGGTGGGTCGGATTGAAAATTTAATAACCCCACCGGAGTATAAAGCAAAAGCTTATGGTATCCATGTTACATCTCATGAAGCTTGCAGCGGGAGACTTAGCTACACTGGCTAAGCTTCCAAAACTCTATACTTCTACCCCCTCTTCTTGAGCCGGTTGCACTTGAACTTAGAAGGGAATACCCCGCTTCTCGAGGAAAGAGTTGCTAGACTGAGGCATTAGAGTTACCAGGTTGAGGGAGGTTGTTTCTTTGTTACTTCTGAGGTGGGGAGCCACATATCACCTACACCGCAAGGAAAAGATTCATGGTCATTAGAGTTTGTGTATGTAGACTTGTTCTGATCTGGTTTATTGAGGAGTCTTGCCCATAGATTGGTGGAACTTGGAGGCTGTTGAGTTTTAGGCTTAAGTCCAAATAAGGTTCCGACACATTAATAATCCAAAGATCTGATCGAGCTCCATATTTCAATTTAATGAAGGAAAATTTAATAAGTCAACCTTGATCCATGTACATCCTCTTCCTCTTTTTCTTTTTCTTTCTTTTTCACTTCTTTTTCAAATAAGTGTTTGCTAAGGGACTAGCAAAGTTAAGCATAGGGGGGTGATGAATACCCATTCATCACTCTTTATTCTTCTATTTTAGCTACAAAAACCTTTGCAAATACATGTAGATATGTGTAAATACAAATAATTACCAAAAGCATGCATTGTGTAAAAACCTATAATTAGCATGTTTTTGTGCACAAAATAAAAGAATAAAGAGCAAAAAGAAAAAGAGGGAAATATTTAGAATAAATATTGAGCAACCTAACCCAAGGGAGGGCTCAGCATGGGCCTGACCGCATAAAAGTCAAAGTAGAGGGAGATAGGAGCTCATGTGTATATACTTCTAAAATTATATTTTCCTCACCCAAAAATATGCTTGTACATATTTTGTGTATATTTAGAAAATATCAAAAACAAAATAAAAATTTAAAAAAAATCAAAAAGTCAAAAAAATACCCTTTCACCATGTGCATAAACCACACCATTGTATTTATTTAACCTTGTAAATAAATTCAATTATTTTCTAAACTTTTTGTAAATATTCTATGTTACATATTGTAAATATATAAAATAACAAGAAACAAAACAAAAATCAAATAAAAAATTACAAAATTGAAAATACAAAAATACATTGTATAAATACCAAGTATATAAATGTATTCAACCATTTATTTCACCCTTGTATATAAGTGATAAAAATAAAATAAAAATATTCTTTTATTCCTCATTTTATCTTGTAAATAAATAAAATACAAAATGAGCATAAAAATACATAAAAATAACAAATAAAAAATCAAAAATAAAAACTCCATATATTGTACATATACCTATATATATAGCTACCCTATTTTTATTCCCAAAAATTAATTAAAAATCACCAAAAAATAGAAAAAAATAAAAGAAAAATATTTCATGTTTTGAGTTTTCTTTAATTCGGCCTATTTCTACCTTAAAATAAATAAACAAAAATCAACTGCACGTGGCAGCTTCTGATTGGTCCACGGGGGACTGTTGACCCCGGTCAACTCCCCCGCGGACTCCTTCCTTTTCTGGAAGAAGCGCGCCACCCCATCTTCTCCGATTTTCCCACGCGTCTCCAGGCTGTCTCCCACGCAAATCTCATGCCCGGATTCTTCGCCTATCATCCATCTTCCTCGCCCGATCTTCCGCCACGAAATCAACACCTTCCATCGCCGTCGCCCCTCAACCCTAGTCGCCCCTGTCACCATATATATCCCGACCTCCGCCGCCTCCGCGCCTCATCTTTGGACCATCTCCTTCTCCCCAGTGACCTCCATAGGCATCGCGAGAGTGACAGCAAGCGTCTGCCCTTGTTGCAGTGAGGTGAGGAAGCGAATCCATTGATCCGGCGAACTTCGCCGCCACTGCTCCGCCACCAGCGTCGAGCATCGAGCCTCAGGCCTTGACGCCCTTCGAGGCTACGACCAGGAGTTAGCCACACTCCAGCACAGTCTTCCGCTCCGCCCAGGTATCCGATTAGACCTTCCATTTAGCGTACTTTTTGATTTCGCCCAATTCATATCTCCGACGCATTCCCCTGATTCCGGCCATCTCGCGTAATATCTCGACCTTCCGACACCGCCATCATCTCCGCCAGACCTCTCCGC
Organism: Ottelia alismoides; assembly: GCA_037367405.1. NCBI lineage: Eukaryota > Viridiplantae > Streptophyta > Magnoliopsida > Alismatales > Hydrocharitaceae > Ottelia > Ottelia alismoides. The sequence goes on from JAZKJV010001623.1 coordinate 893,066, forward strand.
ACCTTCTTCGCCCCTCCACACAACCCAGATCGCACAGGATCTGGGAATCGAGCTCCTCCGCCGACCACCCTCGCCGGAGCTCGCCATTTCGACTCACACTTCACCTTCACGCCGCCTAACCGGGTCGAGGCACTTTGCCCTCGACCCGCGAAGCTTCTGAACTATTTTGCAGGTCAAGAGGAGGCCGTCTGAGGCTTCCCGACATCTTCCCAGGAGCTTCTCCTCTCCCGACCTCGCCGGAGCCTTCCAGGGCTCGGCCGGGGTATTGGAGACCCGCAGCAGCTGCGCAACTTCACGCCGGATCTTCTCCGACCTTCAGGCGCATCAGAGGAGAGCGGAGACACCTTCACGAGGCCGGCGAAGTTCGCCGGCCATCAGTTCTTCCACCATCCTCCAGAGCCGTCCGATGCACCCTCTGCTCCAGTTCTCATCCTCGCCGTCCATCTGTTAAGGAGCAGCGACCGTTGATCCATCTGAGGAGCGCATCGGAACCGTCTGTAGCAGAGGAGAGAGAGGCCCGGAGCCCAGCACCGCTCGATCGTCCACGTGCCTCTCCCTCCGCCGTCGATCGAGCCGAAGAGGAGAAGAGAGGAGTAGCGCCCGCACATCCAGACCGTTCGATCAACACGTGGCGCCTATCCGACCGTCGGCTAATAAAGGGGTAAATATCGTAGGGCCCCCTCGTAGTTTGTCATTTCCTTTTTAGTACTGTAATTATTTCTAGAAACTTTTTTCACTTAGGGTTATTTGCAGTATGGACCTCGTGCTTTATTTTAATTGCATGTATGCCCCTGTGTGTGAGTGACCACGTGCTTCGTCACGTGTGTATCTGGGCATTTTACACATCTTGTCCTTTAGATCTGGATGGTTAATGAATGAATGAATATTTTTAAGTAATTGCAATTATACCCCTGTGAGCATTGTTTATGCGCATGTGCGTTATTTAGTGGGCTTTTTGCAACTTCGTCCCTGGGCTTTTGATACGAGTTATCAAAAGCCCCTTGGACTTAGTTTTTCTTGCAATTTGGTCCCTGTGTGCCCCAGCCACGCGCGACGCGCGTGACTTGCTGGGCATTTTGCACCAGCGACCCCAGGTCTTCGGGTATTTGCACATTGGTCCTTGTGCACAGTACCCTCTTCTTCATTTTTGAATAAATATCAAACGACCACCAAATCCAATGAGATTTTGACACATGGCTCCTGCCATGGTGTAGGAATTTCTATGATTTTGGAGGACATTTTTGATTTCATTTATTATTTTTAAAAATTCAAAAACACTCTTTTTAGTCACTATCTAACTTTAAAAATACCAAAAAAATATAAAATCACCCCCAAAAATTCTAAAAAAAATTAGATACTGTTTCTTGCTTGTTGTTTGATTTTCCAGCCATTTTTTGTGACTTTTCATCCTTTAAAAACTCTAAAAATTGAAAAACCCCTAAAAACTCATAAAAATTATAAAAATTAATTTAAAAATCCAAAAACAATAATTAAGGTGCCCAAATTTTCCTTATTCTTCATAGATTATAGGAAAATTACCTCCAGGGCTTAGTGAGACTCTTAGATATTTTATTTTTGAGTCTCAAGCCTTGCTGGACAATACCTCTCCTGTTTTGCATTGTTTGATTTTTAGTAAATAATTTATCCTTTATAAAAATTCCAAAAATTCACCAAAAACATTAAAAAACTTAAAAAACTTAAAAACAATTTTTCCTTAATTTTTGCATCATTTTTGGTGTGTTTAATAAATTGTTGAAGTTCCCTTGTATCTACTTTCTTTTATTTTCTCATCATTTAAAAAATCTAAAAAATGTATAAAAACAAATAAAAACCATTAAAAAAGATTCCCTCGGATTTCTGACTACATCGTAGGCTATTTAGCCAATCCGTGCTCCTTGTGTTCGACCCTGGGAGCTATACCAGGTTAATCTTATAGCTAGATCGCTCTATTTTGTGCTTGCTTGTGTTTATCTCTGTGAGTGGTTGATTATTTTTCTTGATTGACGCATTCGAGTGACTGAGGTCGCAACGACCTCATTTTATACCTTTACCTCAGTTGTTCGGGAATTTTGCGTAATCAGTCCCCCTTCTCATCTTCTTCGTCTTCAATTAGATGCAAGAGGAGGAGATTGAGGCTGCTTGATTTCGTTGCTTCTCTTTCAGTGGTCGATAAGATCCATTAATCTCCCCCAATTGGTAGCTTGAGCTCAGGTCGACAATCTTGAGTAACTTGCAACCGCAAGCAGGAGACGGGTCTCACCAGAGATCGCATTCGCGGTGCACATTGGAATCTCAATGGAAATCTGGTTAGAGGAGGTGGCGACGTAGGTGGGGCAGCGTCGGAGGTCAAGGGAGGGTCCGGAGGTCATCGGGGGACGATGTGAAGGAGGTGAGGATGGTGTTGGAGGTTGGGGGAGGGGGAGGAAAAGGTTAGTTGTGGCGCTGGAAGTTAGGGGCGGAGGTAAAGGAGTTTGGATAAGGCGGAGGTAGGGATGAAAACAAATGTGAATATATTCGTATCCGATACACGATCGTATTCGTTTTATACATATTTTGATATTCGTATTAGTATTCATTTTAAAATAGATGCGGATAAGGATATCACTTTGATATTCGCTAATATTCGCATTCGTATTCGTATGTTCGTTTTCGTACATAAGTATAACAATAGATTTATTTATAACTGTGTGTAACAACATTTTATGATTGCATTCACCATTATTGATATAATTGTTGTAAAATTACTATATCTGGCATCTATTTTATGCGTAAACCATCATAAACATGTATATTTTAATTAATCTATTAAACATTTGTCATTATTCGTATCCGATTTGTATTCGTTTTTAAGGATATTGTAACATATTTTTCACATTCGTCAATATTCGTATCTACATTCGTATTCATATTTTTAAATTGATAAGGATATGATTATACCTATATTCGTATTCGTATCCGACCATTTTCATCCCTAGGAGGAGGTGAGGGTGGAGGATGTGGAAGCGGCCTCGGAGGTCATGGGAGGGGGCGGTGGAGTTCGGAGCGATGCTAGAGGTCGTGGGAGGGGGCAGAGGAGGTGGGGGCGATGCTGGAGATCATGGAATAGGCGGTGGAGGTGGGGGCGATGTTGGTGGTTGGGCGAGGGGGCGTGTTGGAGGTTGGGGGAGGGGGCAGAGGAGGTGGGGGCAATGCTAGAGGTTAGGGTATGGGACTAGAGATGAGTATCGGGTCGGACAGGCCCGGCTGGACCTTAGCACGAACCCGAGCCTATTAACATTATCGGGTTTCGGGTCGGGCCTCGTCCCGTTAATTTTTGGATGGACCGGCCCGAACCCGAACCCGAACCGATGTTAAATAGGTCAGGTTTAGATCGGGCCGGCCCAGTAATTATTTTGGGGTTCGGGGGCGGAGCGGCGTCGGGGCGCCGGTGAAAAGAGGGCAGGGGTCGGGGTATGGGCCGTACGGCAGGAAGAGGGCAGGCATCGGAGGGGACGCGAGAGGGGGTGGAACCGTGGAAGGGGCTGGAGGCCCGGAGGAGGGTCGAGGAGGTTGGGCCGTCGGAGGGAGTGGGGATTTGCTAGATGGGGGTCCTGAGGGGAGCGGCGGCATGGGGATTCTGGGAATAGCGTTTTGTGTTTTGGGGTTGGGGGCGTGGCTCCGCGTGGGGTGAGACTGTGGGGGTCGTGGGGTGTGGGGGTGTGCGGGTCGGGCCCGTCGGGGACTCGGGTGCTAGGTCGGGAGGGATAGGATCGAGGAGGGGAGGTCGGGTCGGGGGTGGGGGGGGGGGTAAGGGGGTTTGGGGGTCGGGCCTCGGGCCGGGTTCTACGAAGCCCGAGCTTGGCCCGTTATAATAATGGGCGGATTTTTTAAGCCCGAGCTCGACCCGACAATGAAACGGGTTCGGGTCGGGTTGCGGGTCAGGTCGGACTGGGCCGGCTCAATGCTCATCCCTAGATGGGACAAAGGAGGTCGGGGGAGGAGGCCAGAGGGCTTGGGCTGAAGGAGGGGTTGGAGGAAGTGGAAGGTGGTGGAGGTAGGGGGTGGAAGAAAAATAAAAATTATAGAGGAGGAGTAGGATGAATAAAAAGACAATACTCAAATTTGTCATTTTATAACCTTTGTGTCCCAAAAGTTAACATACATTTGAGATGCATATGGATGCCAACTAACACTACAGCAGAAGTGATAAATGTGAAAAAAGTCAGAACACACCAGTTATTCCAAAAAAAGAGGAGGATATAACTGATATTACAATACTTAAAAGGAGCACAAGTAATAAAAACTGTATATTTTATTTTGTAGTTACGTGAATCATCGGGAAGATGTCAAAGCTGTGACTGGCGAGTTGCGAGGAAAAGATAATGGAGACCGAAAAAACGAGGACAAGGGGAAATGGTAAGCAAAAGCGCGTCAGTTGAAATCATGGTTTGAGGCTTGTGATTAAACAATTGCAATATCATGGAAGTGTCCTATATAATCCTCTTGACTATGGGCCAATCTGCATCCCACTGCAAGCACTCTTCTGCATAGAGAAGAGAAGAGAGATCTACTCAATCGATGGGGGATTCGTTCGAGAGGCTCAACTCCAGCATCCGTTATCTCTTCTCTTCTTCCTTGGGACGTCGGGGAGACGATGATGAGGCGGAGTCGGAAGCCTTGTGGGAGAGGCTCCTGCCGACGGATCACATGCAGATACTCTCGAGGGCCGTCGATCCTGTGGAGGACTCCCCCAAGAAGGAGCTCTATTTCCGTCTTCATCAGCCCCTCCTCCTCGATACAGGAAGCAAGGTACATTTCCATACACATCTTGTACTGATTACCTCGGTCATCCTCTTATTGAAGTTTGATTTAATTTGTACTGTGTGATGACACATGACAGAGCTTTGTGTTGGATATGGCCACGGGAAAGAAGTGTTATATGCTATCAGCAAGGGAACTCGGAATCGCATGGGGAAGTGACCATCGATATTGGAGATGGATTAACCATCCGGATTCAAGGTTTGTTGTGACCTGCAACCTCCCCATTTTCCGACACTGTTATTAAATTTAATTTGTATGTGATTTAAGACAAAAATTTGGAGATGTCTAAATCCAAATGCCAATGCAACTCGAGGGAATTAGAAACAGTTGAGATGATGCCTGTATATCTTTTTTTTTCTTATTCTATTTTATCTACTACCGTGGTTTACTCCAAGAGAGCCTGATCTCTTCCTTTGATTCAGATTTGCCGAAGTGGCCGAGCTCGTGGATGTCTGTTGGTTGGACATACACGGCAAGATCAACACTTCAGACCTCTCTCGCAATACAACCTATGCGGCATATCTCATCTTCAGGCTTCCTTTGCAGTCATCTCGTGGTTTCGTGCACCAAACACAGAAAGCATCTATCTCGATAGGGACTGCGACTCTAGTCGAGTCGAATGTCCACCTTGAACCTCAAGAAGAAGATGAGCAAAAAGATCTGCCGGAGAGGACACCCAGAAGGAACTGGCGGAACCTATTGCGACCCCCTCGACCTCCTGCACGAAGTCAAATGCCACCCTTCAGAAATGATGGATGGACGGAGCTTTGCTTGGGTGAGTTCGACAACTATGGGCAGATCGACGGGGAAATAAAGATGTCCCTGTGGGAGGTCGAAGAACTGAACTGGAAGAGCGGCCTGATTGTCGAAGGAATCGAGGTGAGGCCCAAGAAGAAGCAGTGAGCCTGAAGTCAAACTATCTATAGCAAGCTCCATCTTTCTTCGGATTTGTCATGGATCGATAATAGCGTGAACATTGCACATGGTACATCGCATCCGAGTGCATCTATGGCTTGCAGCATCTTTTTGTTTTTAATTCTGTGTTCAATTGATCTGTTGTGATTGTTTATGGACTGAGTGTTGTAACTGATGCATCTAAGATTGATGGTTTATGACGTTCTGTCTTTGAAGTTTGATATGATCTGTCCTTGAGTGTTCCCGTCGAGGGAACGGATCCTCTACTGTAGGGACTTTTGCAGCAGAGTTGTTGTAACCCTATTTAGGCCATTTTTATGATTTTAATTTCAAAATCTAACCTTATATATTGCATTTTAGTTTAATTCTCTACCTATCCTTCAAATTTCATCCAAATCCGAACTTATTTGCTATTTTATTTTAATGGTCAAACATTTGATCATAATATAAGCAACTTAAATTCGATTTAAAGATTTAAAAAAGATCCAAATGTTTGATCATTAAGATAAAATATCAAATAAGTTCGGACACTACAAGGAAAATAAGTTGTGGCTACAGAACTATGGTCACAGATATAGGATTTGTTGCCACAGAATTGGGCTCTGGCCACGACGTAGCCGTAGCTACAAGTCTCGTAGCGAGAGTTCTCTCGCCACGAATATGCCGTGACCACTAAAAGTGGCCACAAAACTTATCGTGGCCACAACTCTTATATGAAGACTTTGGCCACGGATTGTGGCTACGAGAAACTAGTGGCCACGAAATTATCGTGGCCATAAGTTTCCATAGCCACATTCCGTGGTCACAACTCATTTTTCTTGTAGTGGGATTTAGATGAAATTTGGAGGATAGGCAGAGAATTAAACTAAAATACAATCTATAAAGTTAGATTTTGAAATCAAAATCATAAAAATAGTCTACATAAGATTACAGCACCTCTGTTGCAAAAGTCCCTACAACAGAGGATCCGTTTCCTCCCGATGAAGACCTCGACCATTGATCAGAACTCCATCTTCACCTCTAAATAGCTGCTAGGACAAGTTTCGCGGAATGATCCAGTGGTCAAAATGCGACAGCGGTTGCGTCAGGGTTGTGTTTCACGGAGACCCTATGATAGAACATGGGAACAGGACGGACGACGCAACTACAAGGATTTACGTTCTATATATACCTCCATCCAAGTAAAATGGATCATCACATCTCGATCTATACTCATTCACCGGAAACGCCTTCCCCACCACCATGATCCCATCTCTCTATGTCTCTCTCTCTCAGACAAACACTACAACATAAATGACCTTGCATGACGTTCTCGCGTTACTAACGTCGATCTAGGACATAAGTTGGCCAACGTTAGCATTAACATCGGATCTACCAAAAATTTTACCGACATATTCTTAGTTGACGTTTCTTAACATCTGGAAAAAAGACCTAGAGCGACTAAAAACCAATAACGTCTACTTTATGGTGAATCTGTGTGGACCTTTTATCAGAACGTCAGGGAGTCATAATTTTTTCCAGAAACTGGGGTTATTTCGGCTTCCCTCCAATAACTCTAAACCCAAAATTGCAATGACTCTTCCACTTCCACCCTTTTTTCTCCTGCACGACGGCGCCACCCTTCTCCATCTTCAACTTTCGCCACCGCTCATTCCTCTACTGCTTGTTTCCACCACTTGTGCCTCTGCTGCTTGTTGCTTACAGGTACGTCTCTGATCTCCATTGCACGTTCTCCTCTCCCATCTCCATGTTCTTATTTTCAGTCTCTACCATGATGACGATCCATACGGTTCTTGCTATCATCATCGGGATTGGTTTAAGCTTGATTTTGAGTAGATAAAAATGTTCTGTATGGGTTTAACGGGTTGTGTCTTTTGGGTGGGAGGATTCCTTGGCTGTGAGGGAGAACGGGTAGTGAACCGGATCGATCCGTCGATTTCCCACCCAAATCCAGGTGGGGCACCATTCCCAGTCGGATCGCATGCCATGGGTATCCAAATCCGGCTATGTGAATGGGTACCCATAACCGGGGGGCCAAAACAGTGTGGATCGGATCGGATATCCATCAATCTGGTTGCCATGAACAGTCCTACTTTCGCCCCTTCGCTGTTGTAGGACGAATGAGATGCCTTGCTGCATTAGCTCGGTGGGAGGGGCTGAATAATCTGTGCAGGGCATATTGGACAGCTGCGGAACCATTAGCAAGGATGGAAATGGCCCCAATGGTACGTATGCAGTTCTTTCTATGGTAGGAACATGATGACTTATTCCTAACATTGTTTATAGTTATAAATTATACAATGCCAATGTTATTATCAGGCTGCTAGTTCTAGATCTGTATGGAACATGGGTGCTTGGGATCTAATGGTGATGGAAGCAGCAATGGCTCCTTCTTCCGCGCTGTTCTTTTAGTTCGCATGGGGAAGGTTTATTCTTTGACTAACTTTCTTAACTATCTTTGTTTCAAGTTTTCTGCTCCATTTATGCTGATTTAAATTACATCTTCACTTTGATTCTTATGCATCTCTAATTGTTTCTTACATCAAATGTTGCGGCATAAAAAAACATGTAAGACAAAAAAACTTGGAAGACTGATTATGCCACAGATTGAACATTCGATGTAACTGATGATTACAAATGCATAATTTGTCTTTCAAGTAGTTAACCTAAATAGTAACACCTTCCATTTCTGAGAATCTTCTGCTCGAGAATATTGACGCCATCATTATGAAATAGTTGATAACATAAATATTAGCTATATGTATTGAAACCAGATATCAAAGTTTCCATGGAAATTGTTAGAGTATGCGAGAGTTTAACCCATTAAGGGTGGTTTCATGTTCTCTATTCATGTGTAATCTCCTTAACCGATGCCTCTTCTGATATGTTAAGGTCTAAGATTAATTATCAATGTACTATTCTCTTTTCCTATCCGCATGGTATCATATTTATTAAAAGCGACAAGTTCTAAAGTTTGTTTTGTTTTTCATGCAGGTTTCTATATTTGAATTTTTTTCAGAGTCCCTGTTGTTCGAGTCCATGCATTTGTTTGGCTTGGTATAACAAGACATCATGAGGAGATGCTTGTGCGAGTGGTGTCGATTGTTCCACATTAGGCAGCACCTTGCATTTTGAAGGTATCGTGCACTACAAACGGTGGTTCGTGTGGTTACAGATTTAGAAATGCGTGCTAAGGCTGATGCAGAAGGACGATCAATCACCGATGCTGAGATAGCAAATATTGTACTACGGAATGAAGGACGCTCTGATTGTCTCATTGATAGGGGGCAGGGACATGTATCTAAAGGAAGAGGACGTCGTAGGTCTATATCCAATTAAGAGGATGTAATTGAGCATAGGATTGCGGAAATTCGACGAACAATGGAGGTAACTCATCAAAAGGATGTGGCAACACTTCAACAGAAAGTGGTGGATTTGGAATCACAGTTAAGTACAATTAATAAGAAGACCTCTGCAGAGCTTCAAGATCAAATTGCCAAAAAGTCTGGTGCGATCAAGAGCCAAAAAGTCCGGTGGTGTTGATCCTGACGCGGAGACTGAAAAAGATGTCTAAATAGCTTGTTATCTTTATAGGATATTTAATGTACTTTTGGTTTGTATTTTTTGGAACCACTATTTTGGAACTGCATGTAATGTTAAGATAATATGACACTTTATTTTCATATTTAAATGAATGAATCAACTCTTTCTTTGATGATTCTACATCCACATTCGATATTATTTTGCTTGTGCCCACCAATTGTCGCTCGCTCTAATAATCATTATTCTTTTGAAAAACTAATAAACCTTGAAAGACTTCCATACACGCTAAAATTTGTAGACGTCGACTTTAATAACGAATGAAAGAAATTATTTAGTGTGGACATTCTAAAATGACCACATTTTATATACAACGATGTTTATTAACGTCGACATAAACTATTTCTGTTAGGATGTTTCTCACAAACATCCATCAAAATGACTAACCTGAGATGTTTTTAAACGTCCATGAATTTGAGTCTAATTAGATGTTCTTCATTAACGTCCAGAATACTCTTTCTAGACGCGGCTAGCCCGACAAAATTTTTGGATGTTTTTTAACGTGTGCGTAACTCTTTACCGACGTTATAAGCAACCTGAGCAGACGTTAGTAAACATAGGTAAAATGTCTTTTTGTACTAGTGAAAGTCGACAATGATGTACCTCGATACATCACAACCAATTCTAAATGCAGAGCTTGAATCCATGCTAATCATTTCAAGAACAATGCTATGCCAATTGAGTGTCCAGGAAAGAAGGTGATGGCATGGGGAATATGCACGAGTAGGGATGCAATCGGATATGGATATATCCGTATCCAATCCGTCACTGTATCCGTTTCATACAGATTTTGACATCCGTATCTGTATCCGTTTTAAAACGGATACGGATACGGATATTGTTTTGATATCCGTAAACATCTGTATCCGTATCCGTATATCCATTTTCATATATAAATATAATCTAGATTTTTTTTTAACCATATATAACATAATTCTCTACCTCCTTTTACCATATTTATATAATTTTTATGATACAAACACACTTAGTAAATTAATATCATGTGTTTTTCATCCAGTTCTTATATATTTAAGTCGATTCTATAGAGTATTTCTAACATTACTCGTGTGCGATCAATATCCGTTTTACATCCGTATCCGTTTCTTTAAGGATATGGTAAGATAGTTTTAATATCCGTCAATATCCGTATCCGCATCCGTATTTGTATTTAAAAACGGATAAGGATATATTAATACCTATATCCGTATCCTTATCCGACCGTTTGTATCCCTGTGCACGAGGCTCTAAGATGACGTAGCAATGGTTGAAGAATCTTGATGATGGAAGTTCACCGGGGGTCAAGGAACCAAATTTGGCTCCGACCTATCTCCGAGCAACGAGGCTTTAGGGGCATGCCAATGTTAGAAAGCAAACCACACACAAGGGGGGGCGAATAGGGAAGGATCTGGAATGACTAGAGGGTTTGTAATGACCTGGAGTTGGAGACCCTAAATGGGTTCTTCGTCTTGACGAAGAACAATGAGTGAGATGGAGTAGGCTAATGATGGATGGAATTGATAGTGATGATTACGAAGATCGTGAAGTGCTGGTGATGATGTAGAGTGAATCAGATGAGGGATTGAGCATGTGTATGTTGTAGATAAAATCGAGAAAATGAGAAAGAATGATGGGAAAAGGATTAGGGACTTACCTGGAGAAGCGATAGGAGACTTTGTTCTGGCATGGAAGGACATATCCATATCGTTATATCGGTGATATATCGTCGATATATCGTCGATATATCGCTATATCTAGGAATCTTTCTGAAGAAAATGCATGAAATCGAATATATTGATATATCGATTTCGATATCGGTCCCATGTCGATATCGATATATCAACGATATATCGTCGATATATCGGGATATGGCCTTCGCATCTACGCCGTTATATCGGGAATGTCGGAGGTGGTCTACAAGCTTGGGATGGAGCTTAGCACGCTCTAGATCTTCGCATCAACTCCTTAGCTGGAGGAGAAGAGCTCGAACAACCTTAGATATGGCTATGGCTCGATTGACTATCGAGCTGCATACTGATGGCAACTAACCCGACGAAAGAATTGATAAATGTGAAAGAAGTCAGCAGAACACCTGATATTCCAAAAAAAAGAATGATATAACTGATATTACAATATTTACGAGGAGGAGCGCAAAGTAATAAATCCATATATTTTATTTTATAGTTACATGAATCGTAGGGAAGATGTCAAAGCTTTGGCCAATTGCGAGGAAAAGATAATGGAGAGCGAAAGGAGGAGGACAAGGGGAAATGGTAAGCAAAAGCGATTATGGGTCAATCTGCATCCCACTGCAAGCACTCTTCTGCATAGAGAAGAGAAGAGAGATCTACTCAATCGATGGGGGATTCGCACCATAGCCTCGACTACAGCATCCGTGATCTCTCCTCTTCTTCCTTGGGGCGTCGGGGAGACGACGATGCGGCGGAGTCGGAAGCCTTGTGGGAGAGGCTCCTGCCGACGGATCACATGCAGATACTCTCGAGGGCCGTCGATCCTGTGGTGCACTCCTCCAAGAAGGAGCTATACTTCCGTCTTCATCAGCCCCTCCTCCTCGATCATGGCACCAAGGTACATATTTCCATACACATCTTGTACTGATTGCCTCGATCATCCTCATATCGCAGTTTGATTTAATTTGTACTGTGTGATGACAGAGCTTCGTGTTGGACATGGCCACGGGAAAGAAGTGTTATATGCTATCAGCAAGGGAGCTCGGAATCGTATGGGGAAGTGACCATCGATATTGGAGATGGATTAACCATCCGGATTCAAGGTTTGTTGTGACAATATTCATTATATAAGATCATATCACTAACTTAGAAAGTTTGAGGAGGTAGCTCTCTATTCCCATGTCATTTAGGACTTAGGAGATTGTTTATAATATTTGCATTCTGTGCATCTGGTTGTCGGAAAGGTGTACATGTAATTGTTGTTTTTGTTTTACTTGTTGACTTGTTTTATGAACGTTCTTTCAATGCAGACCATTTGTTTATTGGGTGCAGTTATAATTATGAAGAAATCATAACCTATATGCATCGGCCACAAAAAAATGGGCAGATATTTATATGTATTGTAACTATTTGTTATTTCAATGTAGGTTCTCAGAGGTATCTGAGTTCTTGAATGTATGCTGGTTGGAGATCATTGGCAAGATTGATGCTTCAGTACTCTCAAAAAGAACAACTTATACAGCTTACTTAATTTTCAAGATTGCATCCATGACGTATAATCTTCATTATCCACCTCACGAAGCATCTATTCGCGTCGGATCCTATTCATCGAAAAAGCTTCTCTGTTTAGATCCAAGTGAAGAAAGTTCTCAAGAGGGCACACCAGTATATAGGTCCAGGAATCCTGCTGTGAATAGGCAAGTCCCACGTACCCGAGCTGATGGGTGGATGGAGATATTCCTGGGAGAGTTCTTCAACGACGGACTCACAGAAGGTGAGGTGCAAATATCTTTGCTCGAGACCAAGGGAGGACAATGGAAGGCTCGTTTGATTGTGGAGGGGATCGAGTTGAGGCCAAAAGTGGAAGCTGATGCGAAGAAACCAAGAAAGTAGAATCCATATCTGATGAAATTTTGGGGCACAATCCTTTCATTGCATGATGAGGATCAACACCCACTATCCTTGTATATTTTCCAACTCCTTGTAATTCTCAGTGTTGCTGTTTTGCAAAAAAAAAATATTTTCTATGTTTGCTTGTTTGACAGGCCTGGGTCATTTGATTCTGTAACACCCCAACCAAAACATAGTAACACGTGGAAAACTCACAAAGTGTGGATGTGGTTTATAAGTGATGGGGATTACTACTTTTTAACTTGGTTTAAGCATTTTGGATGGTTGTCAACGGATCCATTTGGGTCCGAACCCAACAAATTGTTAGGGTCAGTTTTCCTCGATAATGGATCAGAGATCTAAGCCCGTAACGTTACAGATTCAATCTCTGCCCCTGTCTCTCGATCCTTTCCTTTCCTCGTCCATTCTTGGGTGTCCTACAACAGCTGCCTTTTTTGTAATGGTGTGCAACCTTCTGTACTCGTATGTAGAGTTTCCTCGTACCAGTGTAAGTACTTTATACGAGCAGCATTAATCTGTAGAGTTTCCTCATCATCAATTTCTCTCGTTTTTATTCAAAAATCGTGAATCAAAGTTTATTGTATCTGTATTGTTCCGAAGTTTTCATGAATTTATGGGATATATAGGGATGCATCATAAAACTCTATGTTGTTCCTAAATTTTGATGCATTTGGTATATGCGGTCGCAAATATAAAATTTTGAATCAAAAGCACTAATCTGTAGTTACGACTTAAAACTCTATGTTGTTCCGAGGTTTTGATGCATTTATTGTACATGGGGATGCAAATATAAAATTTTAAATTAAAAGCATTAATCTGCATTATTTAACTCATAAATTTCCGTGCTTCATATATTGGGCTCATTGTTAGATATGTTGTAGCTCTGTAATAGGCTTAATTATCATTAAGTTTCATTTAAAAATACTATTATTTGTGGCAAGTAGAATTATGTTTATCAGTTTTAATTATATGATTTATTTAAGTTGCATATTAAAATATCTTTATACTAAAAACATGTACTTGTAGGTCCTCAGTTGCTTCACATGTGGGAACTTTGATAGTATCTTATTTCACTGTGTAGTTAAAAAATTCAAAAATATGATTTCAACCTTCTGTTTATTTTATTTGTAGTTAGCTCACTTTATCTCAAATATATATGTAAAATATACGATAGATGCCTCTGACTGATTAATATATATATGGGTTTAGGGAGCCTGCCTCGGGTGGTGCAGGCAGTTCCCAGCACCCGGCTCCCCAACCGTAGGATATCAATCTCGATCGACGGTGGATGCCCCTCCCTGCTCCCCCGCACCCCCTCTCTCTATGCGCCTCACTCTCACCCGCATACCTCCCTCTCTCGCGCGCCCTCCCTCCCCTTGCTGCCCTAGCTGCCTCCCCGTTGCGCCCACCCCACCGCCCCCTCGACTCTCCTCGCGTGCTCCTCCTCCCAGTGATGCGCTCCCCGCTGCTTCCCCTCTCCTCCTCCCCATCGCGCGCTCCCACCGCGGCCCCCCTCTCTGCCTCCTCGTCACGCGTTCCCACCGTGGCTCCTCTCCTCTTACCCGTCGCGTGCTCCCCCCACGGCCCCTCCCCTCCTCCCCGTCGCGCGCTCTCCCCATAGCCCCTCTCCTCCTGCCCATCGCACGCTCACCCTGTGAGTGCCTCCCAAAATTTCTTTGCATTTCTTTTGCCAATAATAATTTTTCTGCAATCGATTATTGGAGTCTAAAGAGAATTTCTCTGCAATCGATTCTTTGAGTTCTCTGCAATCGATTGTCAATAAGAATTGTTTTGAACAGGGAGGGTGAGTGCCTCTCAAGAAGACCTAATCAAATCATTTGCAGTCGAATATCTGACTCCAAAGAAAACCTAGTCAAATCATTAATTCAATGTTAGACTTCATCAACCTGCCGAAGTTAAAGAAGATATTCAGAAATGAACTCTGTTCGTGTAGCATTTATCAGTGATGAACCCGTGAGAATGTTTAGTTGAGAATGGAGTACTAATTGAAACCTCAATTGGGATATGAATCCCTGCATTGGTTTTCTTTCCATCACACACGCAAATCCTGATGAGAAGTAAAACCCATCCAATGGAGAAGAATCATAATCCAGGGTAGTGCACTGTGCGATATTAATTTTTTGGATAACTAGTTTGTATTTAAAATTAGCAATTTTTGAACAAACATTCTTTTTATTTGATGTTAGATAATGTAATCTATATATCCGGACACTTTTCTCATTGAAAGCATCCTGTAGTTCTGCATTTGTATGCTCCATTATAGTTTATGTTGTATTTGTATGCTCCATTATAGTTTATGTATGTATCATCATCAACTTTTCCCTCCTGATACTTCATCAACAATTAAAATTGATTATGCAAGCAAATGAAGTGATCGTCCAACGTCCAGCATAGAAGTACTCTCAACCGTCGAGCCAAGAGTTTCTCATTTTTGATATTCGTGATCCAACCTAAGCGATGTCATACAACATTGTGGTCCGTCATGAGTGTATGCGTACCGAACTTGTGCAACCAACCAAAGTGTATGCGATTTTATTGATATTGTATGCGTACTTAACTTGTTGAACTGCATCGCAAGCAATGTAATATTAACTGTCATTTTGGGATTCTTCATGTTTGTTGTTGTGTTCCGTCATGAACGTGCTCATGTAAGAATTGATACGTTATCCCACCAAACCACACATTCAACCAGTTACCATAAGAATGAAACTCTGATTGGAGCTTCATTAATCCGTAAAATACGATGAAAACAAAAAAAATACATTGAAAAACTTCACCACTTGAGATTTGACAGATATCATCAATTAAGCTGAAGTACGATTTGATTACATCAAGCACTCTGAAATAACTACTCAAGTTGGTAATAGTAACAAAAAAACAATACCAACTAATATTGCGATCGCAATTACAGGGTTTAAAGAAAAAAAGCTGATTCTCAATAACAACGAGCCGCTTGTCCAGTCTGTCCATTTAATCCCATCCTTTGTCCATCCGCTTCTCCATCTTGTCTAATTTGGTATTTGTTACATTCATCTGCTTCTCGACATCATCTTTAAATGCGTTGATCTGATACTTTAGCTCTACGGTGTTGTGATTGACATCGTCAGTCCAAATAAAGAAATGACATGAATCTCGTTCCTCCATGACAAAATAAATCAAATTAGACAATGGTATCCATGATTTGTTATATCTGCTACAACAAAAATATATACCTTCCATTTGGGACATTGTAAAAATGGTCTCCCCTTACTTGCCTCTTTTTTAGAGGCATATGTCAGTGCTTTCAATCCACAATAGCAATTGACATCAAAGGATGGCTTCCACGACGATCCGGAAGATAAACAATCACTCATCTTTTACAGAATTACCTATATGAAAATCAAACATGTTTTACATGACATGGTATTTTTTAGCTATCTATCTAAACAGTAATTTTGGATGAAATGTAAGTTGATTTTTCTCCATCAACAAACCCAACCAAAAGAAAATGTATCGATGGTAGAGTTAGCCGGTTGTTCTCATGTCCAACTTATTCATTGTGAGTACTTATAAAGGTTACATCAATAAGATTTTAAACACTAAAGGCTCCCATGTTGGCCGACATGGTAATACTCACCCTCCCTTCAACGTCTCCCCACCCTCCCTGTTCCATATCTTGAACAATTCTATATATCCTCACCTTCCTGATTAAACAGCCTCCTACAGCAGGAGGAAATTTGAGAGGAAAATGCCGACAACAAGAGGAAATTTGGGAGGAAATTTGAGAGGAAAATGTAGTAAAATAGAGTCCACCAACATACAAAAGATACAATTGGCACAGAGGCAAGTCTTAGATGAGTTATAATTGAGAAAAAAATTGGAAAAAATTATTATTGACAATAAATGCAGCGAAATTTTGGGAGGCACTCACGGGGGAGCGCGCGACGGGGAGGAGGGGCTGCGAGGGGAGTGCGCGACAGAGACAAGGTGAGGGGCCGAGGTGGGAGCGTGCGACAGGGAGGAGGAGAGGGGCCGCGGCGGGGAGCGCGTGACGGGGAGGAGGAGAGGGGCCGCGGCGGGGGGCGCGTGATGGGGAGGAGGAGAGGGGTCGCGACGGGGAGCGCGCGATGGGGAGGAGGAGAGGGGCCGCGGCAGGGAGCGCGCGGCTAGGGCTGCAAGGGGAGGGAGGGCGCGCGAGGGAGGAAGGTATGCGGGTGTGAGTGAGGTGCATGGAGAGAGGGGGTGCGGGAGAGCAGGGAGGGGCATCCACCGTCGATCGAGATTGAGATCCTACGGTTGGGGAGCCGGGTGCTGGGAACTGCCTGCACCACCCGAGGCAGGTTCCCTAAACCCATATATATATATGAGGTTGGGGAGCTTGCACCATGGTGCATGTAACTTTACATGCACCGGTACCCCAAACGCCCATTTTTTTAAAATAAAATCTTGAGGGATTTACTTAGACCTATTAGTGGAATATGTGTTTCAAAATTTGTATAAAACCGACATTCCTAACCTGTCGATCTGGAAAGGCAAAATTTCAGCAATTCTGAGACCGTTAAAATGTCACAGTCTTGATGGATGGGTTAGAAGTCTTGAATTAAGTTGATTTTTAAATGACGTCAAGGTGACATATAGTGATCTAAATCCAACGTGATTTCATTTCAAAAAAATATCAAAAGTTGGGCGTTTGGGCCACCGGTGCATGTAAAGTTACATGCACCATGGTGCAAGCTCCCCAACCCCTATATATATATATATATATATATATATATATATATATATATATATATATATATATATGGGGCCTTTCAAATAGGACGCAGTCCTTCCTGAGTTAAGGAAGGCCGCCCTTTTTTGTATAAAACATGGCACTTTAGTAGAATACGTATATAGTTTGTATTATAGGTGCACATTATAAATACAAAGCCGCATACAAAATTGCGCATTATAATACAAACATTAAAACTGCACATATAATACAAAACTGTATATGTATTCTACTAAAGCCATCCTGTTTTATACAAAAAAGGGGTCTTAGATCAGGTCCAATAGAGCCCGGGCCCATTTAACAATTTCAACTTTGGCCCGGGCCTAAGCCTGTCTAATTCTTTGTTTTAGCTCAAACCACCCATTAGGATGACTAATCTGAGTGGGATTAACATCACAAGTTGTGATTATGTCCATCGGGCCAATGATTGGGTCGGGCTAGTGGGCTATCGAGCTTGGGATGACCTAAGCCCAAGCCTGGTCCAGAAATAAATTCGGGCCTACATTGAGGCCCTAGTTGGGATGCAAACGGATACGGATATATCCATAACCGATCCGTTACCGTATCCGTTTTATATAGATTTTGACATCCGTATACGTATCCATTTTAAAATGGATACGGATATGGATATCATTTTGATATTCGCAAACATCTGTATCTGTATCCGTATCCGTATATCAATTTTTGTATATAAATATAGTCATAAATTTATTTTTAACATTATATAACATAATTCTCTACCTCCTTTTACCATATTTATATAATTTTTATGATACAAATACGTTTAATAAATTAATATCCTATATTTTCCATACAATTCTTATATATTTTAGTCGATTTTATAGAGTAAGAAAATATTACTCGTGTGTAATCAGTATCCGTTTTACATCAGTATCCATTTTTTAAGAATGTGGTAAGATAGTTTTAATATCCGTCAATATCCGCATACGTATTCATATTAAAAAATGTATAAGGATACGGTAATACCTATATCCGTATCCAACCGTTTGCATCCCAAGGCCCTAGTGCTGACCATTTTTTTGTATATAAGCTTGGATCCGATTGGGCTTCGGACTGGGTCGCGCTCGCCCGGCTTAATGCTCATCTGATTAGTAGTGCATATCCAAATATCTCTTTGAGATATTTGTTTGTCTCTTGATAGCTTAAAAATATCAAAAACTTCTTAAAACCGCTAAAAAATTATATTAAAAAAATATGATGCTTTGGGGGAATATGCTTACTACCACTATATTCAAAGGCACAGCTTTATCTGATCAACTTTGGTAGGCAACACAGCTCATAATGGGACCCTGCGTACCCAATTCATCATTGCCCGTTTAGATCATGACGCCAAAGCTGACCAACAACAAGCAGCCACGAGTTTAAATCATTATTAACATGTGTTAATTCATACGACAGCTAATATTAGAACTATAATATCGATATATCTCTTATAATGAGATGTATATATAGCTCCTGGTATCTGCAGCCCACTGCAAGAACGATCCTGCTTAGATCAGGAGCCAGTCGATCAATGGCGGAATCAACCGAGAGCCTCGACATGAGCCATGCCTGCGAAGCCGTGGAGTCGCAAGCCTTGGTCTTGCCGGATGTAGTCTCGAAGGCTGATAGTTCGATCAATGGAGGTCAGGGAGACGAGGATGCGATGGAATCGAAAACCTTGCCGGAGGAGGATCGTGAGGAGATTGTCTCCGATAGTTTGGTCTACGGACGCGATGTGCAGGAATGGGAAGCCTTGTGGGAGAGTCTCCTGCCGCAAGACTACGAGAAGATACTCCAGAGGGCCGTCCATCCAGTGGAGTACTCCTCCAAGAAGGAGCTCTACTTCCGCCTCCATCAGCCAGTCCTCCTCGATCAAGGCACCAAGGTACGTACATCTCGTACGCAACATTCAATCTACTATTGGATTGGAGAAGCCGAATCTGATTCGTTTGTATTGCACGATGACAGAGCTTTGTGTTGGATATGACCACCGGAAAGATATGTTACACGTTCTCTGCAAGGGCGCTCTGGATTACATGGAGTGATAACCCCTCGTATTGGACATGGGTTCACCATCCAGATTCCAGGTTTGCAACTTCCCCATTTCCAAACCTTGTGATCTGTGATTTAAACCCTTAAGTTGGAACTGTATGGATCTAATGTACTTAGAAATGGACTGTCTTGTTTTGTTTTATCGATGTTTTTGCTCAACTCTGACTTGGCCGTCTGTCTGGTTCAGGTTTGGGGAGGTGGCCGAGCTCTTGAGCAGAACCATCCCAGCAGTGTCGTCCCTGACATTTCGTAGGCCCTGGGCAAAAGATAAAAAAATAGATTCTTATATAATTTCATAAAATTTTGAACTTTAGCATTGAGTTGTTTACTGAAAATTCGATTCTATAAAAACTCATTTTTTGATGAGTTGTTTCATCGAAAAATCGATTCCATAAGGGATCATTTTTCAACGACTTGTTTCATCGAAAAATTCGATTCCACAAGAGCTCTTTCTTCGGTGAGTTGTTTTACTAGTAATTTGATTCTCTAAGATTTCATTAAGATATATACTATTTTTTTTTCTAAAGTAAAAGTTGGATAAATATAAAAATGGACACCTAATGTTGACGGGGCCATGGGCCATTGCACTCTCAAACTAGGCTCAGGGACGGCCCTGCATCCTAGCAATTGGGTGTAAGACCTACAAACAACGGTCTTGTTGATTGATATTCCTGTTATAAAAGATGCATGACGCCGAAGGCGACGATACAATGTCGAATAATTTTAGATTCATGACCCAGTAAACAACTGCTTAAATAGTTGATTTTCTGGTGCATACCTCAAAAGCAAAAGATTGGACATACAAAATGTGTTATAAGGTATGTTTTATGGAAAAGAAACACATTCTTCAACTATTTTCAAACAACAAATTCTCAAGTGATAATTTTTTAGAATATAGTTGGATTGGTTCAGCATTGACTTGGTCGGACCGGTTGGACTGGGTTCACCTCAACCTGATCCGTTCGACCAGTTTGTTGTAATTACTTTTAAAAAAAGAAGAAATCGGTTCTATCTGGTGGTTGAACTGGGTTGACTCATGTCGTCAGATCGTTGATCCGGATTGACTCAGTGTTGATAATTTGATAAAAGATCAAGAAAAAGTGGGTTACAAATTAAGATCGTTGATCCGGATTGACTCAGAAACCATGGGGGACTTCCTCGAGAGAACTGTGGGAGAAAAAGTTTGCCAATAATTGCACCCCCAATCCGACCCAGAGCAGATCCTCTTCTGTTCAGCAGAGGACTGCTGTAAATGAGGATTGCGCTCACGCCGTTCTATCAAAGATCAAGCGGTTCGCACGAAATCCTTCTGTACCAACCCGATACAAGGAGTCGGCAGATGATCAACTCCCTCGATTTCAAGTGTATGGTCAAACAACAGCCTTTAGAAAGGGTGTGTGGATGGAAATTCGCTTGGGCCAGTTTGAATACTATGGGTATCCCCAGAGGGAGATCCAATTTCGGAATTGGAAGAGAAGCGTGATTGTGAAGGGAATCAAGGTAAGGCCCAAGAAGCAGTAAAGCTGAATGTCGCCCAGATGCAGCTATCTATACTAAGGGACCTCCTTCCAAATATCACAATCCTCCTCACAGTTTATTATTCACAGAGATACCTCAATCCAACCCAACCCTGCCCAACCCTGCAACCAAACGAAAGTGTCTTTTTTTTATTTATTGGATTTGTCCCAGATCGATTATAACATGAACATTGCACATGCTTGGCTGTCAAATCCGAGCCAAGCTTGGCTGAGCTGGTTGGGCTCCCCAGCCAACCTTAGGGCATGTTTGGTTGCTGGGTTGGGTTGGGTTGGGGTACACCGGTGTACCCCTCCTTCCAACCCTCTATCCTCCTCACGGTTTACTATTCACAGGGGTACCCCAACCCAAGCCAACCCATGTCTTCCTCGGCTTCGTTGTGGCAACCAGTTTCCTACCCTTCTAGATCAGGATATTTTTTTTCCTCGTAGTGCGTACCCAGTGAATCATCGCCCTTCTAGATCATGATACCAAAGCTGACCAGCCAGCAGACGAGAGTTTTAATGAATATTAACACGAAGTTAGTATTAAATTCATATGACAGCTGATATTAGAACTATAATGGCCATATTTATCTTATAATGAGATGTATATATAGGTCCTGGAATCTGCATCCCACAGCAAGGACAATTCTGCATAGATCGAGAGCCAGACAATCAATGGCTGAATCGCCCGAGAGCCTCGACGTAAACCCTGCCCGTGAAGCGGTGGAATTGCAAGCCTCGCCGGAGGAGGATCACGAGGAGATAGTCTCCGATAGTTTGGTCTATGGACGTGATGTGCAGGAATGGGAAGCCTTGTGGGAGAGTCTCCTGCCGTCGGATTACATGGAGATACTCTCGAGGGCCGTCGATCCAGTGGAGTACTCCTCCAAGAAGGAGCTCTATTTCCGCCTTCATCAGCCTCTCCTCCTCGATCAAGGCACCAAGGTACGCACATCTCGTAGGCGACATTCAATCTACCATTGGATTGGAGAAGTCGAATCTAATTAATTAGTTTGTATTTAATAATGACAGAGTTTTGTATTGGATATGGCCACCGGAAAGAAGTGTTACATGCTATCAGCAAGGGCGCTCGGAATCACATGGGGAGGTTCCCCTCAATATTGGACTTGGACTCACCATCCGAATTCAAGGTTTGCAACTTCCCCCTTTTCCCGAACCTTGTGATTTGTGATCTAAACTCTTAAGTTGGAACTGTATGGATCTTATTTAATTAGAAATGGAACCTTGTGTTTTTGCTTAACTCGGAATTGGTCGTCTGGTTCAGGTTTGCGGAGGTGGCCGAGCTCCTGGACGTTTGTTGGTTGGACGTAAATGGCACGATCAACAGTTCACAACTCTCTCCCAACACAACGTATGCAGCATATCTCATCTTCGAGCTTCCTGCAGAAACGTCTGCCGGTTTCGCTTACAGAACACAGAAAGCATCTGTTTCGATAGCGACCGCGCCAGTCGAGTCGATTGTCCGTATCGAACCTCAAGAGGAAGATGGGCAAGATGGTCTAGTGCCAACCCCTAGGAAGGACGGATGGATGGAACTGTGCTTGGGTAAGTTCTACAACCGTGAGAAGAAGAATGAGGAGATACGCTTTGCCTTGAGGGAGATCGAAGGACAGTGGAAGAGCGGCCTGATTGTGGAGGGAATCGAGGTGAGACCCTACAAGCAGTAAAGCTGAGTATCGCCCCACTGCAGCTCTATCTATCCATGTTTCAAAGAATACGTGGATGTCTTCGTTTTTTTCTTTTCCTGTTCTATTATCGCGTGAAAATTGCACATGCTATGCCGCAAATAAGTGCATCTATGAGAACCTATGAAGTAGTCTGGTGGTAGAGCAACGTGCCTCCACTTTAAAGGATCCGGGTTCGAATTCCAGTGGGGATGTTCCGGACTCCCGAAATTACCGGACCTACTATTAAATAATAATAATAATAATAATAATAATAATAATAATAATAAGTGCATCTATGGGTTGGAGTATTATCCTTTTTTCAATCTGTAGTAATTGTTTATGATACGTGAGGTGTGTCTAAGTACTGTGTTTATTATGCCCAATTCGTTTCCATGATGATCTCTCTTTTTCTTTTCGGATTTTTATACCATGAACTCTATAAACTTTAAAGGACAAATGAGTATTGCAATGTTTCTGATATCAATTGTAGGATTGCAATCGAGTACCGATGTTTGAGTATATATGTGTGTGTGAAAAAAGTGAATGCGAGTAATGTTTGCATTTTTAAGGATTGACAAGCGTATGGGCGATACCCACTGAACCTGTTTATTTTTTTCCAGCACTTCAGTATGGACGAGCACATGTGCTAGCCAGGGGCTCCGTATATGATTGCCATATTATTTATAGGCGACCATGTCGGAGACCACATCTGTGCACACCTACAGGCGGACGAAGACATAGCGTCCACAAGTGCTCGTCCACCTGCCCTGGCGACTCTCGTATCAGCGACCACGCATTGAGCGAGCACTTGTGCTCGCCCAGTACAAAGGCGTGCACATGGCGTGCAGTTGGCGTGCACATTACGAGCCAACATGTGCACGCCAATCGCGTTTTTTTGTAGTGACGGATAAAAGTTACATTTTTTGAAGGATATTTATATCAACCTCAACTCGTATCTTTTTTTAGGCAGATATATATATGGACATCGTTTTTGTTGTAGAGTTTTTGCTGTAGAGTATGTAGAAATGGATAAAGATATGGATACGAATAATGCTTTCATTTATAGAAGGCATGGATACGGCTATATATTCTCTATCATATCCATTTCTAAGCATGGATATGTATTTTTATTTTGGATGATCTAGAAATGATTTAGGATACGATTATTTTTTCTTCATACCGATACAAATGACATTTCATTTTTTAGGATATGAATACTTATATAGTTACCTATTTTTTTGATTGATACGGATGTAGATATCCGTACTATGGAATCTATATGTGCTATTGGATAGACCAATGTGTCTGGTTGGTTTATCGAAAATACTAATCACGCTCAATAAGATATAAAGTTTGATTTTCTATCATGTGAATGGAATAAAAAAAATTGCAAGTAGCCATTACGAGTACTCTTTTTAATATAATTTGCTTAAATTTTCATTAGTTTGGTTATTTAAGTAGTGGTAAAAATTAGATTATCGTATCTTCCAAAAGTTGGTTACTTGATTAGATTTTTGCCTAAGCCGGCTGGAGATAGGTTAGAGACGGGGTCAAAATAGTATGTACCATCCATTTTTGAAAAGTTTTACAACCGACAATCATATTCGACCAACACACAATTAGTATTCAAATACAAATATCTATATTCAAAAAATTTCAATTACAGTTAGCTGATATTCCGATATCCATATCCATTTTCATCCCTACATGTCCGCAACTGAAATATATAATCTCTTGGCTTTGGCTCAATCTGCACCCCGCTGTAGGCACTATCTCAAGCATGCGAAGGCTATATTGCTCATGTTTTTGGGTCAGAATTGTATCGAAGGAACTAAGGATGTTGAGGTTGTTAAGAACTTTTCAGATATATTACCGAGGATTTGCCTGAGCTTCCCCCACCACATGAGGTAGAATTCAAGATTTCTCTCATTTCAGGAACTCCATCAATATCTATAGTGCCATATAGGATGGCACTAGTTGAACTGAAGGAACTCAAAGTGCAGTTGCAGGAACTATTAGAAAGGGATTCACACACCCTCGTACCTCTCCATAGGGAGCACATATCCTTTTTGTTAATAAGAAGAGTATCAGTGGATCCTGCAAATATTGAAGCATTTCTTAATTAGCTGGGATCGATCGAAGAATGTGCTCGAACTCCGTAGTTTTCTTAGCTTCGCTAGAAATTACAGATAGTTCGTGAAGGGATTTTTGTAAATCACCCTTCTCCTTAGCCAACTAACCAAGAAAGAGACGTTGTATACTTGGTCGAAAAAGCGTGAAAAAACTTGCAGACAATTCATGAGAGGATTACTACAGACCTCATCGTGGTGATTCCATCTGGCGCAGATGGAATCATGGTTTACATTGATGCATCAAAGGAGGGTCTCGATGCAGTTTTCATGCATCATAATAATTAGGTTGTTCATATGGATCTCAACATCTGAAGTCGTACAAGAAAAATTGCCTGACCCTTGATATGGAACTCGTAGTAGTCGTCTTTGCTATGTATCTTTATAGGGTGTCTTTTGAAATCTTCATAGATCATAAGAGCCTCAAGCATGTATACAATCAGATTTAGCTCAATATAACGCAAAGGAGAAGCATGGGGCTTCTAGTGGATTACGAGTGCACCATCTCACACCATCCTAGCATGGCGAACACGGTGGCCAATGCATTTAGTTGCATGCCTCATTCAAGTGAATCTCATCCTCAACTCAAACCATGGGATCTTCTTGCATCTTTCGGTGTCTGGCATACCTTCTAGAGTTGTCGAGAAACTATCATAGTCCCATCCCTTTCTTTATGGGAGTTAGTTGAGCAAATCATCTATGGACAGCACGCAAATATGTGGATGATGGCTCTTGTAGGGACTTTAAGTGTATATGCATGATGCATGTGCATGTGATATGTGTGTGAGTGGATCATGAATGTGTAAAAATGTGTATATGTGTGGGAGTGCATGCATATATAACAATTCGTCCATCTACACGAGCATGCATAAATCATAGGAAAATTCAAAGATTTCTAGGGTTAAAAGCATGTACTTTACTTTAAGAATACTTCACAGTATCCTTAGAGGAATACAACTCCTGTAGGATTTCTTCTCGCATGACTTTCGGATGACGACGATTGCCACTATCATTAACTGTAGCTCTATCTAGTCCTCGAACTCACGTGAAAGATTTGGCATCTGTAACACCCATATCCTCAAAAGATTGTACCACATCTAAAACTCACGAAATGTGGATGTGGTTTATAAGTAGTGGGGACAAATCCAGGAGGAGACGTCTAGTAGGTCTATAGATATCAAGGTGATCAAAGTACCATTGCACTGCTGTCCTATATTGTGCATGGTTCATATTGTAGTTAAGGTCAATTAAGTGTTTGATACGTATTTGTAAGGGTTCGCAATGAATATCGACTCACGATATCTTGCATCCAAATATTGCCCGAGGATTATAGTGTAATTGGACAATATTTCAGGGGTCGTGTTATAAAAAAATCCTTATTCTTTCCATATACTCTGTCTTGTGAAATTCCCGTAGGGAAATCAGATGCAACCATAGGATGCTTGGGGGGGGGGGGGGGAGTACTTACCACTATAAAAAAAAGAAGGAGATATTTGTCTTGAGAGTTATGGTACAGAAAAATAAAAGTCCGCATTTGGTTTCCATACGACTAATGATACACGTAAGATGACCGAGTCAGCTAAGTTGACCGGGATTTGGTATTAAGAAACTAAGGTAAATTCCAAGTTGACTGGGATTCGGTTTTCCTATCCACCTGACCTAATACACGTCAAGTTGGCCGAGTCGTCTAAGTTGATTGGGACTTCTAATAAATCACCGCAATAATTACTCCGCGTTCTAAATGGTAACTGACCGATTCTATTAGATTATGGCCATTTGTTATTATTTAAATATTGCCGGTGTATTAAAACACTGTCCCAGTCAGCTAAGTTGATTTTCCTAGCCGCTCGATAAAATCATGCATTTTCTTTTTTATATTATTATATATTTCTAATCACGGTGCCAAAGTTGACCAAGATGCACACGAGAGCTGAGCTGCATAACAATTCATATGGCGTATATATAGCTCCTGGATTCCTTGGTTCTGGCTCAATCTGCAACCAACTTCAAGCACTGTTGTTCGTAGAGAGCCAGTCCATAAATGGCGGAATCGCTCGAGAGCGCCTACAATCCCATCAGCGGATTCATCCCCGTAGCGGTGGAACCGCAGGTGGATCGCACGTCCAGGGCCGATCAGGGAGACGAGAGGGAGGATCTCACGGAACCGCGGGAGGATCGCACGGAGATGCTCTCCCCATGGGTCGACGGTTTGGTCTACGGACGTGAGGAGTGGGAATGGGAAGCCCTGTGGGAGAAACTCCTGCCGGTTGACTATGAGCAGATACTCTCGAGGGCCGTCGATCGAGTGGTGTACTCCTCCAAGAAGGAGCTCTATTTCCGCCTTCACCAGCCCCTCCTCCTCGATCGAGGCACCAAGGTACGTACATCTCGCACACAACATCCAATCTAGCTACTATCGGATTGGAGAAGTCGAATCTAATCAGTCTGTATTGCACGATGACAGAGCTTTGTGTTGGATATGAACACCGGAAAGATATGTTACACGTTCTCTGCAAGGGCGCTCCGGATTACACATGGAAGTAACCGCGAGCATTGGAGATGGGTCCGGCATGCCGATTCCAGGTTTGCACAATAACACATACCGGCCTGCAGCTTCCCCTTTTCCAAACCTTGTAATTTTTGATTTATGTACGACCCTAAGGTAGCGTTTGGTTCACGGGTTACTTGCGGGTTAGGGGAGTTTACCCCCCTTAACCCACATCCCCTTCTTTCCCCGTGGGCCCCACTTTATTCTTTTTTTTTAAAATTAAATAAATTAATTTTACATCATCAATCCTATCAAAAAATAATATACTATATCATTATATCATATAAAAATTATAAACTATTCCACTTCTACTCACTTTTTCAAACTCCAATACAATCACATCACAATAACTACTCACTTTTTCAAACTCCAATACAATCATATCACCCCAAACCAACTTCTAACCCACCTCCAGTTTAACCCTCTATCCAAACACCAAAACACAAAAACGTTATACTCTACCAGTTTGACCCGCCTTAACCCGTCAACCAAACGCACCCTAAGGGCCTGTTTGGTTGCAGGGTTGGGCAGAGTTGGCCCAACCCTGGTTACTATTCACAAGGGTACTTTCTCCTCACAGATTACTATTCATCCATCCCAACCCAGCCCAACCCAGTCCAACCCAGCAACCAAACAGGCCCTAAGGGTGGGTTTGGATAGTGGGTTTAGGTGGGTTAAACTGGTTGCAGGTAACTCATTTTTGGTTTTGGTGTTTGGATAGAGGTTTAACTAGGGGTGGGTTTGGGGTGATATGATTGTATTGGAGTTTGAAAAAGTGAGTAGTTATTGCGATGTGATTGTATTGGAGTTTGAAAAAGTGAGTAGAAGTGGAGTAGTTTATAATTTTTATATGATATGATGGTATAGTATATTATTTTTTGATGGAATTGATGATGGAGAATTGATTTATTTGATTTTTTTTTAAAAAGATAAAAAGTGGGACCCACGTGGAGGGAGAAAATATGGGGTAGGGAAGTTAAACCACCCCAAGGGAGGTTTAACCCGATACACGAACGACACCTAAGGGGCCGTTCGGTAGAAGAATAAGCAGGAATAAGGATGGAGAATAAGGGGAATAAGGGTCTATTCTCCGTTCGGCTGGAGGATAAGAATAAGGAGAATAAGGTGAAATAAAAGTAGGTAAGGTGGGATAAAGATAGGAATAAGAGTAAAATAAGAATGAATTATGGGGAATAGTCGTACCACTGGAAACCGTGTTAGGAGGAGAATTAGCCCCTTATTCCAGAGTCTATTCTCCAACCAAACAGGGCCTAAGTCGGAGCTGTATAGACCTAATATAATCGAGGGATTTCGAGACGGATAAGATGACCTTTAACTCGTTGTCTTATCTTACTTTATTTGCTTAACTCTGACTCTAACAGCCTGACTTGGCCGTCTGGTTCAGATTTGCGGAGGTGGCTGAGCTTGTGAAAGTCTTCTGGTTGAACGTAGATGGCAAGGTCGACAGTTCAGAACTCTCCCCCAGAACAACTTATGCAGCATATCTCATCTTCAAGCTTCCTTCGGAATCGTCATTTGGTTTCGCTAACCAAACACAGAAAGCATTAATCTCGATCGGGACCGCAAATTTAGTCGACTCGATTGTCCGTATTGAGCCTCGAGAGGGAGATGGGGAAGAAGGTGAAGTGCCATCCCCTAGGGAGGATGGGTGGATGGAACTTTACTTGGGTAAGTTCTACATCCATGAGCAGATGAATGAGAAGATAGAGATTGCCTTCAAGGAGGTCGAGATTCTGGAAGAGAAGAACGGCCTGATCGTGGAGGGCATCGAGGTGAGACCCCACAGGCAGTGAAGTTACGTTGAATATCACCCAAATGCTGCTCGATCAGTGTTTCAAACTTATCATCCTTTGTCTATTCTATTATCGCGTGAAAATAATTGCACATGCTATGCTGCAAATAAGTGCATGGATTGAATACTAGCTACCTCTCTTTTTTTTAATCTGCTGTACTTGTGTATGATATGTAAGGTTGTGTCTAAGTGTGCCTACATCACCGATGGTTTTAAAGATGATCTTCCTATTTCTCTGTACGAAAAGATCCAATAAATCCATTGCAATAAAAAGGAGTTATACAGAACCGCCGGATGTTTGTTAAGTTCCAATACAATGGTTTTCATGATGAACGTCTCTGTTCTTGCAAAAAGCAGAGAGGTTGTGTGCGTGAACCATATTTTGCTACGAGCTTCTATCCTTCTTCCCATCTTCCAATCCGATTGGGCGAGCAAGTTGATTATGTTGGCAATAAGTTTTGCTGCCAACTTGCGCAATGTATTTGTTATAGTTATACACGTCCGAAATTATGAGGTCTTCTTGGGGATTAAGTGATGTAAGTATACAACTTGCGCCTTGTTTACTTCTCACGAAATCATCAGTATACAAGTGTATGTCGACGTTTCTTACGATGATCGTTCTTGGATCTGATCGCACAATACTTATGTGTATGTGCCCAGTAAGTACTGAATCCTATCAACCACCGATCGTCACTTACACTGACATAGAGGAGCCATCCTCTGTGCAACCTTATTATCGGTGACATTCCTACAGGTTCCTACTGAAGCGAGGGAAGCTTGGGAACATGAGGATAGCCCCTTCGCTTGCAGAAGCACAGCGCTCCGCACAATCCATCCATGAGCATGTAGCTTCAGTTCAATACATCCAGAACAACCATAGTTCCTTGACTGCAGTAAAAAAAAGCAAGGAATTCTTCCAAAACTAAGTTAAGAGCATTGAGCAGGATGCAGGAAAGGGAGCGAGAATGAGTGACATCAGCCATGGTTTAGCAGAACGTACACTCTTAAAACAGAGATTTCTTCTGAGCATGGAGAGACACCTTCCAAGGCAGCACCTCGCACAGAGCCAAAGCCGGCTTCTGCTATAAGGCTACCTCTTCAACCTGCTAACCTGATTACTTCCTCCAGCCCAAGAACAAGCAACAACAAAGCATTTTCCCGCAATTGAGTAGGGTCGGCTAAACAGATATCATAATATCTCTTTATATTGTACCCAAATGGATGGATTGGCTGGGGATGGAGGCATTGGGGAGGAGCAGTAGTAGTGTGTGTTTGGAGGGAATCAAATGAAATTGGAACGGTGTAGTTAGAGTGAATTGTCTCTCTTCCAAATTGGACTAATTAGGAGGGAATGGAAAGAAGTGTATTGATGAGAGTCATGTGCCTCTTCTATTTGTATATGACTGCCCATATATCTCATCTTTGAAGACATTTGAAAGTGATTTTAAGGGCAATAGGTGAATTATCATTCATGATCTCCCTTCTGTTCCCTTCACTTGACCTTCATGTATGCAACCAATATTAAAAAAACTGCTCTCCCAGCAAAAAGAAAAAATAAATAATGGCTGTCAAAACAAAGGTGATAAAGATAATGAAGGTGACAAAGATACCATGTGGAGAAAGATGTACTTTCTGGCTAGTGTTCTAACAGATGCTACAGTGATCCATCCGCATGGCTTGCAGTTTCCTGCTGGGCTTGACACCGATTACAAAGTAAGCATTTGCTGAAAATTAGATGCCAGAACAAGCTAGTCAAGGTACCGTAAAAGGGGAACCATTTCTAAACAACCCAATGGAATATACTTGACTAAATAAAGGTGCACGAGTAACTAGTATAAAAAGTTGAGCATATTAGCTACAAGATATGAGGTAGCAAAACTATACTAGAATCAAATTAGTCCTTCAATATATCTTGCAATGGGTCAATGGCTTCATCACTAGGGCCCGCCTTTTGGGTATACGTAATGGGATCTGGTGGAGGCTTGATGCTAAAACCATGTCCTTCCTTCGCCTCGAATGCGGCTTTTTCCTTGGCTCTTTTCGCGCGTTCCGCGACTTCCTCCTGCATGTGGGACCAGAAAATGGTTTCATTATATGCAAAACATGGGTTGGTTTTGTTTGTAATTTAGTTAAATTCCTTATTGCTGGTATAGCTTGAGGGCGTTTGTCTTTTGCTATATTCCTTTATTGATATTCTACATAATTCTCCCAAGGATCCCCTAGAATGGAGAACATAAGGTGCTCCTTTCATACTCAAAATTAATTCCTATTTTTCATAAGGTCTAAAAGCACCTTTCCTAAATCGTGGAACTAAATCCAGTTTGAAATCCTGTGAATTTTTCGTTGTGAGATGTAAGGCTGTGTCTTACCTGGTTTATATACCCATGTATCCATTATATGCCTCAGCCCGGATTTTGTACCTTTTTGTTCTATTTGTACTTTATCTTTCTCCTTCCGGCTCTCCTTTCTCCTTCCTTTGATGGTAGACTCCTAGGACTTGCAACCATCATATGCCTAAGTAGGCCCTTATTTTCTATTTTCCCGCTATCTTTGCAACATTCCTTTCTCCCTTACTTGATGGCAGCCTCAAAAGCATCGGTGAGAACCACATCCCCCAATGAGAATTTGGGAGCATGACAGTGGATGAGCAAGGTGCTTGCAATATCAAAAAAGTTGCAGATATTTTCGGTTGGCAACTTCGTTTTGTTGAGGTATAAGCACAAAGTAGTCGGATATATAATCCTTTACAGGAGAAGAAAGAATGCAAGTTTTGTGAGACAAACTCCTTGGTATTATCAAAGTGAAGGAATTTCACATTGGTACAAATTTGAGGCTTTAGTTTATTAACAAACTTGACAGTGATGGAATAGATATTAGACTCATTTTCAGCAGAAAAATCCATGTGAAACACGGGAAAAGTCATGAATGAGAACAAGATTAATCGTGAATTCCCATGCATCTGGATATCAACTAAGTCCCCGTACATCAAGGCGGACCAACTCATACAAAGTTGTAGAATGGATACTAGCAGAAGAAGGAAATGAACTCTGACAATGTTTTCTTAGGTGAAAGACCTCACACTCTAAGTTAACAATGGGAGAATGCTTGGAAAGAATTCATTGAAGCTTCTGAAAGTGAGGAGGTAACCTCAGCATTCGTGCCACAAAGTGTTTGAAGAAGGAGAAATTGAATTTATAAGAAAATATTAGCAACCAAAGATTGGACCAAGTGTTAACCCCCCCCCCCTCTTCGTGGCTGGCACCAATTGTCCTCCCAGTCAAGATAATCTAAAAAATAAATGAAACTACATCAAAGATAACATGATAGTTAGGCTCTTTGAAAACCTCACTAACACATTTTATTATAGATTGATAGGGAATTCAGGGATAAATAACACATTTCTGAGATTGCTGTTGGGAATTGGTTAACCTCCCCCTGTTCCTTGACATGGGATATTCTCCTATGAGCTACTAGCCTACTAGAGTAACTGCCTTGTTGGGAGCTAATAAAGCTATTGAGGGTCATCATATGAATGATGAGTCGCTTTTCACCCTAATTAAGATCAGCTAATTACATTGTAATCGAGATTGAGCAACCAATCACAAACCACAAAATAAAATAAAAACAATTAAGGCAAATGTGATCCAATGTTTATTTAGCTTGGGTGAAGGTCAACTCAAGGAGGCAAAATGTAAGCTTTATGTCAATTCAAAACAATCAAGTGAAGGTGTTTATCGGAGGACTTTTTTATTTATATGCAAAGTGAGACGGAAATAAAATGCCGAAACGTAATGCAAAATGAATGAGAATGCAATGTGCATGCAATATGCTTAGAAACCTAGGTTAGGTACCTAATATAAGGGTATTTTTGCAATTAATTTTAGGTGCTCAAAACACAATATGCAAAATGGGAGAAAAATACCGTTTTGATGTTAAAATTAGTAAATATTTCAGGGAAAGATTTTTGGATATTTGAAAGTTATTTTTGGAGTAAAAACAAATTATGAAAAGAGTTAAGTGCAAAGTATCTAATTTCCTAAATATCTAGAAAATACCAATTGTGAGATTTTGGCCTAAATGTATTTTTCGTATATAGAGGATATCAGATACTAGATGAAATGCATTTTTTGTATTTTTAGAAATTATTATGCATGCATAAACATGAGCTGCGCTATTTGGGTTTTGTGCAATTTTTTACACAAACAGAATGAAAACTAAATGAAAATTGGACGGAATAAGAAATATAAGGAAATGCACATATTGTAATTTTTGAAATTTTTGGATAAAATATGAACTTCTGTGGATTTTTTATGGAAATTGAGAAATTTTTAGAAATTTATTCTAATAAATTAACCTCTTAATATTATGCCAATACACAATTAAACAAATAGATATTATAATAAGAAATCAAGATGACTTGAAATTGTGGCAAAATACCTATCAGGGACTTCATTAAAATTAAAAAAAAAAATCAAAAACACTCGCCAATTATTTTTAGCACGGGAAGCATCATTTTGCAATTCCTAAGGGTATAATATGTAGAGCAAATTAAGATACATAATTTATATTTTTTTTTCTAATTTTTTTCAGGCCATGGTTGATTTTATAAGATTTATCTAGCACAAAACGGGTAAAATAGGATCAATTTCACAAAATGGTTTTTAATAAATCAACCAAATGTCACTAAATCAGAATTGACGGCGTAACGTGTAGAGAATAAAGTGCTCAAAATAGTGTTATATTTGTTTTTTTGTAAAAGAAGGAAAATTTAATGCACAAGTAAAGCTCAAATAGGAGGATCTATTTGCAAAAGGAAACCACGCTTCTTTAATTACCAAAAAATGGGAGGGGGCACACATTCTCCAAAATCGCAAGCTATCAGGAGATGATGGATGTGCGATGGTTAAACAAAATCATTCGAGGGCTGGTTTGCAATTAGCCAGCAATGTTATCTTTCTCGCGTGATCGCTGATGCAAACAAGCAGCCAAGATAGCCCTTTGACTCTTAAATCCTATGCGATAAGAGGCCCATGTGCCTACTCGCAATGGGAATGATGGATAGAATCGACTATTGAGGAAATCCCGTGCTTCAATGGTTTGATGACTCTAGGTGTAATCAATCGATGATTGTGGTCGACGAATATCGAATGGTGAGATCTAAGAGGCTCTCTCAGAACTAGAGCAGATCCACTGATGTACAACAAGCATCTACTGTAAATCGGGACCGCGCCCGAACCGCTCAATCAAGATCGAGGGGTTCGAATGAAATCTGGAGTTTTGTGGGCCCTTACTGTGTGAACCGCTCAATCTTGATAGAGCGGCTCGGGCGCAGTCCCAGTTTACAGCAGATTCCTGTTGTACAACAGAGGATCGGGTCTCCTCGGAATGAACAGTGGAACGGTATTGAGCGGGACTAGACCTTGATGAATTCATGAAGCTTGAAGCTTGATCGATGACTTGTGTCAACACTTTCACAGTCAGGGATTCAACCCAAAATTCTTTTCTTTTCACCTATTCTTCAAGTAAGTATTTGCTAAGTGACTAGTAAAGTTTACATATAGGATGTTGACGAATATGTGATTCGTTAACTTAATATTAGAATGCCAGCTTAAATCCCTTTTAAAACACAATAATTATCTCTAAATCAATAAATTAATAAGATACACATTACAATAAAATTGGATTAATTATGTATATGTACTTGTAAATAAGTCTAAGGAATCATTCAAATAAAATTCGTAAAAATAAGGAGTTGAATCGTGTACATATGTACATGTAAATATCTCAAATTTCAGATAATTCATGTTAACTCCAAGTGGCAAGAAATCAATTTCATTGTACCTAAAATAAATAAAAATGCTAATAATAACAAGTATATATGTCAAATAAACACAAACCCTATTTTTTGAAAAAAAAGTAAAGCAGCAGATCTTCTCCATACAACCTCCTATGACATGTAAACCCAATCCAAACTGCACCGAAATCAGTGCAATGAAGCGACCAAGAGAGTCACCTGAAAGTCAGAGGGCACTAGTAAGCACAAGGACCCTATATGACACCAATATGCTCCCCGAAACAGTTATGTGGTGGCCCTAGGGAATTGGGGACACGCGGTGTTGTTGGGCTTGGGCACCACCCATGGTTCCTACGATGGGCTTGAGCACCACTAAAAAACCTTGTGTTGGCACGATGACCTGCTAATGCATATGTAAATCACGAGGGTACCTGTGGAACCAGCGAGATGCTTGCAAAGATTGAGGCACAGAAATCGGGGAAGAACAAGACGGCATGGAAGCCGAGGAAGAAGGAGAAGTTGTTGGGAGAGGGATCATGGTTTCACGAGGATATTGGAGGTTTGGTCCAGGACTGTCACTGGGTCCTTTATAACGGGGAAAAATCCCGGAGGGCGAATAATATAAAGGAAAATTACACAAAAAGCAAATAACATATGACATAAACTATTTCCTATCACTATTAGTATGAGATGCCTTAGAACTCCTTATATAAGGGAGTCTTACGGTTAGGGGTTACATCAACAATACATTAAAAAGACAAAAGACAGGTGTACCTACGGTGGAAATATCTCTCATCATTATTGTTATAAAATATGAAGAATGCGGAAATGAACATGGAAAAAGAATAAACATCCACGAAGAACGTGGGATTTAACGTGGAACCCTACTCCGTGAGGAGCGGGATGAAACCACGGGAGAAGCCCTCAAAGGGGAATATGCTTCATTGCTTTTTCTCAATGAGTACAGGAGGTCTGGGGCTCCTTATATAGCCTTCCCAGAGCCTCCAAGTCCCACCCACAGGCGGTGTGGGACTAAACACTGGATGTGGGTAAATGGATCTTCTCCAGGATCCATTTACCCTGCTACAACTCAATAGCGCACATATCAAATACTCCAACACTCCCCCTCAAGCTGGAGCATGTAATGCTCAGCTTGGACAAACAGAAAAAAAAACTCAACTCAACGCTACAGGACACTACGGACAATATCAACCCAACGTGCACATTGCTGCAGTCGAGGACGTTGCTTCTCATGCCGTGCAGGTGAGGAGGACGAACGGGCTGGAATGTGAGTCAACTGAAGACTCGGAATCTGACAATCGAGTCTGAACTTGCGCCTGAAGTCCCCTCGTCGGAGAACTGGGTCTCTCCCATCTGGCTCAGAGAATGGTGCACCGCTCTGGTGTACCTATGATACCACATGAAAACCCTTGCCCTCAAGGGAATGGTCCTCTGCTATGAAGTCCCTATGGTTCACATGAAAGCTCTGGCCGAACAACAACAAGAATGATGGGGACCACGAACTGATGATGGCAACATATGCTCATCTGAAAATGACCGCAAACTCGTGCGTGTCTGAAACAGGACTCGGGATCAATTGTCGAGTCTGAACAACTGAACTGTAGAGTCTGGAAGTTTGGATGGTCTGAAAATCTGTATCTGGATCTGAGGAATCTGCATTTTGGAGAAGATATCTGAGATGACCTGTGACTCTACACATACTCCCCCTTTCTCCCATACTGGTCGTAAAACAGAGAAATCGACCAAGTTGGGAGAAGACAAGATAGAATGGGGAGAACAAAACATTCAAAGAATTTCTTGCGGCTTTTCATCAATTTTTTTAAGCCACCAACACATTTTTTTAAGCCGTCTCAACCATTTTTTTACGGCTTTTCTTTCTTTTTTTGCAAAATATTTGCGTACGGCTTTTTGTATTTGTGCGCGCCTTTTTTCTTCAAAAAACTGTACTTCCCTTTTTTTTTACAAACAATCCTCTCTTGAGACTAAAATATATCAGGCCCCTGTTTTTTTTAGATCGTAGCCTCACTTGGGCTGCTCTTTCCACCCCTTCTTTTCTTTCTTTCTCTTTTTTTTAATGCTTGCCGCCGAAAATGCCCCCACCTTTTTTTTATATGAACCGTCAACCCAAATACAATTTTTTTTCCTAATAAATGGCAATCGGCCCTAGGGTTCGTGGGAACCCTTTATGGGAAAAGAACGTCGCCGCCTCCCCAAAGGGGATCTCTGATCTGTGTCGCACGGGGGTGAAGCGCGAAAGTGGAGCGGCTAGAGCACGCCGCCTTGGAACTGCTCCGCCTGGAGAGGCGCGATGTTGGAGGCGGCAACCTAGAGATGATGGCGCCCGATGTTGGAGGATCGAGATCGCGCCGCTTATGGCGTTCGAGTTGGGGGATGTCCCATTGCCTGGAATGGGACAGCCGATGGGGGGAGTCCCTATGGAGACGATGCCGCCTTGGGGGGTGCGCCGCCTGCGCGTGATGCACCAAGAGGGAGCCCCCCCCCTCGCGCCGCCTGCGCCTGGGAGGGGAATGGAGGTGCCACCGAGGTCTGGCGGAGGAGGTCTCGCCAGGGTTCGGCCTGGATATGCCGCCGCAAGAAGATCGGAGGAAGTTGTACCTCCTGTTGCGCGGCCTGAAGGGGAGCGAGCCTGCATCTGATGTTGCCTGGAGCAGCGCCTTTGATCTCTGCACGCGTCGCCTGGACACTTGGGAGAGAAGCGGCGACGCCGTGGAAAATGATTGCCGCTGCCTGGACAGAACGTCGCCTCGAAGATGCTGAACAATGCTGAGCATAGATCACTGCCTGGATGTCCTTGCCTTGGAGAAAGGCCTGCAAGGGCTGCCTCCGGAAGATCTCGAGAATCGAGCTGCAGCAGAACTAGGGTTTCGAAAAAAACCTTAACTTAACGAATAACATGATCTTCGGGAAAAAAAACAGTCTTCAAGAACTAAACAATCTAATCAACTCTCGAACATATAAACGACAAAAATCCTCGAGAATCGACCCGCTCTGATACCATGTTATAAAATATGAAGAATGCGGAAACGAACATGGAAAAAGAATAAACATCCACGAAGAACGCGGGATTTAACGTGGAACCCTACTCCGTGAGGAGCGGGATGAAACCACAGGAGAAGCCCTCAAAGGGGCATATGCTTCATTGTTTTTTCTCAATGAGTACAGGAGGTCTGGGGCTCCTTATATAGCCTTCCCAGAGCCTCCAAGTCCCACCCACAGGCGGTGTGGGACTAAACACTGGATGGGGGTAAATGGATCTTCTCCAGGATCCATTTACCCTGCTACAACTCAATAGCGCACATATCAAATACTCCAACAATTATATTATTTATTAAACATGTGTTCCCTACTAGTGACATGTTGCATCATCCGAATGCAATGAAAAGTTGGCAAGAGTCGCTACATCGTTGCTCAGATGTAGTTCAGAATTTGGAAGGGTTCTCGCACAAGGAATGCATGCAAGTAAATAAGCTAGTTTTGTTGCATCGCCACATGGATGCAGTCCAAAATTTACAAGGGTGCTCGCATAATGGACACATGAGAGTAAAGAAGTTAGTCCACTATGTGGTAAGAAAATTTCTATGAAAACAAAGGAAAGTTTTACAAGGTAGCCGTGAGACCTGTTATGCCCTGTGGAGCTGATTGTTGGCCTGTGAACCATAGACATGTGCAGAGAATAGCATTTACAGAAATGAAAATGCTAAGGTGGATGTGTGGACATACACTGTGTAGCTCCAATCTAGGATAAGATGCGACAAAACCGCTTGGTGGTTTGGTCATTTGCAAAGGAGGTCGGGTGATGCACTAGTTAGGAGATGCGAGAGATGGGATGTTGAGTTAGCTAAGAGAGGGCGAGGAAGGCACAAGAAATGTTGGAATGAGACTATCCGAAGGGATCTTAGTCTTTTGGATTAAGCTCGAGCATGACCCAAGATAGATCTGAATGGAGACGAAGAATCCATGCAGTTAACCCTACTTAATGTGGGAAAAGGTTTTGTTGTTGTTGTATTAAACTAAGAACTAAAATCACAGCACTGCACTTGTCTTCAATGATAGGAAAATCAGGCCACGTTGATGCACTTCAAATTGGAGTTCCCCTTCAAAAGATACCTAACAATATACAAGATATCCAACTTGATTATCTCTTAAAACTTTTTAAAGAAGAAAACCGAGAACATGTCTATTCCCGAGCTGTTCTCATTCAGGTCCATCGAAGCCATTCATCCATCCTACTTTTTTTACCACCTCCATCTTAACTCCTCCTCTCCCTTACCGAAACCTACAAAAATGGTAGACTAAAGCCTTGCCAACAGGTTCAATTCCATTACCCACCTTCAACTTCCTAAAAAATACATACTCCTCTGATTGATCGCCACATTATCAGAGAACATTTTTCATGTTTACCTCTATCTAAGTTCAATCTCCTCTAAAGTGAGGGGGTGAGCATCTTTAATCCAATCCAATTTGTTTACCTTATCATGTGCCTCATGTCGATGTTTCCATCATTGTTGTCAGATGAACCTTAGTAGATCTCCATATTTTCCCTTCCTTGCCTGAGCTTTGATGCCAATTTTCTTTGATGCCAATTTTTCTATCACTGAGCCTTTCTACCACCCAATCTTTAACCACCGACTCAAGAAGCCATAACAATTCGAACTTGAAACAATAATAAGGCAGCAAATCTTCCCCAGAGCTCCATACCATAGGTGTATAATCATATCCACTTTCAAGTAACCCACTTAAACCCGGAAACTAGAAGGTCTACGATAGTTCAGTCGACATAAGGATCTATCTATTCTCGAGCATGATGACTGGTTTCCTTAGGAGAATTTACAACTCCTGACATCCATAACTTTTCCAAATTCAAACCAGAACTCCTTTTATAGCAATCAGAAACTGTATGGTCACCAGCATCTTCAGGTCTTGCACAAAAAGTGTACAGTTAAAATCACCTCCCACGAGCCACGATAGTGAGAAATCGAAGCCTTGCTTTTCTCGGTTCATGCCACATGTTTTCACGCTCTACGATCGCAGTTGACCTACACACCGATTATAGCCTAATGGAATCCGGCATACCTCCTTTTGAGCAACAACAGTAAACATGGTGGAGTGGGTAAGAAGATATTCCTCGAAGAATAGATCTATGTTGGAACCAATTAAATCGCCTCCCAATCTCAGTCTAACATCTACAACATTGTACAATAGTCTATATCTTCCCAAACTCCTCCAAAAGCATCACATTACACGAACTTAGTTTCCTGAAGCAAGACCGCTTCAAACCCCCAGTCCACCATATGTCCAATGACCACTTCCCTTTTCTCCGGATTATGGGGACCCATAAGGTTCCAAGTAAGAACCTTCACTGGTAACCGATGAGAAATCCCTTGCCCAGAAAGCAGCTATTGATGTTGTCAACGTCTTCACCATTTAAGATATGGAAACCAAGAACCAACTCATGTTTGTTATCGTCTCTTGCACTGAAAGGCATGCCTCCTCCTCTGGGGTGTCTTATCATTGGCCATCTATGATGTCCTACCCTTCTCCAACCAGTAAGCCCGGCGAAGGTTAACTATCTCCTCCCCAACTATCATCTGCTGGAAGCCACTTCCGACACCGATTGGCAGGCGGCCATCTTCTTCTAAGATCACATTCTTTTTACAAGAAACCCTCACTTATTGAGCTTTGCAAATGGGTTGAGAGCGTTCAAGGGTTTTTGACAAAAATACTGAGGTTGCACAAGCCAAACTGCTCTCAACGAACCAAATCTAAATTACGATGGAGCAACAGTAGATTCATCGTTCCATGCCTCCACACTCTCTCCAAGCCCATTCTCAAAAACCCCACATCCAAACAATGGTAGGTCCTAAATAATTATATCTAACTAGAAGGGGTTTTGAAAAAAAATCATGCACTCGACATAAGGTTAATTTTCATCAATAATCTCAGTATCACGTGATCTCGTCAATCTCAATCCCCACACCACACTGATGGGTTTTTCCAATACCAAATCCTCAAACATAGGCGTATCAGCCTGCAGCAATGGTGATGTTAGTGATTATCAAGGAGTCAATCGATGTTGTGCCTTTCACCCACACTGGCCGATGGCGTCTCCACTTCCCAATGCTTTTTTATGCTCCACATCTAACAATGTCTTGGATAGGTACAAATTCACTTTCTAAGGCACTTCCTATCATTCCACATCCACTATCACCTTAAATGAGTTTTCATCAATGTTCGCTATTCTCTACGACCCATGAACATATACGAGAAACGAGTCAACCTCTATTGTTATTGCATACTCAGTAATACGAGATTCATCAACCTTTAGCATCAATAACAGAAATAATGTCTTATCGACCCAACAATATACTCTTGTCAGCACAAGTTCAGTACACTGACAAGAAGAACCAACATTGCGGTGCAAGTGGCTCTCCATATGATAAAACAATAACAAAGTCTTCTCCAACATTAGGGTCGACTTCATGGATTCTTTGCCTCCATTCAAGTCTATTTTGGGTCACTCTCAAACTTAGATCCAAATTACTAAGAATGTTTGGACAATCTCCTTCCAACACTTCTCAGACCTTCCTAGCCTAGTCTTAGTCGATTCAATATCCAAAATCTTGCATCTTTTAACGGGTGCATCAGCCGACCTCTTTTGCAAATGGCCAAATCACCTTAAGTGGTTCCCTATCATATTATCCTCTATTGAAGTTACACCAACTTTTCTTCTGATCACATCATTTCAAATCCGTCTTTTAGTGTAAGGGTGTACAACTACTGTAGCATTTTCAGTTCTACTATTGTCATTCTATGTACATGTCTATGGTTCACATGCCAACATTCAGATCCATAGACCATAGCAAGTCTCACGACTACTTTGTAATACTCTTCTTTGATTTTCACAGGAACTTTTTTATCACATCGACTAGTAGAGGCTTCTCTCCACTTTAGTCAGCCTGCATTTATTTTGAGTAACATCTCCATCGATATCCACATCATGTTGTAAAATAGATTTGAAATTATCTAAAGAAATATTTCTTTCAAATATTTTTTTAAGAAAAAAAGACCTCCATCATATAAGTGTGTGCCAAAAAACTTCACCATTGAGCACCAGGTATTGTTACAAGTCTATTACATGCAAAAATATTACAAAATCTTTCTTCTAAATGTTATCTTCTCCAATCTCACGTCAATTCCTTCATCATTGTTTCTATCAAATGTCTAAATATTCAACCTTAACACTACTTATACGAAATCCTTTAGCCTCCCAACCATGTATCCAAACCTCAACTTTCTCATTTACTCCATCTTTAATATCATCAACAAATACAATACCATCGCAAACAACATACACCAAGGTATCTCATCATAAATATAGGTATTCAACTCGTCCAATGGACACAAAGCTGAACCTTGATGCAAACCGATGCTGATGCTAAAACAGTTTGTCTTCCCATACTTGATTAATACACAAAACGAAGCATCATCTTACATATCCTTTATAAAGTTAATGTACATGACAGGTTTTTGTCTCTTCTCCAAAACTCTCTACAAGATCTCATGTGGGACTGAATCATAAACATTCTCTAAATCAATAAAAATCGTATGAAGATTCTTTTAACTCTATAATCTCCATTGTTCTCCTTAACAAATGGATGATTTCAATAGTTGAATGACCTGACATGAATCCGAGTTGATTTTTTTAATTTTGAAACTTTCTTCAATCTTCTTTCGACAACACAATCCTAAATTTTCATATTATGGCTCATCAATTTGATATATCTGTAATTAAAATAATTTTGAGTGTCTCAATTGTTCTTGTAAAGAGGAACCACGATGCTTTTCCTCCATTCTTCATGCATTCCTTGCTTCGTCAAATAATATTGAATAGATTTGTAAGCACAACCAAATCACATTCACCTATACCTCTCCCTACTTCTATAGGAATGTCATCAGTTCCTTCAACTTTTTCAAGATTCATAACCTTCAATACATCCTCTATTTCCTTTGTATTCGTCTAATGCTTGCAAAATTTAGGTAAATTTCACTACTAGCTAGATCTCCTAAAGTAATTCTTTGTTCCCTTGTCTAATAGAAAGCTTATGAAAATATTGCTTTCATCTAGTCTTTATATCCTTCTGAGTACCAAGCATGTGTCCTTCATCATTCTTAATGCATCTCACTTGAGTAGGATCTTTGATCTTTCACTCTCTTATTTTGATCAATCTGATTACATCCTTCTGGTCAGTGTTGTAAGAGTCGGCCGGCAGGCCTGACTAGTAGGTTCGATTAGTCTAGTCGGTGGGGTGGTCGATCGAGTATTGACACATTCTGACTAGACCAACTAATTAATCGATTTTTGCTTGGAGATAGCATATCTTTTTATTTTTTGCTCTTTTAAAGAAAATTTATTCTAATGCACTTAATGTTGTAAAATCTATTTAAATATATAAGAACATATGTATAAAAATAATATATATATACTCAAAAATACACAACAAAGTATTTTCTCACATTAAGTAGGGCATAACTACATGGATTCTTTGCCTTCATTCAGATTTATCATGGGTCATTCTCGAGTTTAATATAAGAAACTAAGATTCCTTTGTATAGTCTCATTTCAACACTTTTCGGGCCCTCCTCGCACGCTCTTAGCTGATTTAACATCCCAAAACTCGTATCTCCTAATTGGTGCATCAGAAAACCTCATTTGCAAATGGACAAGCTATCTTAAGTGGTTTTCTCGCATCTTATTCTCGGTCGGAGCTACACCAACTTTCCTTCTGCTTACATCATTCTGAATCCGATCTTTACATGTGTGTCCACACATCTACCTTAGCATTTTTATTTTTGCTACTGCCATTATCTACAGATATCTGTGATTCACATGCTTATATATATATATATATATATATATATATATATATTTAAATAATTAAAAAATCCAAGTAGGTTAAAGCATGATTAAATCCAAATCCAATTAATTACTTGACTGTCGATTAATCATTTGTCAGTGACCCAATCAACCGAGTACTGAATATCGATTTTTGCAACCTTGCTTTTGGCCCTCTCTAAAGTGAAACTTTTTTTACAAAACTTCATGGGCTTTTGTCTTAGTTTCACTTACAACCTTCTTTACTTCTTCACTATGTGATAGTTTGTTATATTTTCCTATCTTCTATCATTATACATAGCTTTAAAACAAGCTTTTTAATTTTAAGCTTCTCTTTCACCCCTTCACTCCACTACTACGATTCCTTTTGGCATGGAACTCCTCCTTTAGACTCATCTCCACGTGATAATTTGAAAAAATGTACCTTCACCACCGCCCCCATCCTTGGCCAGCAAAATTATGATAAAATAGTATTATCGGTACACCAATGGGACCTCGCATAACTCAACAATAAGCATCAGCATCGAAAAACCCCTAACTCACAAGCTTGGGCGTCGTCGTCGCTTGCAATCAACCTTATGATAACCTCCTTGCCGCAACGTAAACAAACAAGAGCTCCCTCACAATGTCTAACCAAATGCCATGGTTTCCCGCTATGGAAGCAATAAATCTCCAACTCTTAATTCCTGTCGTGCCCACCAACCACAAGGTTTCAGTTTTTACTAAAATTTATTCAACTTCCCTCTTTCAGTTTTTACTAAAATTGATATGGCTAGTTCTCTACAGTAGTCAT
Organism: Ottelia alismoides; assembly: GCA_037367405.1. Lineage (NCBI taxonomy): Eukaryota > Viridiplantae > Streptophyta > Magnoliopsida > Alismatales > Hydrocharitaceae > Ottelia > Ottelia alismoides. The sequence continues at coordinate 938,026 of JAZKJV010001623.1, forward strand.
ATTTTCTCTCTCCAAGAATTGATTGAAATTCAACATTTTGAAAACAGAACATTTTAAATAGCATCTGTTTGAAATGCACAATTAAATTAATCGAATATAACCCACATTTCTTAATTAGTCATGTGTTGTTTCCTCGTGTAATATATAAGTAAATAGAATATAGAGGAACGTTAATAGAGCATGTCATGTGTATATTATTGAAAATGTGAATAATGATAAATCATTATGGCAATGTAGAAGATCCTACCCAGGTACAGCTGTGCCACCTTCATGCTCAAAATAATTCCCCTACCATTACACTGAAGCTATATAATTAATTAAGACGTGGAAAGAAAGTATGGTTGTTACATTCACCTGAAATTCCATAACCTCCTTTCTTGTCTCAGCTTGCCACTGACCAACGACACTCAGGAATTCACCTACAGTTGATTCTATTCTTTCATTTAGCGCTTCTGCAAAAGCCTTGCCCAAGAAGAACGCATCCAGAACAGCTTTGCTATCATTGTCACCTAACAAATAACACTTAATTCATTGTGAATTTTTACACAAATAAACAATTATTCTTTTTCTTGAGCAGACTTCCTGTGATGGATGCATTAACGGTAGTCAAAGAGTACTACGCACGAAATAAAATGAATAAAAACACTGTAATGAAAGGAAAAGTCGCCCATGCTACAAGAATTGTAGTTTGAGGTTACTCATCATACAAGAGAACACAATGGCTATCAGAGGATTCTACAAATCAGCCAATGGCCCAAACTTGTATGCTTACAAAGGCTACCAATCGTAAAGTCAACACACTCATAGGTATCTCATTGGTACATGCTATGCGGTAGCATGGTGAGCGAGCAAAAGCTTTCAGATAAGTAAATGGTTTCTTTGAATTGAATAATCAGGTTTCTTGCTATTCAGTATAAACAACAAATTATGTTATAAAATAAAACATCAAAAGAGCAAGTCTTCCACAAAATGAGCCAAGGAGCTTGTGACAATAATTTAACTAGTGAATAGGCCAGCTAACGAAAGAACTATCGAAAGAAGATAGTTCGCTTAGTTCGTTTAACCACCAACAATCGTTCCCATCTTGAAATCAATAAAATCAGAAAAGGCAAGCGAATTAAATTGTGTTCATGCAATGCATGAAAGTACTTCTTCAGTATAGAAATACCACCCAAAAACATGGCAGATCGAAATTAGATCCTTCAAGAGAATGTGTGCGCTAAAAAAGTCTCACATATAGCTCCCAGTCCATCAAAAGATGCACATTCACTCTGCACAATACTTTTACTAAAAGCATCTTCTTTACGTACATAACTGGCAGTGACAATCAACTTAAAGCAAAGCGTGAGTAATCATGCGACAATTTCGCATTTTTTCACTAAGTTCAGAGCTCACTATATTAACCAACAATGCGTTCAAACTTAGCCCAAGACCTTAATGTTAACGAATCAAACAAAAAGAGCCCCCAAATAAAAAATCCACCGTATTCAGATGCAAACGTATTAAATTTCTTACAGAAAGCATATAAAAGATCCCGATCTCGTGTAGATTCCAGAAGACCTAGATCGTATACCTGATCCGGGAGGGATCGATGTGCCACTGCGGCAGCGGACAGTGCTCCGATGGGACCAGTGCAGCAGAGTGTTTAGGGCTTTGGTGCCCGGTGGAGGAAGAAGGACGAGACGGCGACTTGTGGTTGGAGAGGGAGCGTGGATTGGCGGCGGAGGGGAAGAAGGCGAGGAGGAGATGGACGTCATGGTCGAGGTGGACTTCCGTACTGCGGTGTTGAGCTCGAGCAGGAAGGTGGATGTGGCTCTTTCACGACATAGATAACATAGTTGCGCGTTGCCATTGGTCGGCTGCCGGCGCGTTGCAGTCACTTATTTATTGGGTAAATTACAAAAGAAGGGCTTAAGTATGATACAGTTCTCAGTTAACGGGTCTCGTTTTTCCATATGTGAAAAGAGGGTTTTACCTAGGGATGAAAACGATAAGATACGGATACGGATGTATGTATAATCATATCCTTATCCATTTACAAATACGAATACGAAAGCGTATATGAATTTTGACGAATGTGAAAAATGTGTTACCATATCCTTAAAAATGAATACGAATGTAAAACGAATACGAATCGGATACGAATAATAACAAAAATAATTTACTAATACACATGTTTAGGATGGTTTAAACAGAAAATAGATATACCAGATAACGCAATTTCATAAAAACTATATCAACGATGGTGAATGCAATCATAAAATGTTGTTACACACATTTATAAATAAATATATTAATATACTTATGTTCGAAAAGGAATATACGAATACAAATGCGAATATTGACAAATATTAAAGTGACATCCATATCCGCATCCATTTTAAAACGAATACGAATACGAATGTCAAAATATGTATAAAACGAATACGATAGCGGATTGGATATGAATATATTCACATTCATTTTCATCCCTAGTTTCACCTTCATAAATCTCTGTAATTTCAATATTATGTACATAACCCTTCATAATTATGAATTGTACCCAAGATCATGAATAGTGCTTGCCTATCAGAGATTTTTACACCCATAGCACTATATGCTTTTACGGAAGGAGTATTATGGGTGTATGATTAACTGAAGAGTTGAGCGATATGTAGGGTTATGATTAACTGAAGAGTTGAGCGATATGTAGGGTTCTGGGTATAATTCATGAGTATGAAGGGTTATTTATGTAATATTGAAAGTATGCAGGATTATGGATGTAAAAAAGCTTATGTATAATATATAGGACACATATTTGAAACTTTTTATGTGATATACCACTATCGATGCATAGTTAAAGATCTTTTGTGATTTAACCAAATTGTTTTAATTACTTTTTTAGGAAAGTATACACTTGGTCCTGCAAAAATACCGTAATTAGATTGCTACCCGTATTCTTCACCTCTCAAAGCAATGTTGGTCATTTTAAGACCCTCTTTGTTTGGTTGGAAAGGAATTACAATGGAATGGATTCAAGACAAGAATGAAATTAACAATGGATTGGAAAGGAATAATTTTTTCAATTCCATTGTTTTGTTCATATTAGGAATTGAAAAATTTATTATGAGACACGATACTTTCTTATGTTTGGAAAGGGAAAAGAATAAAAGAAAATAGCATTCCTTTGACATATTTCGTTAAGTAGAAAAAATAGTTGGTATCCTCTAACTTATTTTTTTCATATAATTGATAAATTTCATAGGATGCTATTTTGGTTTTTTTCCATAAATATATTTGATATATCCATATCAGTATCCGTTAAAATATTTTATTACCATATTTGTATACATATCCTAAAAAACTTGAAAATGTTATGGGCATCAGTATTCGAAAAAAATCATATTCATATCCGTATATGTAGCCACTAAAATGCAACCCGAATCCATATCCAAAAAACTAAAGATGGTATCTAGATCCATATTTATAGCCGTAAAAAAATAAAAAAAATATTTCCATGACCACATCCATTTCCGCAAAAAAATTATCATCCATGTCCATATTTATATCAGTAAAAAAATTAAAACACGTATCCATGTTCGTATATGTATCTATTAGAATATAATCATTATCCATATCTTACAAAAAAATTGAAAATTATATACGTATTCATATCCATATTAGAAAAAATCCCATATCCCCGTCCATATCCATATCCAGAAAATAAAAAACATATGTCTATGTCAAGTATCTGTATCCGTAAAAAATTAATATCTGATATATTTTATCCATATAATAGATATAATTAATATATATGTATTCGTATCCATGAGAATATGTTGTAGTCATATTTATATCTGTATCAAAAAAGAATGAACTGTATCTATATATGTATTTACAAAAAAAATCATGTATCGATGTCAGTATCCATATATGCATATATTTGTAACTTATCCGACATTTTACATCCATATATTTGTATCCATGTTAGTGACCGTATATCCATGTCCAAAAAAAACTACATCCATGTCGGTGTCCAAAAAAAATCAAAAAATAATACATAGCAATTCCCATGTATGTGTAAGGAATGGAATCCCAATTCCTAGTGGGGTACTTAGGAATTGCAATTATCATGAGCGAGGGAATCCGACTTCTTTTGTAATCATTATTCATGCCACAATATGATCGACCAAATACATGAATGGATGCGATAGAGGAATGGTAATTCCATTCTCTTCTTTATTCTGCATAACAAATGAGGCCTAAAGTGAAGACGAAAGTCAAGCTTTTTTCATATTTAAATCAAAATTCATCGTAATTACAATATAACCCATTTTCGAAATTTACACCCATTTTTGGAATTTACCAACTTAATTGAATGTGTAATATTAGAAGCTTTATAGGGATTATGATTTTTTTATAAAGAAGAGGGTGATCTCCCGAGTTGGGAGTCACCGCAGAAATTTTATAATAATAAAATAAAAGCTACAAGAAGGGTTACTTGGACTCCCAAAACTCAAAAGAACCCTACAATGTGATACAACATTTACAGGATAGAACCTCATATTTTTAAAAATAAGCTCGCTTCTTGCCAATCAGATTGTCCACAACACCACAAATGGCTTAGTGACGTCGTCATTCGAGTTACCTCCTACCGTTCTAATTGATTCCAGAAACATGAAAAACTTCCCGTGTAAATATAATGTTGGAAGGACACAAGTATCTGCTTGTTACTATGTGAATTCGAAAATATTAGAGCGTGTGCACGATTTACACATTCCATTGAAAATGGTCCATATAAAGGGCCAATCAGTTATGATAGATTTTAAAATGTATGCAATTTTTTTTATAAAAATCCCTTCTGAAAACAGCAATACAAATATTGATTAGCTATGATAAACTTTGAAACATAAAATTTTGCGTGTTTTATTCTAAGTATAATTACACAAACATGACCATCAGGTTCCAATATGCTTAAACATGATAATATAATGTTTTAATTTTCGTTACTATACAATTAATTATGTAATTTCTTACCATCGTGAGATTAGTTATGCAATTATTGGATTTTAGTACGATTTTGCACTAAAGATTCGAATGCACGACTGCACTAGTTTGATCAATTTTAAAAAAAAAGAATTATAATGCTAAAATATTAAGAGAAAAATGAGGCTGCCCCAAGAGGAGCTAACTTCTCTCTCGTTTTTCTTATTGTTTATCTGTTTTGAAAATTTCTACCGTGAATATTCATATTATATTTGTATATTATATCATTCAAACTCTGTGTGAAACAAAAACTTCTATGACCTCCTCCTAGGAGATAGTCCTATTTTTCTCAAATATTAAGGTATGTGCATATATATAATTAGGCTACTGCAAAGAATCATATTAAGGTAATCAAATGTGACGATGTTTGAAAGTGAAAAGGGATAATATTTTAAATTAATTTATAATGCGAATAATGTAAATATTGTGATGTACAAGTCATAATTAAAAGAAAGGATAAATTCTCTACATTTTTTTATATGTTATTATATTGCCTTTAATTCTCTGCATCATTATTGCCATTAAATTCGAAGATCGAACTAAGTTTATCTGCAAATCTAAACACATCAAGCCAGCGGAGGTATCCGGAGGGGAAAATAAAATTTGGGGTGAGAGAGGCTCGAACTCTCGACCTCAGGATAACTCAATTTACGCTATGAGACCTACGCGCTAGCCAACTGCGCCACCACCCCAATGTTAACATAAAAAAACATGCAGCTATTTTTTTTTGTAATCTTTAAAAGATCTAAAAGATTTTTTTATTTTTTTTTAAATTCGGAATTTTTTATACCTTTTTCAAATAGTGAATTATAAATAAAACAAAATTTATACTAAACGATCATTCGATAGATGAATAACGGAAAAGAATAAGTAAGGATAAGACATTTGTTTCTACACGATTGAAAGGGAGTGAGTAAGGAAACATATGTAGTAGTTATTTGATATTCCCGATTCAGTATGAGACATATGATAAAGAGGGGTTGGGAGGTTATGTAAGATAAGATTGTTAGTTAAGTGGTAGTTATTTGTTTTAATTTTGTCGGAGAGGTCTATTATGGAGGAGTAAGGAGGGAAACATTATCCCTTATTTTGACTCCAAGATCAAAACATTGGCCATCTATAGACGAAGAGGAACGAACCAGCTCTAAAATTATTTGAAGTAAATTGCTTTGAAAAAAAAGAAAAATTTTATGCCGTGTTTTTAATCCTAAAATAAAATGTGTAAAGAAACATGTATTTTGATTTAATCTAAAAGAATATTTACTAAAATGTAGTTCCAGAGCTTATTGAAAATATATAACTTTGACATAATGTAAAATTCATGATTGGGGGATTATACTAATAGCTCAAAATAAATTAAATTTCATTAGCATCTTTTTTCTCACGGAATGCATTCGTTTGGTGAGAAGCCAAGCCATCCTATTTTTTTGGAGTTTATCCATTGCAAGCAATTAATTGTTGATTAACCATTTAAGAAAGAAAGTACGTGTGTAAAAGTAAGGGTAAATTATAATTTGGGTCCCTATCTATGGGTCTGATCACAGAATGAGTCCCGATCTTTAAATTATAACGATTCGGGTCCCAGTGCCATTAATGTAAGGAATTTTTTGGGGCTAATAACGAATATGCCCTTGTTTAAAAGTTGGAACCCAACCCCCATTCCCTTCCCAACAAGGGCATATTCGTCATGAACCCCAAAATTTCCATTTCCTAAATGGTCATGGGACCCGAATCGTTACAATTTAAAGATCGGACCCCATTTTGGGATTGAACTCATAGATGGGGACCCAAATTGTAATTTACCCTAAAAGTAATTCTTCCAAAGACCTGTTTTGCAGGGGAATCGGGATTGAAATAAGCTCTTATTCCCCTCTTCTTTTATTCCGTCTTATCCACTCCCTTATTCTATTTTCCTTATTTTTCTCTTCCCCCTTATTCCCTTTTCCTTATTTTTCTCTTCCCTTATTCCTCCTTAATATCTAAACCCTTGTCATTCTCCTCTTCATTTACTCATCTTTATCCACTAACTTATAACACGTATTCCTTATCCCTCACGTGCCACCCGAACGAATGGAGAATAACACTTACCTACATTAATTCCACCTTATTCTCTTATTATTATCCTTCCAGCTAAACATGAATAATGTTCATTCCACTTTCTTCCCCACCTTTATTCGTATTTTATTACTGAACTGAATGTCCTCGGAGAAAATTTGTGAAGAGATTTTAGATATCAATGAAAATTACGATGTTATACATCCTTTTTTACATGGAAATTGCAAAGAGTGGATGTTTGGCCAATTTTATGGGTAAAGGCTCAGTGATGCAAGAATGGACAATAATATCTACCCCTAGAAAGGTTTCTATAAGTGGATGGAGTATAAAGGAGGAGATTAGAGTCCCTTGTATGCCGAGAGTATTGTGGATGATGCCTCCTTTAATAAATATGGAGTATAACCTTTCTTTTATATTTTAGGGGAACAGAATTTGGGCAGGCTTTTTCCTGCTTTCATCATACATCATTTTTTGGGTTCTTTAATAATTTTCCATGAAACAAAAAATGCAAGAGGTCAAGGATTTCTCATTCATATGATGATTTTCAGCACCATATTAAATCCCAAGAAAAGGAGGATTACAACTCTAAGGATACCCATAAGTAAGTTTTTTTAATAATCAATCTGATAATTTCGAGCGTTCGAAGCGTCCCCAATGAGATTCGAACCCGAGCCCTTTAAAGTGGAGACACACTGCTCTACCACTAAACCACTCCTTCGGTTCTACCCATAAATAAGTTACATGAGATGTAAGTGGGATAGGGTTGTCCTCATTTTTTACCCTCACATGTGTTGGGATTAATAGTGTGTATCTCATGTTTACTTTGCTATAGATAGGGATTTTCAAATTCTTCAAGCTTTCATAATTTTGTAACGAATAAAAAATAGTTTCACAATGAATAATATCGTCGTTACGTATTTAACTATGAATGACATATGATCAGATTTTTAGTGATAAGGATGCCTCTAGATTCGATTGGCCAATCATGACCCCCTCTCCTATATCCACTAACCATCATCAATGATCCCTTTGAGCTCGTGTTGTAAAAAGGGTTATCTCTTTGAAAGGTTTCATGTATATGTCATTTTTCAATGCATTAAATGACATTTGAATCTGTTAATGCCAAAATGATAAAAGGTAATATGTCTAATTTCCTTCATTCGCATATTCGCATAACGAATACACAAGATGCATTGATGAGAGTGGGTTCCTCTCTTGACATGAGTGAGATCAAGTTATGCGTAAAATGAGGTGTGTGTCACTGCAACAAAATCATAATGAATTTTTTTGAAAATATTTTTTACATTATCCATTGTTAAATATATAATGATGATATTATTTATTGTGACATATTTTTTACTGAAATCAGTAATGAATGTCTTATATAATGCTATTTGTGCGCAAGAATCTATATATCAATGATTATTTGTTGTTGTTTTTCAAAATATAATTTATTCTTAATTTTTAAAGTAAAATTTAATATGATTAATTAAAATATTAACATGTAGCAACACGTATAAGCATCGATATATGAAATGTCATTAATTATAGCAAACTGAAATTCCATCCATCATTAATTTCAAGTATAAAAATCATTTAATAATAAATTTTAATGTTATCATAACGAAGGAAAAATTAAAAAACGTCATTAGGTACTCATTTTGTCGTGGTGGATGACGAACAAGTCTCGTTTTTTTTCAATTATATAATCTTGTCTCTTGAAGTATATCGATTTTGTCTGATTTTAAAAGCTATATATCATTTTACACCACATACGTACTCGAATTTCCCCACATTTGAGGACATCTTCAAAAGGGGGAAATTTTAAATGGTATTAGAGTTGCGAAAGTCATTATTTTGTATTTAATCAGGAAAAATTGCCGAACAAAAATACTCAAGTGACTAATTGAAAATATTCGATTATTTATCTTTTATTTTTAAATGTAAAAATGAGTTTTGATACATATATTCTTATATATTTATATAGATTTGGTCTTTACTAACAAAACTTTAGTATAGATCGAAATTCAATGGAACATCACACATCGTACATATACTTTTAAATGATATAAAAATAAAAGAATATCAAAATTGTTTTTGCCAATTAGGCAGCTAAATGTCTAGTTGCGTCGACTTGTGATCGAGCGAAGTTATTCTATCTGATCATCCTATTGAACAACATAATGGAATCGGCTTGTCGGCCTAATGAGCCGATTACCGTCGACATGCAGAAGTGGAGTTTGTTAGAGCTTATGCTATATAGTTTTGAAAGAATGTCTAATGGAGCATTGGTATAGTATATGACCTCATTGTTAAGTATTACACTATCTCATGCATTGGAACTCATTGTTATGGATCCGAATCCGTTATCACGGAAAATTAGTCGTCATATCTTATATTAGGAGAGAAAGAACATTGCATGTGTATATCACACAAATGTTACTCCCATACAACAAGTCTTTTCTTGGAAATGGATATACAACAAGACTTTTCTTGGAAATGGAAAAACAAGAGCATATTATGCAAGAAGATAACCGATTCTATTAGATTTTAATCGTTTAATATATAATATAATCGATATGAGAAAAAAAATAAAGGCTTCGGAAAAAAATAAAAAACTCGGGTTTTTTGGCCCATTTTGACTTTGAACAGAAGCTTTATACTTAGAAATAAATATAAATAAAAAAACGTAGGTGGCACATCTCGATCGCTTCGCTAAAACAAACGAGAAGGGCATGAAATCAAGAGATGATAACAGCTCAACCCACAACGGATCCGTGGTCCCACCGTGTCCCAGCTTGGAGGTCCCTTCACTACGATGCATTTATTCCTTTTCTTTGTTATTTGAGGTTTTTTTTAATTTTAGCCCGGGTAATTTCGGGGGTCCGGAGCGTTTCCATTGGGATTCGAACCTGGGTCGTTTAAAGTGGGGGCATACTGCTCTACCACCCGACCACTCCTTGGGTTCTTGTTATTTGAGGTTAAGTAACCACAGTTCAAAAGATATACAAAAATCCACCCTAATCAGATGTGGATTATGTGCGACGACAGTGGATGCATAGCGACGCTGCGGATTGAGGACGGTGGCACATGATAGAGTAAGGAAATGAGACGATTTTGCCCGATGACATTGCGAACGCATGACAATGGTACGCAGCAGAGCGAAGGAGAGGCGACAGTGGTGCACACCGGACCAAGAATGTTGTGGATGCAGGACAATGGCGTTGGAGCAGATGAGATGAGGTGGCAATGACGACAAGCTAATTCATGACACGTCGTCGAAGAATTGCCATAAAACCAAGCTACTTGCTATTGATACAAGGAGATCTTATTTCGAGATTTGACATGATGGTTGTTGAAGAGTTGTCCATCTTGCGCAGAGATAAACCAACTAGGAATGCGTTATTCATCTAATAAGCAACCTCAAATTCTGTGTGGTAGTTGAAGTATAGTGCTATGCAATACGCGTAGGTCTTTGAGTATTTATTTGGATTTGAGAACTATTTACCTTGTTAATTATGCATAAAATATTTGATACTTTAGCAATTTTAGAAATAATTCTAGCTTCCAGAGGTCCGCCAAATAAGTACCATGTAAATCTTCTCCCATTAAGACAATGATAATTGCATTGATAGGAAAATACAAGGGTAAATTACAAAGAAAGCATCAATTATGGATCAATTCCCAAAAAAGGTCTCATTTTCCAATTGTAATTAAAAAGAGCCCTTATCTTATTTTTTTTCTACGATGCGAGCCTTCTTAAACTTCTGTGACCCTTTTTATGTCGAAATTAGTTTCCCTAGTTGAAAATTCAGATCTTTTGTTTCAAATGAAAATTAAGGCTCTTGCTCGGGAATCGATGCATATTTTATAATCCTTTTTTACAATCTACCCATAATACAATCTCCACATTGACATTGACCTAATTTTTGCTTGAAGTAGATGAGCACAACGACATACAATTAAATTTATTTCATAACACTAGATGAGGATTCTATTTACAACATCACCATGTACCTCCTTTGGAAGCCTTGTATTGATTCTTAGTCAATAACATGATCAAGTTGGTTTCTCGTACAAAATTGCCAATAAAATCTCCAATTGGAAGCTCTCCATACAAAGACATTTTTACCCATACCCCCAAACATTAATATAACTAAATTTTAGCTCCCTTATATATCTCACAACCTTTATAAAATCACATAATAATCATTGCAATCTTACTTATTCTCATTTGTGCTGAATATACGGGGTCAGGGTGTAATCACAAAGATTATTGGGTTTTGGTATAATTTAACAAGATTGGAGTGGTCATAGTGTGAAAATCCTTTTTACTAATTACTCAAATCAGAAGGGGCAGGATGCGAAAATACATATCCTAAATTTTAAGACGAGATAAAGAGTCCGTTTCGCAACCGAGTTACCATGAGGTAACTCGATTACCCCTCTTTATTCTTGGATTGGAATTCCATCACAAATCATAATTACATCACATTACAATCTTTATTCCAACCCTCTCAAACCCTCGTAGCGATCTCAAACATCTACTATTCGCATCAGATTATCCCAACCCGCTCCAATCCGGTAACTAATCAGACTCTAAAAACAGACACCATTTGCAAACATGTAACATCTCCAGGGGCATTATCCTAAAAAAAGCCACTTCACACGACAAATCCACACGGTGTTCTCCAACGCTAATTCTCCCCAATTTACACCCTCCCCGCATTATCGACCCCCTTCCATCCGACGACGGAGGCATAGAAAAAGGGGGACTTAAGTTTCAAAAGAAAGAAAAAGGGAGCGAGAGAGCGAGAGAGATCTCCGCTCCCCAAATCTCCCTCACCTCACCTCCCTCCGTCCTCCCCCGCCGGCGATCGTCCCTTCTAGGGTTAGGGTTTTGGGGCGATGGGGCAGCAGACGTTGATCTACAGCTTCGTGGCGCGCGGGACGGTGATCCTCGCCGAGTTCACGGAGTTCACGGGGAACTTCACCAGCATCGCTTCTCAGTGCCTCGCGAAGCTCCCCGCCACCAACAACAAGTTCACCTACAACTGTGACAATCACACCTTCAACTACCTCGTCGAGGATGGCTACAGTGAGTTTTTTTCTCATCAAATCCCGTTTCTTCTCACGATTTTCTCTAGGTAACCGCTCGATTTGGTCTTGTGGATGGCCCGATTGTGGGATCGTTCGAATTTGATGAGATTTAGGGTTCTAGGGAGTAGTCGCGCTTTTTTTGTTATGATCCGTGGGGTTTTAGATCTGGATCTAGTGATGTGTGTATGCTGCGCTGTGCTTTGATCGAGAGTTAGATCTGGGATTATGTTTCGGGTTCTGGGATAGGTGCTATGCCATATTTTGATTGTTGACTTGAGCTGGAGTATGGTTTGATAGCTGCATCTGAATGTCTTGATGCTTGATGGACTTGATTTTTTTTGGAAATTTTGTTTAGACGTACGCTAACTCTGGTTTTGTTTCTCTTGTGGGCGAACTCTGATTTTATTTACTATTATTTTACCTCAAAAGGAATCTATGTTTTAAATTTGCCATTATGCTTGTGCTTGTTATTTGAGTTAGCAAATGGCTTGCAGTTCGATATTGTTTCCTTCTATGGATGGCTGTGTATCTGCTACGTAGTTTGTTCGAATATTGTTCCTAATTAGTGCTTGCCAAAGCAATCATCGCTGTGTTATGATTGTTTTTGTGTTGTCGAAGCAATCAGCATTATGCCATGTTTTTTTTTGAATACATCTAGTGTCTCGTATCTTATCTATAGAATCTTATTTTGTTTTAGAGAATGCATAACTTGCATTTCGACTGGTTATCATAAAGAAGCTCTTATATAAAAAACTGATCTATGACATCTAATTTTTCAAAGCAAAATTGCAGCGTGTGGCTTTCTAACTTCTTAAACAATAGGTTAGAGATTTGGTATTACGATTGATTGCTAGATTGAATTCAATTGTTGCTGCACTAGATGTTGTTATTGTTTTCTCAGCAAAAGCTGTGTTGCCCGATAGGACTACAAAAATGAACAAAATAGCTTTGTTTTCCTGCTGCTGTCAATGAGAATGCTTAGCTCTATGGATCTTTGCTCATCAACTGTTGGTGAATTTGGCTTTTAAAAATTTTAGTTCCTAATTTTGTAAAATATTTATAAGTAATGACTGTTGTGATATATACCTATTTTAAACATTGATGTAATGTCATATCTAAAATTTTGAAAGATGTCAAGCCCATTTAATGATATTGATGCATACATTTTTTAACCATTAAATATACAAGTTGATTGTACAATTGTTACTTTAAGGTCATCTCATCCCATGCCATATTTATATCTCAACATCATGATAGTTCAGTAACTATATATGTATATAAATACATACATACATACATACATACATATACAAACACTCACATATACATACATACATATATATAAATACACACACACACATATGAGATCCATGCTATACAAGTTGATTGTACAATTGTTACTTTAAGGTCATCTCATCCTATGCCATATTTATATCTCAAGATTCTCAACATCATGATAGTTCAGTAACTATATATGTATATAAATACATACATACATACATACATATACAAACACTCACATATACATACTTACATACATATATATAAATACACACACACATATGAGATCCATGCTACTTGAAAAGAAAGTTGTATAGAAGATTGATTGTATCAGGTATGGCATACACAAACACACATATGCATACTTACATATATATATATATATAAATATAAATACACACACACATATGAGATCCATGCTACTCGAAAAGAAAGTTGTATAGAAGATTGATTGTATCAGGCATGCATAACCTGGTTGCAGGAAGTTTATGATACTGTTTTAGATACATTTTTTGCTAACTAGCTTAGACATTATGAAATATTAAGTTCCACAAAAATCACACTTGCAGTATGAGCGAGGTGAAGATATTGAATGTATAACTTTTGACTTTTGAACAGATTGTGATGCAGCGTGACCCCAAGTTATGGGGCCACATTTATTTAATTAGATAATTATCATTTTTAGTTACGTTTTTAGCAGTCGTAGTGGTCCAATTTAATAATTGAGATCGCCTGTGATCTCAACGTTGATTTCGTAGAGTTTAATTATAATTGTTGGTCAATTAAATAATTAGAGTCCAATTAAGTTAGTTAGAGGTCAATTAGGATTTAATTAATTGTAATTTGAGTATTTACTATTTTTGTAAACCCTCTCTCCTATATAAAGAGAGGGTAGGTCCTTGTTTTGTGACAGTCAAGTATGAATTAAAGTTTGAGATTTTTATCTCTCTCCTCTCTATTTTCCCTTCTCCCTCCACGCGATCTCCGCGGTTCTCCTTCTTCAACCCCTCGTTACCGACGAGATTTCTCTTCTCAACCATTCTCATTCTTCTCCACCAAAATCCACCGTTAAAAAAAATTATTTTTCGCCGTGCGGATTTTCCGTTTGCATCAATTGGTATCAGAGCATGGCATTTAGATCGTCTTCACGATCTAACGATCCGCCCCGGCGTCCGCACCGACACCATCATTCATCCGAACGAAGACGGCAAGCCAATGAAGCCTACGACAAGGAAACGAAGCGCATGTTATGTGATTTGTACAACAACTTTCGAGCCATGTCTTCAATGTTTCGGGGACTCACGGCCGATTTTGAGGCCTACCGCGACGCCCAATCGAAACCGTCAACCACCGAAGCCGCGACCGCGAATTTTGACGAAGAAAATGTCGCGAAAGGAGACCAAACGGTTGCTGTCCAGAATGTTTTGGAAGAAAAAATCGAAGAGAAGGGCGAAATGCTTGCTGTTCAGAACACTTCAGATGAGCCCCCGACACCAACGGCAGCCCCCATGGCTGTCCTCGCCCCTCCAGCGGCTCCCCCGGCCGCCCAGGTACTTCCCCTACCCTCCCCGGCCTGCCCCACCGCTCAGCCCCTCCCCGATTCTTTCTTTTTCCCCTCCCGTAGCCCTACTCCCTCCCCCGCCGCCTCCTGTTCTTTCCTCCCCACCGCCGAACCCACCGCCTGCTCTCCCGTCTCGCCTCACCCTCTTCCCCTCATCACCCTTCCCCGCAACCCTCTCCCTACCCGCGCGCCGCCGCGCCCTCCGCTTCTCCCAGTCTTCCTCCTCCCCCGCCCCAACATACGCCGCCCCGCCATCACCCGTTCCCCTCCAGCTCTAGCCCCGCCCCGTCGCCCACGCCACGGCGCCTTGCTCGCCGCTCGACGTCGCCACCCAGGTCCTCCCGCGTGCGCGTTCTCTCGTGCGTGCCCGGAGGCATCGCCCAGGCGACACCATCGCGAGCCCGCCGCCCCGAGTCGCGCCTCCAAGGACTCCTCCAATCGCGCGCATATATCGCAAGCCCTAAACAGGGAGGAAATCACGTCCACCGAATCCCCTCAATTGAGGGATTGGTTATTTCGGAAAATTTACAAAAGGCGCCCTCAAAAAGACCATATTTGCAGGAGAACCAAAAGAAGGAAAAAGAAAGGGGTGCGAAAATTGCTCCAGCACCCCTGGCGGCCGAAATCTTTAAAGAACAAGGCTGAAATTTGAAAACCAAGGGCTATTCCTTATCCAAATAGGACTATAGTCTTGGGTTTTCCCTATTTAAGGACCCCATGGCTTTATTCTTTAGACACATCTCCTCTTCTCCTTTCTTTGTGCCATTGCTTCATCATGGATTATTCAAGGGCCATATTCTCCATGCCGCATCAATTCTTTGAGCACCATGGAAAGAAGACGACGATCGTGACGACGCCACCCTACGCACCGCATATGTTTTTCAAGCACGGCAGCCGCGCCCCTCCCGCCCGCACATGGATTCCACCGTTCGCGCCCCACATGTTCTTCCAAAAGACAATAGATGCCGCCGAATCATCCTCCAAGCTTGCCGTTCACGCAATTCGTCAGGAGCCGAATTTTTGAAAGCAGTGGAGAGTTGATGCAGCGTGACCCCAAGTTATGGGGCCACATTTATTTAATTAGATAATTATCATTTTTAGTTACGTTTTTAGCAGTCGTAGTGGTCCAATTTAATAATTGAGATCGCCTGTGATCTCAACGTTGATTTCGTAGAGTTTAATTATAATTGTTGGTCAATTAAATAATTAGAGTCCAATTAAGTTAGTTAGAGGTCAATTAGGATTTAATTAATTGTAATTTGAGTATTTACTATTTTTGTAAACCCTCTCTCCTATATAAAGAGAGGGTAGGTCCTTGTTTTGTGACAATCAAGTATGAATTAAAGTTTGAGATTTTTATCTCTCTCCTCTCTATTTTCCCTTCTCCCTCCACGCGCTCTCCGCGGTTCTCCTTCTTCAACCCCTCGTTACCGACGAGATTTCTCTTCTCAACCATTCTCATTCTTCTCCACCAAAATCCACCGTTAAAAAAAATTATTTTTCGCCGTGCAGATTTTCCGTTTGCATCAGATTGAAGTATGTGGCAATTCTTCCTATTGATGATAATTTTGGAGAAATTTTGGAATTTGTGAGTTGTGACTATTTCTGGGAAATATTTTAATTTTGTGAATTAAACCGAGGTTTTGGGGTTTGCATATATAGAAAGTTATGCGGACATAAAATATATACCAATGTACTCCGAACCTTGGATAAACAGCTTCCAATCTTGATTGCATAATACTAACAGAAGACCGTAACAGCGAATAATCCCCCTTACCAATGACATTGTATTATCTATTTGTGTAGAACCAAACCAACTAAACCATGGCATGAATTATTTTATTATTTGTCATTTTTTCTTGTATTTTCCATTTGCTATTGTTAATATGTATATCTATACCAAGGGAAATGCCACAGATTATAATTCTTATATTGTCTGTTTATGGTGAGGGGATTGTTGGACATGGATTGACATATTACAATCAAATGCATTGAATTAAGTCAATTATATTGCTAGGACCCTTACCAAATAGAAGTTCATTTTTAGGCGAGTGCTTGGATGTTTGAATTTTTCATATAAACGTCTCTTTCATCAGTTGGATGGCTTCTTATCACTGTAGTAGATTGTTGTCTGATTTAAGTGAATTGATCCTTTCACTTCATTGATATATACAATAATAACTTGTTTTATATGTTATCTTCAACTCTTTTCATTTCTATTTACCGGATTATTCTCTCTACAGCCTTATTACAATACCAAATCATCACTTATATGTTGATTTTTTGGTGAAGACCTTTGTCCTATTATAAAAGACCAATATATCACATGGGTTTTTATTCAAAATATAGCATTAAATATAATTTAAAACAAAGTCCTTTGCTTGACCAATTTTGGAAGCCTCTTATCTTCCAAATTCTCATGCTTTAAAAGAAAATCACCTTCCATTATCATGTTTGAATCGGATTATTTCTTGGTCTTTTTTATACTACTTGTTTGTTATCTTTCTTCGTAATGCATTGAAACCATATCAGATGCATTTTCCTCATTGTATCCTGCGGCGGTCTTGGACAAACTGCTTCTCTAAGTAATATTTGATTGTGGATACAGTCTATGTTTGTGTGATAACTTAAAATCCCAGCTTCTGAGATATTAATAATAAATACATAAACAACAACCATACCTTTTTCCAATTTAAGAAATTGATTACATGGGTTTGCTGCTTCAAAACAAATCAAATTTGGCACATAACTGGACATAAATATAAAAAATACAGATCATGTTTATATTGTTTTATTCCATTGCTCTTTTAAAGTCAGTCTTTTATTTTATTAAGAATTATTTTTGAACACCAATAATTATTATGAGAAAAGCTATTTAGCAGGTGATGTTCTGCTTTTGAAGAACAATTAAATGACTTCATAACGTCAACAATTAGTTTTCATGTTTTGATGAAAGAAAGTACACACAATAGTTAGCTCACAATACAATTGATATCCTAGTTAATTGTAGAGAAATATTTTGAATTGAACTTATGTTACCTTGGTAGAGAAATGTGTTATTTTTCTATCTTGTATTTTTGATGTTTTGTTTGTTCACAACTCCACATGAAATAAATACAAGTTAGTGCAAATAAAGAAAACAGCCTTCTTTGTTTGACATTGGAAAATGCCCGTTTTGTTTCGTTTTAGATTGGTTAGCGAATAAGAAATACTTGCATCACCTAAACATTTTCCCTATCTAGTCATTCAAAAGTATTTGAGGTTTATCAACAGTAGAAATTGTTTTTTGGTAGTATATTTAAGTACCTGACCTTTAAACCAGTGCACCTTGTGTTGCCATGAGGGTACACCTTTTCAAGTGCATTGTCTGTACATGTATTTTTTAACAAATGAACGGGGCTATAGAGTTTTTAAAAGATTTTTTTTGTATACTTATCATAATTTTAAAGCATTAATTGATAGTATAAATTTGTGTTGCTATTGGCAAAGCAGAAGGTAGCGCCAAAAGGTTATCAAAAATTTTATTCAATATAATTGCAGCATCATATAATTCAAGAGAACCTGTTATGGTTAGTTTCAAAACTTTGTGGTGTTTTGAGTTTGCGTTATTGTTGGTGCAATGGAGACTTTTCATTATCTTTTATTTTACTTTTATTTCTTCTAATAATTTACGAATTGACTGACTTTTGTTTTGTCAGACATTCTTGTATATATAGTTCTTGATGCTAGAACCCTCCCTCCTCCACCTTGACTAAATCCAAAACATGGAAAATATATTGATGATAAATCAAGCTATGGCCGTCATGTTGAAGTTGATGCAATGTAGAAATTCCATTATCTTTTTTTATACCTTGTGCTTATTTATGCATTGACTTTTTTTTTGCACATTCTTACCAATGGGGGGGGGCAGGTATTGATGCTAAATTAAGCTATATAAGTTCTAGAGTGGTGATGTGCAAGAAGTAATGAAATCTATCTGGATCAATTCTATGGATGGAGCTCTAAACATGTAATTAATAGAAGAAATTTGCTTGTTCAATTTTGGTTCTCATTAATTGTCTTTGCATTCCTAAAGTGGCAATGTGCCATAGAATTATTCAAAGGATATTTTAATTACGTTTTCCGTGTTTTTCTAGTGAAGATTGGTGGGTGGTTCTTATCCTAATGATACATGGTCAAGAGATTGCCCTTTAACTAGTTGTGCATTATTGCACCAATTAGTATGAAAATAAGGATTGTTTAATAACTGAAGATGTTAAATGAATGCTCTTGTAGTGACTGGTGAATGATAGACTTTCTTTTTCTTTAGGTTAAAAAAGGGTTGCATGTGTTCTTTAGTAAAATTGGATGAAAAAAAGAAGACATGAATATTGGGTGCTGAAAATACCGATTAATTTTATTTCCAGTTACATGGAGAGGCTTGTTTCCTCGTCTAGAGAACTTTTCATCCTTTAGAGTGATGACTTCAGGTTTTCGGTTTTCTAAAGACCGTTTGCTTTTACATAGGACTTCTATAATGACAACATCTGTTTCTTGAGATTATTGAATAGAAACATTAGTCATCAGGAGTAGCTGTGTTTTCAATTATTGGATTTTGTTACAGAGATTTGGATGATATTGGGTGGCAAACTTTTTAAAGCTCTGTCTTGATGGTATACTGAAAGGAAAAATGTGTATTTGGTTACTATCTTGATGATATACTAATAGGAAGAGTGTGTATTTGGTTACTATCTTTTGGTCAATAAAACAAACATGCAAAAAAGAAATATCAACAAAAATAATTCTGTTGTTAAAATGGCTGCAATTTAATGCTTTTCAAATAATAATGTTTCGATTTTCTGTAGCTCAGGGTATGTTATTTAAATTTGGTAGTAAGGTACCTGAGCCATCGGTTAACTTATGTCCTTTCACCGTATGCCTTCTTGATTTTCTAGCAGAGGATGTATATGATGAATTTCTTATGGAGAGCAATGTGTGGTGCTTGATATATGGTGGAAAGTCCATTAGCATATTGGATCCTGGGGTATCATATTAGTGGTTTGTTTGTTATGGCTAACGGGTATTTAGTTTTCTTTATTATGATGAAAACATCTTTTGTAGTTTTCTCTATTATGATGAAAACATCTTTTGTTTTGTGAATCAAAATGTTGAATATTCTTGTATTTTTAAATTAAAATAACATTCATCGATCAATTAGTGTGAGGAAGCTCTTTTTAATATACTGGGCTGTTTCGGCTATGGCCTTGACTGCCGTATGTGATAGGGCTTTTGTCTGTTGGAACTAGCTATGTTGGGTGACTTCAAGGTTGAAAGATACGTTGGATAGTCCACTACCTGCTCAAAGGGATTCACCATCCCATTAGCTATGTTAATATTTCTGTCTGGATTTTTTGTTGCAGCTTATTGTGTAGTAGCCGTTGAGTCAGCTGGCAGGCAGGTCCCAATTGCTTTCTTGGAGAGGATAAAGGAGGATTTTGTTAAAAGATATGGGGGAGGAAAGGCTGCAACGGCTGTCGCGAACAGTCTTAATCGTGAATTTGGGTCTGTTGCCTACAAAAGTCTAATTGTCGTATGCTTTCTGCCTTGTATACGAATTCTCAATTATATCAATTTTTCAGGCCAAAGCTCAAGGATCATATGCAGTACTGTGTGGATCATCCCGACGAGATCAGCAAGCTGGCAAAGGTGAAAGCTCAGGTTTCAGAAGTCAAAGGTGTCATGATGGAGAACATTGAAAAGGTAAATGATTTCTTGACTGAATCAGTCCTCCAACAAAAGTATAAAATGTTAGTATTTGGATAAAATAATCCAGGGGGTTTTGTAGGTTCTTGACCGTGGAGAGAAAATTGAACTTCTTGTTGACAAAACAGAGAATCTTCGCTCTCAGGTTTCCGTTCTCTCAAATATGTTTTTTAGATGCCAATATTTATAGGTCAATAAAGTCCGCTTATTACAAGAAATGCAAACGATCTTTTTTATCCTTTAAAATCATGTCCAATGATTACTCCATTGATCATCTATATTAACCACAGGCACAAGACTTCAAGCAGCAGGGGACCAAGATAAGGAGGAAGATGTGGCTACAGAACATGAAAATCAAGTTAATCGTCCTGGGTATTATAATTGCTCTCATCCTTATCATCGTACTCTCGGTTTGCCACGGCTTCAAATGCTGAACATGCATAAGGATGAACATGTGGTGGATCTTAAAATGCCATGAAAGAGTAAACTTTGTTCATTATTGGCTTACGCGTTTGCTGATATATAGTGATAGCGGTCATTTACAAATATAGATTTGGGATCCTGGGGACTCTGGCTGTGGTTTTCCCCTGCCATATTGTGAATTAGTTAACTAACTCTCGTCTGCTCTTTTGATGTTTCTGTCTTGGATTTTCTCCATGTAAATCTTTCTAGTGCATTTCGCTTCTTCTCATGTCTGCTCATTGATGCTCCATCATAGCCGGTCTCTGTATGCATATTACTCATCTCTCCTTGTTGATTCTTCATCGACGCCGTATGCATATTATTCGTCTCTCCTTGATTCTTTATCGATGCTTGTCTTAGGCTTTTTTATTGGTGTAGTAAATGGATCTCTTCATCTTTATCATTGCTGCAGCAGATGTGGATGTGGGATGTACTGCCTACATCTTTTGTGATTTGAACCAAATTTTACTTCTCCTTCCATTTGGTCTAATTTTGTTTCGATGAGTTAGATTGCGCAATAAGGATGATGAATGCTTTGAAGTTTGGATGCTAACAGGGGGAAAAGAAAGTAGTTTCTCTTTGTTTTGTTGCTCATGCGAATGCAGATGAATATGATGAATGATATTTGAATGAAAGTACCTACGTCAATTATGAGATGTGTTTATGTTCTATGATACAGATTGAACCAATCTGTGACGGGAAGAAATTACTCGATCCCGGTCAATTGGATTAATACAGAATTCCCTCAATGGATTCTTTTCTTCTCGTTCGATGATTTGACTATATATAGAGTTTTACCTTTGGCATCCTCGAGCGATTTTAAATGGATGCCACACCCAGAACTTGATTGATTAATATTTTTTTCATTAGGAGTCTAGGACTTACATCACCGATATTGAACACTAATAGACCAGTAACTTCAAGTAGGGAAGACCGGGATATGAATACATGCTTGGGAACGTTAGCATTTTTATGATGTTATTGAGAAGCTAATTTAGTCTCAAAAACTTTCATTCTAAGATGAAGATTTACCATAGGAATTTTCATTTAACATTGAATTTTATTTGGAGAACTAGCACAAGATAAGTTTACACCTAAACATCAGTACGTATGTCATCGACTATGGTGTGCACGAAGACGTAGGAAGGGAAGTGCGATTCCGAATTCTTCTAGTTTGCAATATTTTGTTTTTTATGAGAATTTATTTTTAATATTGAGTGAATTAATGGATATTAAAAAAATCGACAAAGAATTCATAATTAAAAAAAGGTCATGTTTCGGCACTTGAAGTGTTGAGAACATTGTTTTGAAAACCGGTCTAGACTGTCCGATTAAACCTGTTCAAATTTCCGGTCAAAGCACCGGTTTAGTTGATCTGTTGCTCGAAATTTAATCATAGTTATTTTGAATATTCAAAATAAAGGTCGTTGTTTTGTGTTGAATTCAAGACCTTCAACAACCTACATGGAACTTCTAACTAACTACTTTATCACAAGTTCTTACATTAATTAATTGGAATTTAAGTGTACTTTAAACTATAACTCTTCTATTGCATATATTTTTTTCAATATTATTTTTATCATTATGTATAACATTTAATGATGTACATTAAAAAAATATTTTTATGTATATAATATATACGTCAGCTATGTAATACATATACTTTAATCTATTCCGGTTCGATTAGTCGGTTTAGCCACCCGTTTTCCATTGATTCGGTTCAATATGAAGAATGATGGCATCATTATCCAGTTGAACCATTTCGATTCTATGGTTCAACTCGATCCGACTTTCTCAGAAATGTTTCCAGTTCAGTGCCAAAAACATTGGTTGATAAACGAGTTCACGCTCAACTCAACACTTCAAATGAAATTTATTCATATCAAATCGAAGGCGTGGGATCAAAAGCGAGATGGGCAAATTGTGGTCGACTCCGCAATAGGAAAGAAAGCTTGTTGTATGAAAATAAATTTTAACTATATTAAATCCTACCTATTAAAGTCCTCCTCTTTACTTGTTTGCTTGTTTATCATCCATTACGTTTCTCTTTGTCATTTTAAACAAACGTGGTCTACGGTAACAAATAATTTGGATATTTATTGACAAATCTTTTAAATATACAACTAAGAAACAAGTCAGAAGGCAAATATTTATGAATACGATATAAAATGAAAAATAGGTACAAATCGGATGATGTAGGGACTATATCTATTTTCTATTCAATTGGAATGGATCTAAGATTATGAATTAACCAGATCTTCACCCTGATGTGCATGTATATTCACTAATACTGTTACACGTTTATCGTTAATGAAATCCATCGATGAAGAGATTTGAATTATTATATCCGTTTTGCAATGCATATATTTGCATATCAATTTCATTAACTTAAAATATTTATTTTCTCGATCAATTTAAGCTAATTATATATTAGTAAACTAAAAGTTTTAAACAATAAAAACCATGCAATTATTGTAGAGATCGAACGGATTCACACAAAAGAAGCGAAAGTTCAACTACCAAGCAGGCCAATTTCTACGTATCCAAGTTTTGAAAAAAACATAATTTAAATTATTTAACATATTTTTCAATCATTCAACCTTACACATATTGAATCTTCGATTAATGTTTTGTATATCTTTCAAATTTCCCTCAAATCTGATATTAATTTTTTCGATAACCAATCCTTTAATTTGAGACCTAATAACGAAATCATATTTATCTTAGTAGACATGTGTTTCGCCTCTTCAAAAAAGTAAACAAAAACGAGGAAACCTTATGAAAGACTCAAGCATATGCTTATATACAATGAAATAAAACGAAGATAGGTGCAAGTTCTGCAGCCGATCTCGAATTTATTACTTAGAACCAAACATACCAAGGTCGGGATAAACACACTATATATTTACAAAAATCTCAAACTTCCACGCACAATGTTTATATTTACATGATCCAAATTATATAGATTGCATCTCAGCATGCAATCGATGTGGTCGAGAACTCTTCCACCACAGGAATCCCCTGCTGCCCTTGAGACTGCCATGACGCCAATTCCCTCATTATGATCTCCACAATGTCTTCCTCTTCCTCTTCCTCCTCGTCGATCCCTCCCGCCGGCGGGCCGATCTCATGCAGCAGTTCTTCGGCCCGGTTCGACGTCTTTGGATCGTCGGAACCAGGCAGCCTCCCCAACCTAACATCCACGATGATGGACCGGGCTTCGTCGAGCCGCCCTTGCCTGATGAGGCAGAGGGCCAGGTTGCACGCCTTGGAGGCGTCAGGATGGAACATCTGCGCTTTCCGGTATACGGCCTCGGCGGCTAGGTAGTTCTCCTTCTGCATGTAAACCCAACCTAGGTTCCCCTGTCAAGTGATTTCATGCAGCCGGTCATGTAAAATACGACCATCTTTAAGTGTCTAAGCTTAAGTTATGGAGCAACCGAACCCTTATCTTCATTGCAGCTAAAAAAATTTGTCAAATATTTAACATTGTTAATTATCTTCAATGTCACTATTTATATCGAGCATGTTTAAAGATTTAACATTGAATATTATCTACTGCAAAATTACTTGAAATCAGGGACAAAAGAGACGTTTGTTGCTAGGACACGACAGTTTATATAACTATATCGTTTGTCATTGATTGTCATTAATATTCTATCTAATGGTTCTTATTTTAACAGCACTAGCGTAAATTCTCTTGACGTAAGCACGGTATAATCTTTGCTAGATAATTAAATATAGCAAATATTATTGATTTCAAATAGAAATTGTTATCAAAATATGTGGTGTTATAGACTCTTTTTGTTTTGTTGCAGTGTTTATATTGATAGAGATGATCCTCTGCTGTAGGTTCTGTTGCTGCTGAAGAACCTACAATCGTTCGATCCCCTGTTCCCGACCTCGAGATGCATGCCAGCTATCCTCGGCTTTTGAGGAGGGTCCACTACAAGGAAAAACAAGTTGTGGCTACAGAACTATAGCCATAGATATGGGGTTTGTGGCCATAGAATTGGGCTATGGCCACGACACGTCGTGGCCAGTAGCCGTAGCTACAAGTCTCGTCGCGAGAGTTCTCTAGCCACGAGTATGCCGTGGCCACTACAAGTGACCACAGAACTTATCGTGGCCACAACTCTTATGTGAAGACTTTGACCACGGATTGTGGCTTCGAGAAACTAGTGGTCACGGAATTATCGTGGCCACAAATTTCCGTAGCCATATTCCGTGACCACAGCTCATTTTTCTTGCAATGGTCGTTTGATTCTCATCCGATAGTCTTCACCAATCGGCTTCCGTATATTGACTCTATCTCGAATTAGATAAAGACAAGAGTGATTGCATTGGTTATTTGCAAGCCACTACAACAAAATGGGTCTAAACTCTATTTCTTAAAAATTGCTTTGTTAAATATATAGTTGTGATTGTTACGAGACTATTTTTTATATTTAAAATTAGCGACGAATGCGATGTCCGTTACTATATCGTTAGCCATGATAATTAACGTGTATCTGTTGTTATTTGTCAAAATTTTTGTTAATCATCGCAATTTTTTTAGTCCGAATTTAGCGCTAATTTGTTATAACTTTGTTATAGAATCTGGTAACACTACAAGAAAAATGGGTTGTAGCCACGGAATGTGGCTACAGAAACTTGTGGCAACGATAATTCCGTGGCCACTAGTTTCTCGTAGCCACAATCCGTGGCCAAAGCTTCATATAAGAGTTGTGGCTACGATAAATTCTATGGCCACTTTTAGTGACCACGGCATATTCGTGGCTAGAGAACTCTCGTGACGAGACTTGTAGCTACGACTACTGGACACGACGTGTCGTGGCGAGAGCTCAATTCTGTGGCCACAAATCCCATATCCGTAGCCATAGTTCTGTAGCCACAACTTATTTTCCTTGTAGTGTAAGTTAATCACCGCAATTATAGTTATTATATATTTAATAACGGACAATAAAGTGAGTTTTTTTTTGAAAAATCCGCTATACATTTATTCACTACAAGGAAAACAAGTCGTGGATACAGAATTATTCCCACGGATATGAGGTTTGTGGCAACAAAATTATGCTCTGGTCACAACACGTTGTGACAAGTAGCTGTAGCTACAAGTCTCGTCGCGAGGGTTCTCTAACCACAAATATGTTGTGGCCACTACAAGTGACCACAAACTTGTCATAACCACAATTCTTGTATAAAGACGTTGACCACGGACTACAGCTGCGAGAAACTAGGGGCCATGGAATTATCGTGGTCACAAGTTTCCGTGGCCACATTCTGTAGCCACAACTTATTTTTCTTGTAGTGATTTTGTTGTAGTGAGCTTGTGAATGAACCCGATAAGTAGCCACACACAATGCAAAGAGTGTAAATCTACGTAAAATCTAGTAGAGAGGATCGTCTGCTCACTACAAGAAAAATGAGCTGTGGACACGGAATGTGGCTACGGAAACTTGTGGCCTAGATCATTCCGTGGCCACTAATTTCTCGTAGCCACAATCCGTGGCCAAATTCTTCATATAAGAGTTGTGGTCACGAGAAGTTCTGTAGTCACTTGTAATGGCCACAACATATTCATGGCTAGAGAACTATCGCGACGAGACTTGTAGCTACGGCTGTTGGCCACGACGTGTCGTGGCCAGAGCCCAATTCTGTGGCCACAAACCCCATATCCATGGCCATAGTTCTGTAGCCACAACTTGTTTTCCTTGTAGTGGTTGCAGGCCAAAATGCAGCTGATTTCGCGGTAGCAGTGTGCGCTGCAGTTCACACGATTATGCACTTTTTGTGGACCCATATCATGCAAAATTGTGTAAACCCGATCAAGATCGAGCAGCTCAAACCATCACAACAGGGACAACACCACAACAGACAATCGGCTTCCAATATCTAGTGAGTCCGAATCGAGATCATGGAGCTCGAAAATTTTGCACTCAAAACACAAGTGAAACGGATTACGGTAACTGCAACTTAACTAATCACATATATAATGGAAATAAACAGGATGGATTAAGATGCTTACGAGAATCCTGGATGTCTCCTGCTTGATGGAGACCTGGAATTTCTTGCCGTGGGATCGAGCCGTCTTGGTGGGCTTCCCGTTGAAGGCCTCCCCTTGATAGATCATCCTCAGCTTCTGCTTCAGGAGCTCTATCTGCTCCTCCATCATCCCACATTTCTGCACACATAATCATTTATCTTAGTCGTCGTCTCCATGCATCTACTCGCAATTTAATCACCAAATGCCTATGGAGAAATTGTTAGAACGCAACAGTAATGAAACCTTGTAGAGGTCGATTAGGAGATTGTCGAGAGACTCCTGAGCCTGCTTCGAGCAGCGGTGCCGGAAGGACTTGATGGCCTCGATGGCCTCCGGCGCGCGATCTTGCTGCTTCATCACGACGGCCATGTCCTTGAGCGCGCTGTCCACGCGATCTCCGGCGTTTATCGCCTTCCAGAACCACACGATGGCGGCGTCGGGATCCTTGTCTACCAGCTGCAGAAACATGGACGTTCAAATATCTACCAAACTTCAACTTCTACTTAATTCGAACCCTAATCCTTTAAAGTGGGTGTCACTGCTTCTACCACCAAACCATTAGAAGGGTTCCTTCAACTTTTACTAATTTCTTATAAAATTTCTTATAAAATCATAGCTCTATAATTTCTTATAAAATTTATGGTATTTAGTTGCAAATTTTATTTTTGGGCTTTTGATCGTGGGCTTAAGCTACATCTATTGGGCAGGTACTTGTATTTATTCACGGGCTTATTGGACGGGGCTTCCAATTCCTATTTATTATTGGGCAATAGTTTAGAGCCATGGTGTAAAAATACCTAGAAAAATAAACCTTGAAGATGTTTTTTTAGTTTTATTTAAATAAAAATGACCGTTTGCTTGGCCATTTGGAGTGGAAAATGAGACGTTTACTTTTTATTTATTTATTCTGGATCGAAATTGACACAAATTTAAGTAATAAGCAAGCAGATCTCCGAAGAGCCCCAATGGCACACCGGAGCCTTAGAAAGTAGAATGACTTCTTAGTTTTAGCCAATTAACCTACATAGAAATAAATACGTGCAATTGTTCTTGACATTTGTGATCAATAGTTGGTTATAAGCTCGGGATTGGCCCAAGATAGATCTGAATGGAGGTGAAGAATCCATGTAGCCGACCCTACTTAATTGTGGGAAAAAGCTTTGTTGTTGTTATTGTATATGTAATCAATAGTTTATATGTTCAACCACCAGATCATTGAAGTGGATTCCTAGATGTATAAGAGTTGTGCTTACCTGAAGGTGCTTGGCCCTGACGTAAGGGCCATCGCCGGATGGAACCTTATGTATGACATGGAAGGGCTCCCTCTTTTGGCCGGAGCCGAGAGCGGCGACGTCGTCGCCGGAGATTCTAGGATCGGCTGCCATGTTCTTACACAGCTCGAATCTTGTGCTTTTCGCTCCTTCTTATAATGGCAATGATGTGTGGATGAGGATCTAGTGTTCCTTGGGAATGCAAGCTGAGGTGTGAGTGAAGGGTATTGGATACAAAAACTAGGGCAGGTGGGGTAAGGTAAGGAACCAAGACGCCTTTCCGTCCAGGTGAAGGTGGAACGCGAATAGCGTTGTACTTGTTCCTTATACCGGACACGGGTGGTTAGAGAATAGAGCTTCGACGATTAAAACGTGACGTGTCCTTTTCTCGGGAGAGAAGGCCTTGGCGTAGAATGTACCTGCGGAGCAGCCGATGCGATCAACTTGGATTCTTTGGGTAAAATGTAAAAGCCTCCTCTTTTTTTCTTATATTATATGCAGATGACTACATCACACAACGTCACGCAATTATTTGTAGTGTTCCAAGTTGATACCGAGTATGCACTAAACAATTTCACGACTTTTCTTAGCATAGTACAAAAATGTGCTCTAATTATACATCTATTCACAATCAAGAAACTTATTTTTTTGAAAGCGACAAAAAAGTCCTGATTTTATTTTTTTCTCCAATACAAGCTTTTTAAAACTTTCTCAACACTTTTATGCCGACAAGTTGAATGTCCAGCACTCTATTTGTTATATTTCATACTTGAGGACATTAATTGGAGATAGAATCATAGTTGAGCCCTTATTTATAATTTACAATCTTTTTAACATACTAGGGATATATTGTTAATTTCATCCACGTACATTGTAAAATAATTATTAATTTATCCCAATTGAATAAATATTACGAATATCAAGTATTAAAAATTTAGATATGCATGGACACATGAGGTGCTAAACTCATGTTCATCTAATTTGCATTTATAACCATTTCAAGAAGATGTTTTTATAAATATACTATCGTAGAGAAGTATATATTTCTTGTATTGTCTTGTGTGTCTCAACTTTAGATTTATTACTATATGGACAATTGTATTGCCTTGTGTGCATTAACTTCGAAATATTTTGATTATTTTTCCTCCATCAACGAGAAAAATATGATTTTACAGAGCTTTTTGCATTAAATATACTCTAATGACTTTGACGGGGGAATCTTAGACACCTCAACTACTAGGGATGAAAACAATCGGATACAGATACAAATATAGGTATAATTACAGATACGAATATTGACAGATGTAAAAAATGTGTTATTATATCCTTAAAAATGAATACAAATATAAAACAGATACAAATCATATAAAATAATAATAGAAATATTTTATATATTAACAAAAACACACATGTTTAAAATGGTTTACACATAAAGTAGATATACCAGATATAATGATTTCATAACGATTATATTAGCAATAGTGAATGCAATCATAATATGTTGTTATACACAGTTATAAATAACTGTATTACTATATTTATTTACGAAAACAAATACGAATATAAATATTAGCAAAAGTTAATGTCATATCTATATTCGCAACGTAGCAACGAAAATGTAATTCCTTATGAATTTCAATCATAAATAAGGATTCGTGTATTGGACAATGGATAATATTTGTTGTTACATATTTAACGGTCTTATATATCTGAAAATATATGGGATCAAAATACATACCAAAATATATATCAGTGTAGAGGAACTGTGCTGTACTGTGTATTTGGAAATTCTCAAATAACAAATTAACTCCTACTCGGCCCTTTAAATATTAATATATACCGCAATACGGATATTTACTGGGAGTTATTTCTGTATTTAACGTATCAAACGTCGACTAAGATGTATCAAACATCATTATTGATAACATGTAGTCATGGGCTCACATAACTTTATAACGAAAGTGACCATTAATTTTTTTAAAAAATCCGACAGCATTGCAAGGCCTTCCTTAATCAAAAGAACACTCGATCACGCAAAAAAAATAATTGCGATATAAACACTAGTCTGTGGGATTTAATTACTAACTAAAATGAAATGGAAGATATTCCCTCTTAAACAGATTTGATCTTGTAGTAAGTATATACAGTAGGAGAATTACTGCACAGATTAGGAACATATATAGTTATAGTTTACTGGGAAATATGGCTGTCCTCGCGTCGTTTTCAGCATTTTTTATTTTTTTTTTGAAAAATATTGCTATATATATTAATCCCTATATCCCTTCTATATGTCATTCGAATTTCGTCAGAAACAGAGACTCCTACGGCCTCCATCGAAACAGTTATTTTTTAACGGTAATATGATTTTTTAAATCGACACAATCTCGATAGAGGCTATAGGAGTCTCTGTATCTGACGAAATTTGAATGACATATAGGAGAGATATAGGGATGAATATATATGACTATATTTTTCAAAAAAAAATAAAAAAATGCTGAAAACGGTGCGGACGTTGTTGGCTGCCCCAAGGGGGCATCCCCATTAAACTCATATAATTAGGCATGTGTTAGGTAATAAAATATAAACATAGGGAGAGTAGACATAATTATCTCTCGCCAGATTAACACCTCAAGACTCCAGAGGAGCTAATTAACGATAATTAATCAACCACATGTATATATTACATAACTGGGTAATTACGTACCTGGAGGTTTTAGGTAACAATGAAAGGAATCTGGACAGGATCCCGTCGAGGTGCCCCGTTTTCCCAATTTTGCGGTGTGGTGGAGCTGCGGGACAATCAAATGCATTCTAATCTTTTTCTTTTTATTTATATCAGGAGTTTTATTTATTTATGTATTGTGTCCAAAAATAGACTTACTAATATATCTGTTATTCATTAGTTTTAAAACGTGTGTGGTCGGTCAATGATCGCAATTTCGTTGCCCAGAGTCGACTAATATTATATGCATGTTATATTAGTTATTACTGGTAACATGTATATTAAGCAGAAAGTGTCTTCTTTATTATCTCCGTGCCAACTTGCTTGTAATTATTTTGTGGTCCATTTTGCCAGTTTGCTCACATTCGTCTTTATTGTTTGGTCCTTTGGGGAAACGATTTTAAAGGAGATATTTCCACCATGGCCTCTAAAAATATTGTCTACTTAAAGCGTGACCTCAACAATCTTTGTAACTACACCATGTCCCCGGTAATCTCGAATGTTCCTTTGTTCAAGGGTTTGATTTAAGTGTTAGTGAAGGTAGGGTTGCTAATCGAACTGTAACGAACAAACCTAGGTTCGAGTTCGATAAATGTTCGATAGGATATGTTCGAGTTCGAGTTTGTTTAGAAAACAAATGTTTGAGTTCAGTTCGATAACAATTCGTTAACAATTTAACTTAACTAAAACTTATTTATATGAACAAGTTCGAAACTGGAATTCGATAACACGGTTCGATAAGCAGTAAAAATAAGAAATTACTCAAATTAAAGTGATACAAAGCCCAATAAACACGACAATTCCTTTAACCTCGAAATGTACCAAGTGTATAAATATTAAGTTACATATACAAATACATACATATATACATATATCAAACTCGATCATTTATCGAATGAATATATGTTATGTTCATGTTCAGTTCGTTAAGCTATCGAGCTAAAATTTGAAGTTCATGTTCAGTTCATTTTGAAATGAACAAACATTTTTCGAACTATTATCGAACGAACTCTAATCGAATACGAACATGTTCAATTCGATTAACAATCCTAAGTGAGGGTAAGAAGGGGTCATGGTGTAATTCACAAATTAGGTTCAGTGATCACAAAGAATAAATGGATCTTGATGTAATTGGACAAGATATCAGGGGTCGTCGAGTAAAACGTCCTTTTCACATGGATTGGCAAGTTGTTCAGTTTTACTATTCACAAGTTGAATTATTTTGCATCATTTAGCAACTGCACAGCACAATAAACATCACAATTAAAATACATCAATATTAATCATCGTCAAACGTCTGCAAGATTCCATTCATATGGATTCCTGAGTAGGGATTCAAATTTTATTCTATTTTTCGCATCAGGAAAAAGAAAAAGGTTTCGAGTAAATGCAGACAAGGACAGTAGAACGGAATGATGCATCAATGTGGATGCAGACTTAGAGAAGAAAAATGGAAATCCGAGGAAGAGGCTTATTAGCTGTACACAACTATATTGGAGTTGCTTCTTCCTGCTTTCGAAGGCACATCTCAGACATCAATGGTGACGGCAATGCCTTGACCAAATCGTGCATGAAACTGAGGCAGCTTGCTCTGTTCTGCACAGGCTGCAATCTGACTTCTTTCTTTAATTATCATGTTGGTTATGGGCGGTGTAGTAATAATAGATGGGTGGTGCTATGAATTTTGTAAGAATACATGGGCACAAGTGTAAAATCTCATGCCATAAGCATGGTCTGTTTTCAGGGATTATCGACCCAGACAATATGTTGGGCATGAGTCCTTGACCATAGCCCAAAATGCTAAACCCAAGTTGACTAGTAGTATCTCATACTGCTTATAAGCTACTACCACACTTTGTAATTACTAGACGTGATACTATATTTGTGGTTCTACAATCACCATCACTTATATTTGCATCGTCTTCGTTGCACAATGGCTCGTGACTTGTTTCCAGTAACAATGGAGACTTCATCTCTTGGACAACCTTTCCGATGTCAGAGGGAACCTGGCTCTGATACCATCTGTAACACCTCGGGTCCTAAGTCTTGTTCGTTATCGGGGATTACTACACCACACAACCAATTGAGTTTGAGCCCAACTAGAGCCCTTGACCACAGCTCAAAATGCTTCAGCCTAGGTTGAGTAATAGTAGCTCTACCACTTATAAGCTACTACCACACTGTGTAGCTACTAGATGTGGTACTATGTTTGGGGTTCTACAACAAGTGATTGCAAAAAAAAAGTAAGAACAGTAATTGCAAACACGCGAGAGGCACGAATGTAAAATCAATCTTGATCTTATGACTGATTGCAAAGTTCTGGTGGAATGCATGAAACCGATAGATAAACCCAACTAAAGATTGATCAAATCCCACCCTCCGAGATCCCTAAATTGTTTGGCCATGAAGACATCTTGTACTATGGATGCATGAATTTTGGGATAGGGGGCACCACTAAAAAACTCATACTCTCCATACATGGCTATACTGAACCGCCTACCAACTGCAGCATCGGCATGGATCAAAAGCTACATTGGATCAATCCAATAACAATTTCACATCACGCTCTCGCAACAACCATTCGGGAGATTAGGAAACAGTAACGGAATATGGGCTAATGGTTGTGGAAACTCGAATACTTGAAAGTTGCATGCACGCATGCATGCATTCCGGGGATAACTAAAGAGAATTATCTCCAATCACCAACACTGTCGTAAAATAAGTAGAAATGAATAAATAGCACATAAATCAAGGGCTTTGTAGATCCTCAGACATACATGAAATGGAATAAAGATGGACCAAGCTACTCATAGATGTAACCACAATTAACATTACTATGATGGAGCTATTAAACACACGAGGTCAGGAGTGAACTACATTTCAGACAACAAATAGATCAAGCTCCCCTTGCAATGATGTGGTGGTAAACCTCAATGCTCTTTGAACCATGCGGGAAGGTTTCCCATCACACAACTCACCAACTTGCAAAGAAAGTAAATTGTGACCTATATATCTAGTTAAATTCCCCTCTCAAGTTTACAGCAAATGCCTGCTTGGGCCCTTTCTTCCCTTCACAGATCAGCTCGTCCACCGCAACCCGTAAAGAAATGGCTATGGTGTATCCCTTCTCTTTCCAATGATGGAATACCAAAGCGACGCAACCCATTGATCTGCCTAGATATATAATCAGCAAGGGTACTACAAGCCCTCTGCCCCCACACATCATAGCTGCTTGCAAGGTTCACTGATCCACCAACATCACCAGATTATAGAGTGATTCAATCAATAAGTAGGTGCACTTGGAGTGGGGGGTTGTCCATATCTTCCCCGTAAGGCCCAATTAAATAGTATGCATACATACATACATGTACATGTATGCACCCACTAATATACAGACATTCATGTCAGAATTCCTTCAACAAGATGCTATCTTCCTAATTTCAAAAAAATATCACATTTTCTGTTTGACCGATGATTTATACTACCACGGACGTACATCATTGCACAATTACCCTATATTTTTTGCAAAAAAGGGACTGCTTATCGAAATAATTATTCTTTTGCTAACATAATTAGTGAGTCTCAAATCATACCCTCCTTGGTTAGTTCTTTTTTTAAATCCTCAGGTTGGTCGAGCACAAATAAGAATTACTCTGGCAATGTAAACATGTAACAAAGCCAGTAAATACCATCATTACCCATTGTCAAAGGAGCGTGAAGCTTAATGTTTAGGCTTTGCTTATTGATTAAACATTCCAGTTTAACAAGGAACAGTTGGTTTATTTTGCATGTACAACTGGCAGGAAAGAATTTTAATGCTTCCTGACAATAATGAACATTAAGTTGATGGAGCTCCAAAGAAAACTACAAAATTTCAATAGACAGTAATCAAGGAAGAAAGGCAAAAATAGACTGTCACAAGCAAAATGGGAAAATTGATTTACAAATACAGACAGAAATAGAAAATTGCATGGGAAGGAGATATGAGGCAAATACAGGAAAATCCCAGGCAGACAAACCACTAAAAAGCAATACCTAGAAGAAACACCCTCCTGCAGGGGACATTGAGCGAAAATCCCCAGAGAGGACTTTCGTCCTGCCCTTGACTAATCAAACACCTAATGCTCGGATTAGATACTCGCGAGAATAAAAAAATCAATGTCCAGAAACGCGCTTTAACCTACTGCGAGACTAAGCTAACCCTGATTCCCTCTCCCTCTGTTGACCATCCTGCCGCCTCGGCCGCGCGGATATCCTCTTCCCCCACCATTGCCCCGTCCTCTTTCATATCCTGCACCTGAAGCAAGAGTATAAAGTACCTCAAACAGAATTTTGGTAGTCAGTATGTATGAAAAAAAAACATTAATGATAGATTGATAAAATTATTTAGGAAAGACAAAAAATCATGTGCTATCTTAATACACAGGAAACCATCTTACCACGGTATCCCCAACCTCGACCCCTTCCACCACCCCGATTCCAACTGTTGTAGTTCCATCCACCATTCTCTGTTACATGCAGAAAGAAAAACAAATAAAATGTGGACTGGAGGCATGTGCATACATGCATGAAATGGGATATGGAGGAGCAGCCCGGAGCATAAACTATCATTTGTGGAGCATAAAAATATTCTCCCACTGACTACAGTGTACATCCCTACCCAGCATTTGCACAACTTAAAAGTGTATTCCGCGGCAGTAATCAGAACAAGAAAGACAGGGCAGAGTCAAAGGAAGATGTGTTTTACTACTTGGTTTGAACACCGCGGAAGCAGCTCAGACATTGGACCAACTAAACTGGATAATCTGACTGGTTTAAAAAGAATAGGAGGAAAAATCTATGTATTATTAAGAACTCCAATCTCTTCATGCACTGGAGAATGAATTCCTAGACTAAAATCCTCATCTTCCCCGGCAATATCGTAATATCATATAAATTCATACTCTGCATGGTACTATGAGGTGAGAGCTCTCTTAAAGACCATATGGACTAGCCATACAAGGAAAGGAAGCCTATTCAGCTCTAATTCATTGGCAACTTTGGATGCTAGGCCTTCCCGTCTACAATTGTCACTGCTCTCGATTGCTGATTGCAGACACCCAAGGACCCATCATGTTCACATAATCAGCATTCTCTCTCACCTCTGTTAGATAGTCTTTTCAGTCTCACACACCTTATATCTTCACCTATCAATCAGCCCTTTACTGAGATAAAGTTGGAGTGGGGATCTTTTCTTTAAGAAACAAATTCCATGTTAATGAAGTACCTAACCTGAATCTCAATTCACCTAAGAATTCT
This sequence comes from Ottelia alismoides, assembly GCA_037367405.1. NCBI lineage: Eukaryota > Viridiplantae > Streptophyta > Magnoliopsida > Alismatales > Hydrocharitaceae > Ottelia > Ottelia alismoides. The sequence goes on from JAZKJV010001623.1 coordinate 974,589, forward strand.
TTAACTATCATATTGTCAGTTGCCTGATTCATTTATTGTTTAAAAAATGCTGCTTTAAAAGGGAAGTAAAATATTCCACTTTATTTAAATATTTATAATCTCAAGTTATGGAGTCTAAAAGTTTTTTATTGCCAGTGACATTCAAAACTTCTAGTAATTTTTAGTCTAGACAAAAACTTTAGGAAGTTGATACATTACATATGCATAAGGTAAATACAACACCATTCAATCACCAAAGTTAGCCCATGTCATAAGTCATATATTATAAAGAACATTTTTTATTTTCCGACACTAAAAAATATAACATACAAGCCATATGTAAACTATCAAGAATAACTGCCATATAGTAGAAGTTCCCATTTATAGAGGTGAAACCTCTCTCTCCCATAGACAAAAAACCCCTCAGTTCTTACAACTCTTTGCAAATTCAATATTGGGTTGAAGAAGAGGCAAGATTATTACCTTGGCTGTTTCCATAGCCACCACCATAACCATACCCTCCTCCATAGCCACCATCATACCCACCACCATAACCACCATCATATCCACCACCATATCCGCTGCTTCCATAGCCACCGCCTCCATAGCCCCCACCACCATAGCCGCCTCGGCCACCCCAAACTCTCCCTCTTCCCCTCCCTCTACCTCGACCCCTTGCTGGACCATATGTGTCTGTTAGGAAAAAGAAAATTCCATGCTCTGTAAAATTCTGAGCTATGTGCCAAATGATGTGTCACATAACAGAAGAACAAAGATGCATACCTTCAGCACTAGGATCTGGTGCTTGTTTAGCTTGATATTGCTGTTGTTGCTGGTACTGTCTCTGTGGCCTTGGCTGTTCCACATACAACGGAGGCTGGTATCTGCCCAGCGGGAGTTACCAGCTCAGAACACTTAATCAAAAAATTTTGATAGTGGAACAATTTGTGGGTTATATTAATGTAAATTTAAAAAAAGTGAAAGAAGAGGATTTTCACAACCCTGGAGAATTCTTATTTAATTCTCTGGTCGACAACGAGATTGATATCATAGAAACATGTCGTGTCATCTCCAAACTGTAGGCATGTGAATATTAAATATATTGAGAACAAGAACAAAAACAAAATTAAAGACATCTTACAGAAAAAAGTAGAGTGACATACGGTAGAAGCCCCTCCTCTATAGGTTCCCAAACATCTGTGATACTAGTCGAACTAATTGCATTCTCTTGATGCAGACCAGCAGTCCTCTTCTGTTTCCAGCATAACAAGTAAAGTGAGTAATGTTTTCAGTGAGTGAGTAATGGGGAAAAACAAGAAAGGTCCATCCAGCTAACAGTAACAATATAAAGAAATAAACTAGAAAAAATTAATAGAGCTTCAACAGAAGCTTGCCTGGAAAATAAAATGGGCAACTAAATTATAATCAAATTTTGTCAAAGACAAGTCAACGAAAATACACTGAAAAAACCCAGAGTCATTAACATTTTAAATGATCAAAAGAAGAGATAAACTTATGCTATATAGACATCGATAAAAATAATCAAACAGAAAAGGGTCAACTGAGAAAGTAAAATATAAGTTTCAAGGATATATCAAAGCCGAGTAATCAACATAAGATTCATAACCTTTATGATCTCTGCAATAGCTACTGCTTTGCTGATGGCTTGTCCCATAGCCTTTAAGACAATCTCTCTAGCATGTTTCTCCTAAAAACAAGCAAAAACCAATACCATGTTAAATGAAAATGACAATGTTAGCAACAATAAACAATCAAGATAAGATCAACTCCCCATATTGAGATCGACAAATTATGTTTATTTATCTACTTTTGCTTTTATTGATTTATAGTTGTCCTAATGAATATCTAATTTTCATGATCATTTCTGTCTTCTCAAATGGTGAAATAAGGTCAATATTGAATATGAATTCTTGATCGTATCTAGAACGTGTATTTGATTTCACTATTGTTTTTCCTGGAAGTGCTATGTTGTGTAATTCCCCAGTGTTTCACGGGAAACATCACAATGTGTCATCTATTTAATTCCTTTGCTTTCAAGCATTCCCATGATTGTCTATGTGTCTTCTTATGCCCTACTTTGAAGGGAGGGGAAAAGCTCCCAGATTTAAATCCAAGTGTATTAATGGATTGAGAAGAAATTGTGTAATAGAAAATGAGCCATCTCTCACAGCTATGATTCTCGACCATTGAGAATAGGCAGATCCCAGTTATCCCTCTTCATAGAGAATTATATTCCAAAACTCCAGGATACCAGATCAGTGGATACTCAAATTTACATGGAGGGCACATCTAGTGAAAATGGGTATTTCTATGGATCCACGGCGAGCCGTCTGAGATGGTAAAAGAAAACTTTCCTGTTGCATGTGGAGATTTTATGTGAGCAAGTAACACAAGAAGGCCAGGGACATTGAGTTCTGGCTCACTCAGAACTAGCTAGCAAAAAGCTCTCGGCCAGAGCATCACATCTCTGGAAGGACCGCATTAGCTAATCATACAGAGAATTTGGCAAGAACTACGCCCCTTCATAAATCCAAGGAATATTTAAAACACAGCATGATATCAGTTCCATGTCATTGGACTATCAACACATGAAAGCCTGTTTTTGGCTCAGGATAGCTACCACTATGGAATCATGGTGCTCAGCGGTCCATGGTGGCCGTTGCTATGAGGCGAAGAGATGCAGCATCAAGAATTATGTGACGTGGATAGTGACCGTTGAATATGAAACAACACAATGACATAGATGACAAACAACAAAATGCACCTTCATCATGCTAGCAGTTCAACAAATATGCAGAAATCCACTTCATTTGTTCAAAGACAATTAAAACAATCACCAAAATCAAACCTATAACAAAAATGATCAAGTGATTCTTACACCTACAAGAAAAAAGGTGAAATATCCAAAACAAGCAGTATACGCCCCAATAATGATTGCAAGTTTGCTAAGAAAGTGTCATCAGCCTTCCGAGGCTTTAACTTCAAGGAAATACCAGTACGAAATCCCTAGAGTTGCGACTTTCTCGGATATTAAAGAAGTTCATCCACAATGCAAACATTCAACCACATTACAAGTTTCTCATAAGCCTCACAGGCTGATATTTAAATCAGCAACCACTCATCAGCGGGCGATAACTACCGACCCCTCAATGAAGCAAAAAAAAGAAGAAGAAATTTTCTAAATTGAATCTAAGATCTCTAATGTACTCCAAAATAACACAGCATGAAGTATTCCATAACCGCAGATCAAAGTAAACACTCAACACATCACCGAATCGTTCATCCGATCATAAAAAGGAAAAGATCGCAACTATGAGCGTAAGTAGCGACGGAAATGGCAGAATGGATGAGAGATCCGGCTGGAGTGAGAACCCAACCTGAAGGAGGGTATTGGCATAGGCGATGTAGTTGCGGATGAGGCCCTGAGTGGTGATGCGGATCTCGTTCTCGTTAATGGCGGAGGACTCCGGGCGAGGCCTCTCCACCCTCTGGTACCTGTCCATCTCCGTCCGATCCTTCCTGCTCTCCCCCCTTCTCGTTCCCCTAAAACCCTAGACGACGACAACGAAGCGAGAGGAGATAAAGAAGAAGCCCGCGGTTTCACAGAGGAGATGAGAGAGAAAGGCGGGACCTAAAACCTCGCGGTCTTTTCTTTAGGACCAATATGGATATTTTGTCACTTTGGGATGTGATGCGATGCATTGTCAACACCACTTGGATGCACTTAAGAGGATAAGATAAATTAGGCAATTCCATCTCATGTCATGATTCTTCACTCAATTGAATTGCTTTAGGAACTCTATTGGATTAGATTGAGGGGACCCGAATATATTTTCTGATCACACTATTGCGAGATTCATATATGGGAAAAATGGGGCCATCCTCAGCTCTTCCGTCCTATTTTTCCTAATTTTTTTATTTTTTTTTTTGAAAATTTCTTCCGTGAATATTCATCACTATATCCCTATATTTCGTCATTCGAATTTCGTGCGAAACAAAGACTCCTATGACCTCCATCTAAACAGTCATTTTTTAACGGTCGCAGATTTTTTAAATCGACTCTATCTGGATGGATGTCGTAGGAGTCTCTGTTTCTCACGAAATTTGAATGACATAATATAAGGATATAATAAAGAATTTACACGATTTTATTTTTCAAAAAATAAAAAAATAAGAGGAAAATGAGGCGGGACATCCCCATTTTCCTCTTTATATGTATATATCAAATATATGAAAAACTATAAAAAGATTAAAAATCAATAAAAAATTATTAAAAAAATAAAAAACATTTCGAAAAGCAATAAAATATATATAATAAAAATAATTAAGAAGTTAAGAACAAATAAAAAATATCAAATTAATTTTTTTAAACATATATACATATTACCTACTCATATGTATACCATAAGTCATAAAAATTACATATGCTTCAAAGATAAAATTTACATATAGCCCTTAAAATAAAAATGAGCATCAAATTCTTTTCATTATAGTCATCAATATCCAAGTTAATTCGATCAGAATATCTTGTCTCCTTGAATCGACTTTGGACCTGTCAAGTGAAATTATTAAAATCAACTTTTTTGTTTTGGACGTATTTCTTGTGTTGCTACAACACACAAATAAAGAGATAACAAAAAACATGTATCCAATCTGAATCGCTCTTTTTTGCTTCAGCTTTGAAGGCTAAGCTCTTCTTAAATGTTTTATCTATAGAAGACTTTCGATTGTTCGCTTTGACTTTGATATATCATAAGATTGCTTAAGTGGTCATCTACTTTCATCTCATTAATGTCGTTTGCTTCCTCTATTGATGCGACCTTTTCGCTTTATCACGATGTCATTTTGAATAATTGATATTCCTAGATGAGCATCAAGATCTTGATCAGTTGACCTTCTTACTTCCTTCCTATGCTTGCTAGATGACATATGTTGTTCAACATTTGGATATACGATCGAACTTCTCTACTGATAATGCATACAACAACAACACCAAGACTTTTCCCACATTACGAAGGGTCGACTACATGTATTCTTTACCTCCACTTTAGGTCTAAATAATTATAATTCCTTCAGACAGTCTCATTCTGACACTTTTCAAGCCTTCCTCGCTCTCTCTTAGCATAGTCAAACGCATAGTAGAGATTATTCTTCGATTTTACATTCCTCTCATTTTCACTAAAACAGATTTCAAGAGTATCTATCCATAAACTCGCTTGCTTAGTTATTCCAAACTCAACAAGCATGCTTCAAGATGTATCTGAAAGGAAAAGCATTGCAACTCCATCTATGTGCAAAAGATACATTAACATTAGTAGTATTAATTTATTTATAGGTTGACTAATGGAAAGATCAACAAGATTATAAATTAATGGAATCCCATATGTTCATAGTGGCTCTAACATCCCAAATGTTATCATCTCCTCTATGGAGACAAAAGCTTGAACTTCCCTCATGGATTCAGAAATGATCAATCTTCTTTGAAGTAGAATTAACTAATGATATCACTTGTAATGCTCATGAAGAGAGGTCTAACATTGACCCTTTCCATCACATGGTCCAAATTCCTCTTAATATCTCTTACCAGTGAGAATACCCTAACTTTTAAGTACATATCAGACTTTCACTTTGATGTCAGTACGCAGTGATAAAACCTTTGGATTAGGGATAATTACACCCATAACTCTGAGTAATTCCGCAATAACATTCATAACCCTGCATAATCATGAATTACACTCATAGCTTTTTCATGAATTACCTTGTATAGTCACTCCGTCTCACACTCATAACCCTCCGTTAGTTTAATATATTATCTCAACCATATTACATGAGAAACCTTGTAAGCATACTCTTATATGCTCCTAGGGAGTATGTACATTTAACTCATGTGTCTGTGCATGCACACGTGTGCGTTAAATTTTTAAACCTCTTGAGATTTTTGCATGCATGTCCCTATAAATTCTTATGTATTAGAGAAATTCCCTTATATGTTATATAATTGTACATGTATCCTTTGAATGTTGATTTTTATACATATACGTGATGTTAGAATTTAAGCAATAAGCATGAGTCAATTTCAAATCTTTTGGAGATATCATGCATTCGGATTAGCTTTTCTAACAATTACATTTAGGTAATATAATTTAGAACCTGTAGCGCATCATGCATTCAGATCATGCTTTACTGTTTTTAATATTGCAATTATATTTGTAATTTTCTCAACGGTAGAATCATGAATATGAACAATGAAAATAAGGATATATATCATACATATAAAAAAGAGATTTTATCACTTGTGCCCCTCCGAGATCTCGCAATTCCAGTTATACCCCTATCTTTTTGGTAATATCAGTTGTGCCCCTCAAAAGTTTCTCTGTCATCAGTTGTGCCCTTCCGTCAGGTTGACCGTCAATGAATTGACTTAACCATGGTTTTTTCAAACCTTGGTGCATTTAAGAGGGGTATTATTGTCCAGAGACCTCTTCTTCCTCCTCCAACCTCCTCCTTCTCCCTCTCCGGCCCGAGCTCCGCCCCGAGCTCCCCTCCCCTCCCCGACGCCGCCCCGAGCTCCCCTCCCCAGCGCCGCCCCGAGCTCCCCTCCCCTCCCCGACGTCGCCCCGAGCTCCCCTCCCCTCCCCGGCGCCGCCCCGAGCTTCCCTCCCCTCCCCGGCGCCGCCCCGAGGTTTCGTTATGCAGTTAGTTTCGTGCAAGGCCGGTAAATCACAGGTGCTCCAATCTGCATGATTTCGATGGATCGTTCGGCATCAGTGGTGAAAATCTGAAGCAGAGAACCTCGCACAAGTGCTGCTCGATCTAGAATGCTTCCTCCTCAGATGTTGTTTAATTGCTGCTAGGAAATCGAATTCCAGGCAAAACTAATAAGGATGTCCGATTGCTCCTTGATCTACGTTGCTCCAGATGCTTGTGAGCAATTTCAAATGGCTCGAGATGCTTGTTCTCGGCCTTGATTTAATGACATTCGAATGTGGAGGAGGAATTAATGATTGATCGGTGGAAGGAGATGGAATCGACTCTGGAGATATGATTTGAGGTGATATGAAGAAAATGATACGGAGAAAATAGAGAGGGAGGAGAATAATTAAAGAGGTGGCGGTGCGGAGCAGGGGGTGCGGGGCAGGGAGTGCGGGGCTGGGAGGGGGTGCAACCCAGGACGAGGGGGACCAGGGGGAAGCACCAGGGAGGGGAGGTGGCGGTGCGGAGCAGGGGGGCGGCGCCGGGGAGGGGAGGTGGCAGTGCGGGGCAGGGGGTGCAGCCCAGGGAGAGGGGGAGCAGGGGGCGGCGCCGGCAAGGGGAGGAGGTGCGGGGCTGGGAGGGGTGCAGCCCAGGGGGAGGGGGCACAGGGGGCGGTGTCGGGGAGGGGAGGGGGCGGCGCCGGGGAGGGGAGGGGGCACAGGGGGCGGTGTCGGGGAGGGGAGGGGGCGGCGCCGGGGAGGGGAGGGGGCACAGGGGGCGGTGTCGGGGAGGGGAGGGGGCGGCGCCGGGGAGGGGAGGGGGCGGCGGGCTGGAAGGAGGTGCGGGGGGGGAGGAGGTGCGGCGCCGGGGAGGGGAGGGGCTGCGGGGAGCTCGGGGCGGAGAGGGAGGAGGAGGAGGTGGGAGGAGGAGGAAGAAGATGGGAAGAGGAGGAAGAAGAAGAGGTTGGGGAAGAGGAGGAAGAAATGACCATATAACCTTTTAAAAAAAATAATTACGCTTATGTCCTCAAAGTTAACGTCCGTTTGCACTGTAGATGGACGGTCACTAACCCGAGGGGCACAAGTGATAAAATAGCAAGTTTTGAGGGGCACAACTAATATTACCAAAAAGATAGAGGCATAACTGATATTGCAACATCTCGGAGGGGCACAAGTGATAAAATCCCTATAAAAAACATAGTTACGTACTTACATAGAACTAAAGAATATTACCTAGTACAAAATATTTATTTTTACATTTTTTTTCAAAACTTAATTTTCCGTGCATGCATGGATTCTACAGTAGTCCATATATAGTATAAGGCATGCATTAACATGTGTGAATAAAACAGGATGTATCCTCTGCGGTGCTTAAAAAAATTTGCTAATTTAATTCAAATAAAATTTCAACCGGCTTAATCTTCTACATGTCTGCTAAATTTAACAAAAATCCGAAGTCATTTGCTATTTTATCATAATGGTCAAAAACCGGCCTCACTTAAGCAACTTAAATCACATTAAAAAGGTAACAGGTCTTTGTGTATTAAGATAAAATAACAAATGACGTCAGATTTTTGCGAAACTTGGTAGCTAAATAGATGATTAACCAAAGATTTAATTTATATGGTTGGATTTTTATTAATCAAATCTAAAAAAAGAAGTAATTACAACACTTTTGTTGTAACTCTCGTTAGAGCAGACGATCCGAACTCACCCAAAAGCGGTTCCATCGAATCACAAAGACATATACAAGAGAATCTTCTTCTGTACAAAGCTAACCTAAAACGCCATTACCATGAACCTTCATCCATCCTACTTAAAACTCCACCTCATTTTTTGAGTAATCGTGGGTAAAAAATTCACCAGAAAATAATTCTCCATGTCCAAAGATACCCACTGCAGAAAGATACATACACCAACAGAAATCATGGATAGGTCTAGAGAAAATAAATAAATTGAACTCCTTAGATCTCTTCGCTTTGGCATCAATTACAAAACCATAGATTTTTCTCCATTGTTTTGCTGCTATTAACCAGAAAAAACACCTGGTTGAAACTGAAAGAAACGAGATAGTAATCACACAGGAAACAATGATCGGACTTTATATATTTATATAGCAGCACTATGTTCACATAGAACTAAACCCATAATAATTTCTAAAGAGGTAATAGCCATTAATTACATAAACCCATGAATATCTAAGTTGCTAAAGATCATCTGCACAGGAACTTGATACGTTGAGGAATAAATAAATAAATAAATAAATAAATAAATAAATAATTATCTACGGCAACAGCAGAAGGAAGCTCCAGGAGTTGCAGACTGGCATTCTCCAGCTCCCGGGGGATAGCCCGCCTCCTTGCATATCTCTTCACATTCCTTGGACGGCACGCACGGAGTTATGCACACCCCCGGCATCGGAGGCGCCGGAGCACCGGTCGCGCCTTCTCCTGCATTCAAACAACCATTCGGTAAGCTCGATCAACCGGCTTTTCGACGTATCGATAAACCGAAAGAGAGAAAGAGAGAGCGGTACGGGATGTAAAAATCAGAGTCGTCAGAAGAGCTACGGCTATCAATTTCCTGAGAGAAGTCATTCTTCTCCTGCTCCTGCTACTGCTACTGTCTGGATCTCTGGTTTTGATTGTTCTTTGGAATTATGTTGCAGTATATATACATGAACCAATCACTCGGTACTCCTCTCTCTATTTGGAATTTGATCCATGGAGATCTCTGACGTGATTTCTTTGATATGGGGAGTATCTTCCTTGTTACGATGGTGATAGGATCTGCAAGGCAGACGGATCTCCATTAATAAAGATTTTGATTTGTAGATGCCGAAATTAATGGTGTTTGGTCATGCGGATATCAACAGTACTGACGAGTTCTTTTTAGGAAAATTTTCTCCTTGATCATATATTCAATTGTCAAATTAGGGTGACTTCAATAAGAGGTGGAAGTTATACGTAAAAGCTGTAGAAGGAAGAATCTTTTTGAGGCTCTGTCATTGAATGGTAAATTTAGATTACTTTAATGTTATAACTGTCACTACCAAAAAAATTGAGCTATAGTAACGGTTTTTTTCAAATTCGTAACTAAATTAGCCGTTGTTAAATATATAACGACGATATTATTCGTTGCGAAATGAATTTTCATACTCAAAAATAGCAATGAATGTCATATATGTTGTTATATCATCAGCAACGGTCTATACAACGCCGCTTATCCGTTGCTATTTTTCAAAATCATTGCTCATTAGCAATGATTAATTAGAAGTTTGAAAAATAGCAATGGATAAGCGGCGTTGTATGGACCGTTGCTGATGATATAACGACATATATGACATTTGTTGCTATTTTTTAGTAGGAAAACTCATTTCGCAACGAATAATATCCTTGTTATATATTAAATGGCTAATTTAGTGACGGATTTTGAAAAAATCGTCATTATAGCTCAATTTTTTTGTTGTGCGTCCATGGACACATCGTCTTTGTTCAGATTTCTATAAAATCCTTTTGGTTGATTAACGAAGATGATTTCATAAATCATCTGCATTATTTTTGCAACGATAACTTTAACCTAAGAATATTAAACTTATTTATGACATTATTATTTTTTAAATACAGGGACTCGTAACTTATTGATATCTATCGAAGCATAAGTCTAATAATAAGTGCACCTGGGAAGATTATACCATAAGTTCTTGCGTCAGTCACATTGGTCGTCAAAGGTAAACCAATTAACATTGCCACCGTCTGAAATATTGTGCCTTCCTCAAAGGTTGAACGATGATAGATTAGTTTTCCATATACTTGGGAATTTTAATTTCATGCACTACTACAAGAAAAATAAGTTGTGGTTACAGACTGTGTCCACGGATGTGGGGTTTGTAGCCACAGAATTGGGCTCCGACCACAACATGTCGTGGTCAGTAACCGTAACTACAAGTCTCGTCGCGAGAGTTCTCTAACCATGAATATGTCGTGGTCACTACAAGTGATCACAAAACTTGTCATGGCCATAACTCTTGTATGAAAACTTTGGTCATGATTGTAGCTACGAGAAACTAGTGGCCACGGAATTATCGTGGCCACAAGTTTCCGTAGCCACATTCCGTGATCACAACTCAGTTTTCTTGTAGTGATGGGAACAAAAAAATTACAATGGTAATAAAATTTCGATTTTTTGCAGAGTTTTTGACACTATGAGATGTAATCTTGTAAGACGATCTCTTGTTATATATCTCGATGGTATCCATGAATTTTCCTCTATGATATTGCTATCTTGAACACATCGCTCTTATATGTAAGGATAATAATGAATCTCTAGCGTTTTTAAAACTATCCTGTGAGGAGTGCTATGGTATCTCATATTATGGAAGGTATATGAGTCTTTGTTTCTTACAAAATTGGATTTTTGACATATTACAGGGATAGTGATGAATATACATTGCAATATTTTTGAAAAAAAAACAAAAAAATCCCCGAAATAAAGCATGGGGTGGCCACATCCATGGGCAGTTTCCTTTGGACTTTAAGAAAGGTACCTTCCCTAGTCTCTACTAAACTACCTATAGGACAAGGAGTACATTTTCATAAAACTCTACAAATTCTTTTTTTGAATTTAGTTCTAGAAAAGGCAACGAAAGATTGAATATTTTTAAGACTAGAAGCAATATCTCTTGATTCCAACAAAGCCTTCATAACTCTTTTATCACATTGGTAGACTGCGTATATTATGTCTATTACCTTGATACTTAATTGGGTTATTAAGAACTTTGATTTGTGCCATGCACGTTTCCTTTACAATATTCCCTAAAATGGAAACTAATTCGCATCTTATTGACTTGTGCCATCCACGATTTTTTCTACTTTCTTAGAGACAGCGGGAGCATTTGTAATTGATTAAGTTTACCATGCTTTTGTAATTGATTTAGAGATAATTTTTTTTATTATCAAAATATGGGTGATTGTTCGTTCTCCAACCCTCGACCCTCAGGGCCCGTTCGGTTCGGGAATAAGCAAGAATAAGGACTGGGAATAAGGGGAATAAGGGTCTATTCTCCGTTCGGCTGGAGGATAGGAATAAGGAGAATAAGGTGAAATAAATGTAGGTATGATGGGATAAAGATAGGAATAAGAGGGAAATAAGATGAAATAATGAGAAATAATCGTACCACAGGGAACCATGTCGGGAGGAAAATGACCCCTTATTCTCCTCCCTTATCCTTGTGCCGAACAGAGCCTCAGAGTAATTTTTTGTAATTCTCTGTAAAATAAGGGGATTTTTACCCGACGAATCCTATAAAATTTACGAATTACCTCTATGATCTTTTGCACAACGTAATTACCCCATCTTAAACTAATTAATTAAAATTTCAAAGCTTTCTTGGTGCAGAAACTTGGTTAGAATATTACTTTTCAGTCCTTGGAAGTGGATATTCATGTAAATTTGTGAACTCGGTAGGGCTTGTTTGTAACTAACCCACAGGGGTGCCTTCTAGATTTTTTTTATTTACACTTTTATCTCTCCAGGAATATGCAATTACAATTATACCCCTATTTTTTACAATAACACCTATGCCGTCCATCATTCCGTTAACGTAGAATAGGAGCATGTAATAATAGCAGGAACTATGAGATTAGCACAAAACTGAGCTTTGTAAGAAAAGTAATAACAGAAGTTCTAACCTTCCAACACATCCTCGACAATGTCGACATGTTATTCTCATCTCAGCAACCAATAGGTAACGATCATCCGTAACATAGTAATTATACTAATTATATCATCCATAAGATTAGCATGGATAATTGGCTTGCATATCTTACGAGAAGCATGAATGTTGCTGGAAAAGACACAGCAAGTGATCGATCAAGCAAGAGCATTGACCAATCATCGGAATTTTCTGGAATAGCCAAGAAAATGGGGCACAATCAACCAACTATGAGACTTGATTATCACCAGGACATCTAGAAATGCAAAGAGTAGAAGGCAATCACGCGTCACTAAAAAGAACGACCAATCGCAACACTAAACTAATAAGAGAACAATGACTGATCTTGGTATGAACCCCACAACACTAAATTACAACCAAGTCCTTAAGGATGATGCTCGGATTAACCTTCAACATAAGGATGCATCATGCACACCTACATGAAAAGAAACAAACCCAACCATGACAATGCACAAGTACAAAAAAAAATGTTTCTAAAAAGCACCTGACCTTCGATTAGTTCAATTCCGATACCACGAGGAATAAAATACATCCACGTGGGCAAAACAAAGACAATTGATTTACGTGAAAACCCTCTTCGAGAGAAGCACAAGAAAGCTCATCTTTGTAGCCTCTCACAAGGGGCTAGAATTTATATACAATACGATAAGTATATCCTTGCCACAGATCCATTCACTCAATATATGAAACACAACTGCAGAAAATGTAAGCAAACTCCAACCTCACACTCTACTCTTTAGTTTCGATCCATCGTATATGCTTATAAGCAAGGAAGAAATATAAACTTTGCGCCAAAACCTTGCTGGCGGATTTCAAAGATAAATGTGTACACTTGCCATGTGAAATGTGGTCAATCAAGAAAGCACCGCATCCGCCCACATAAGATACAATGAGATAAATGAATATGACGTGATCTTTACGGGGACAAGCCCCAGGAAGTAACATGGGAATATAAATGCCGCACACCTTTTTCCAACTCAACCATTGGGAAAAGTACCTTGTTCATACCAAACTCATCATTAAGCAAGTCGATGCACAAAATGTCATCGTGTGTAAGTACCTGTTCCATCTTGAAGACCCATATGAAGCACTAGATCGACGCGCATCCAACATCCAGTCAAAATCACAGACATCTGACCTCACTCAAAAGCACTCAATATACGTTGTTGCAGGTGCATCAGCAAGAGTTCGAGGCGACAGATGAATGTTCCTCTGGTTTCTGCGTTCTATGGCGTTACTATATGCCGCATCGTATCTTCGACCATGTGCAACAACAGGATATCCTGCCTGTAAATAACCATACAAGATGGTACTGCTCAAACCCGATGTAGCGGGGCAGCATAGACATCTAATGGTTGGTAGCTCAGCCGGTCTCTTTTTGGTAAAGGACCCTCCTGTAGAGAGTGGGAAGCATACAAACCATCTCATCAGCAAGCTGAAGCAGTCACTAATGTCACCCGTGAAAAAGAAAGTACAAGTACTCACCCTAAATTAACAACTGGTAAGTAACACATTTATTTAAGAAATAGTAGAGTTAGATTAAACAGCTATCTAATCATTCAAACAAGAACTGACTATTAATGAATTCTGGAAGTCTCCAACAAATTTTTAAAAAGAACATCTTATAACGCCAGTTTCGATGGGAAGTAGTATCCGAATGTCAGTAAAATCAGTAAACTGAAGTTCATGATGGAAGATAATGATAAAAAGAAAAATAAATCGTGTGTAAAAAATGCTGGAAAGCAACTAATATAAACAGCACAAGCAATGGACAAATTCCGAAAGACTTGGCGAGAATGAAGTAATATCACCACATGAAATTCCAATATCAAAAGTTAGACTAAACACAAGGAAAACACAGTACATCGTTCGTATTTATCTGAATGGTTAAGTAAACTCTTCAAACATAACTAATAACAGAAAAATGCACTACCTCGTTTGGATCTATCTGATATGGTTCCGTAAAATCTTCGAGCATAATTGGAGACATGGTTTTCATTTTTTCCTCTACTTCCTGGAAAAAGCATGGTGACAAGCATCCACAATTAATACAAAGGAAAAACAAGATCCGAAAGAGGTAAGAGTGAAACCCCATCGCAAACATTTAGTCTCATGTTTTTCCATGACAAACAAGCAACACAGATTACTAATTATTAATTAATAATTTTCCTTAAAAATATTAATTAAGAATGCGATGCAGAGCATGTGATTGTGTGGGGTTTTTTTCTCATTAGCCTCCATTGGCTCTCAGGCAGTCCAGAGATCAAGGAAAATTGCTCCTGGGTGAAGTTTAGTATATATTGAGGTCTTTGGAATATCGCCACTCTATATATAAATAGATATATGAGGTCCCTGTTGAGAAATACATGTTAGGTCTTTCCAAAAAAAAGTTTAGGTTACTTAACCATTTAGCTTTAGGGATTGAGTCTAGTCCCATTCATTTATGTCTCGGAGTTGAGAGAGTTTAAAGGTCCATAATAGTCCTACTATCCTTTGACACCTTCACACTTTTTTTAATGAAGGAACGGGTGAACCCCCCATTTTTGGGGGGTCACCTCCAAAAAAATTCATTAAAGAATTTTTATAGTACAGTGCAGAACATTATCGCAAGAACCAGAAGTTGTAAAGCGCATTACAGTGAGCCACCATTTTTTCAACAAAACCTCTGATTGTTGAATATCCAATCATTCTGCCCTAACCAAATGGGCCATAGGGCTGCGAAAGCCTTCGAGCAGTCATCCATAGAATTTTCATACTTGATAAGAATAGATGAAGCAAACCCTTTAGATACACTCCTTTTCACATAAAGGGCAATCGTCATGCTGCCCAAACCAAGTTATATCATATTGTTACAGTGCTATGTTCGCGGTTATCCATCGCTTATTAGAATTTGGAAGTTATTTGAATTTGACAAACATGCACAATGCAGTTGCACATATTTCTAATTCAAGTTAGCTAAGGTTAGATCTCGAGGCTAGACAAATATAACTCACCTCATACATTATGAGTACTAGATATGGGACTAAAGTTCTATTATTTACTCTACTTTTCATCAGTATCTAACAAGGACAAGTTTTAGCATGCAACCAACAAACACATTTCCTAGTCTTTGGGTCCCTATCCACAGCAAAAACGGCAAACATAAACAGCTTCTCATACATCTCGATCTCAATTGGAATTGAGCCTAATTGCCTAATTGAGTCAAGCGAAATCATGGGTGACAAGCAACCGACTGCATATACAATTAAACATTCTCAAACTTGATTAAGCTCTGATTGAAAGTAGTTAGGTTTTAAAAAAATTTCCATACTTAGGATTAACCCAGAGAAAGTAGGTGTTGGAAACCGAAAATAGGTCATTAAGTTTAATCAAGTTAGGCAGGATGACTTGGGACCTAACACCCAAGGTGTTGTAGGACTCCTTGAAAACCTTGTCCGACAACTCCCAAAACATTCCTTAGTCTAGATCTTTCATCAAGGTTGCAGAAGTCGGTAGTCAGTATTCAATCGACTTGGTCACTTAATAAGGATTAATCGACAGCCAGGGACTAATTATTTAATCAACCTTTAGTTGGTGTTCAATAACAACAACGTCTTTTCCCACAATTAAGTAGGATCGGTTACATGGATTTTTTTATCTTAATTCAGATATATTTTGGGTCAGTTTTAGGCTTAAATCCAAATAACTAAGATCCCTTAGAATAGACTCATTTCAACACTTCTTGGACCTTCCTCGCCCTTGCTTAATTAGCTCAACATCCCAAATCTTGCATCTTCTAACCAATGCATCAACCGCCCTCCTTTGCAATGGACAAACCATCTTAAGCGGTTTTCTCTCGTCTTATTCTTTACAGGAACTACACCAACTTTCCTTCTGGTCCTGCCATTCTAAATCTGATCTTTTTGTGTATGATCACACATCCACCTTAACATTTTCACTCTGCTACTGTCATTCTCTGGTTGCACATGTCTATGGTTCACAGACTAATATTCTGATCCATAGAGCATAATATATCTTACGTCTACTTTGTAATACTTTCCTTTGACTTTTAAATGGATTTTCTTATAACAAAGAACGATAGAGTCTTCTCTCCTAGTCAACTTGCATTTATTCTATGAGAATTTTTTTAATTATTTTAAATATATAAATCATTTTTTATACATGTATTCTTATGTAATTACATTGATTTGTACATTTTCTATACTATCATAATGAAATAAAAGAAGTAATTGAATTAAAATAAGATATTAAGCATATCATATCAAGTATGCCTTCCAAAAAGAAAAAAAATAAATACAGGATCTCTATACAAAAAATTGACCAACTAGTCGGTTCAAGTAGTCGATTGATCAATTATGGACCAATTGGTTAAGAATCAATCGGTTACCATATCGACTAGTCAGCCAAGTCGGACCAACTATCAGCCAAGTCGATCGACTTTAACAACAAAGTCCTTCGTGCAAGTTTAAAGGTGCGTATGAACAATTGATAATTAGGATCTCCACCCCCAAATCATTTTAAACAACATAATGTGATCTTCAAATCTATTTACTTCTATCATACGAATAATATTCCTAAATAATAATGTAAATACAACATATTCCATGAATTCAATAAAAATATATTCTCTAAATATTGTGGTAGATATGTTGATGCACGCCTTGCGTGAGGAACCAAGCTCTATGTATGTGGACCGCAGAGGAGGTGTGCTGGGGTGTTGAAGGTGATGCATTGGGGCGAGGCATCGTTTTGGAGCATTGCCGAACACTGTTTAGCGAGAGGGTTGCATGTTGGGGATGTTGCTTGCGACTGGTGGAAGTTTAACTATGTGTTGTTGCCGCACAAAGAGACGAAAGGTGGTGATCGAGGGCCCTTGCACATGAACTAGCGAGAGAGATGCTCGTGTAGGGAAGGGGCATACGATGGCGATGGGTTTCTTAGGTACGGACTCCAATATAGGATTGTTGCTCTAATACCATGTGAAAGAAAATGAGAATGTGGTTCATAAATTTATTCATGGGTGTGGATTCTTATATATTGTGAAACCCTAAAGCCTAATAGGTGTTACTTCAAAATGTCTTGAAGGATTACATATGAAAATAGAAAGCAATGAAATAAACAAGAGGAAAAACTTCATCATGGCTATATTAGCCAATAACATCAACAAATTGAATGTTCCAGAAGGTCCATATTGCATAGCGTGTATGATTAAGAGTTGTTGGCAATTATGTTTATTATTGGTCATCTAAGTTCTCTTCCATGATGTTTATTTGGTTACAATTTATGAAGGGAAAATCTTTGCAGCATGTATGGCACAATTTACTTACTTCTTCAGGTCTAGTGCATTACTCAATATAAAATAACAATGTATGCCGAGGTATAAGAGCCCACACACTAATATAAGGCTCTCTCCTCTTCCATGTGATTTATTTCTTTACAATTTCTTTGTGGGAACAACTCTGATGCACTTATGGCACAATGCCACAATTTACATACTTCTTCAAGCCTGATGCATTACACAATATAAAAGAACAATGTCCACTGAGGTATAAGAGCCCACACACTAATATCATGCTCCCAAGAATAAGCCCCACAAGCAAAAATAGGAACAGTCTGTGCAAATAAGAAAAAAAAAAGAAAAACAGATAAATAGAAGATACCAGTCCAGTTATTCTAGATTGTTGTAGAAGTTCATCAATGATGACATTCAAGATGTGCTGGTTCTGTTGTAGCGCATTCATAGCTATCTCCTCAGTTTCTTCAATGTACTGAAAAGATAAATTTGTAAAATTACACATTGGGAAAATTCAAAGACCCTCTCAGCGATACCAATGTTAGAGTTTGTATTCCGTGTTTCATGAATAGTAAACGGTTACATTTTCTCAATGAAAAATTAAAACACTGCAAGACTCTAGCATGTGATGATATAAACAAAAAGAAGTAACAAGAGAAAAGAGAAACCCTCTGTGATCAGGATTAACAATTCTATATTTATGGAAGAATGGCTCTGTAGCATGTACAAATACAATAACATTACAAATCATTGTACGTAGATAATTGTAACGAAATTCCCAGCATATGACCACATAAAACATAATTGTAATGATTTCATTGATGCATTCAAATTTCATTAAGAGAAAGATTAGAAAACATCACTTATAACGAGTTTCATCTTGAAGATTTACACTGCATGCATCAAGATATATTAACCTTTTTTAATAAGTAGACTTCATATCCAACGTTGTTCCTCTCTCCCAGCTTTATGGCCGTGGAATTGTATGGTTTTTTTAAATAATGTAGACAAACCTAAGGAGATTTGTCTGGAATTTATCATCTCTAAAGTTTGGGGGTAATGGCCAATTTATAGATCTCATAGGAACCCATTATTGACAAATGTAACACCATTTAATGGCATCCCATCAACTTGTAACAAACTTTTAATGGCATGTGATATCGTTCCAACTAACTTTTGAGGACATGGAAAGTGTGGTTGTAATCTTGAATGAGAGGCGCACTGCTTTTCTTAACATTATTCCATTACTGTAGGGGTTAGGCCTCTTCCACTGATGATATTAAACACTCATTATTCCATAGTACTGACAACGTGTCAAATATTGAATGCCGTATCAGACCACAAGCAGGAGCTGGGGAGCTAAGCAGGGGTCATGGCCCCTCCCCCGAAAGATAAATTTAAGAGATCCTTGGTTAGCGTCAAACATGCAAGCTTCCATATGATAAGATCAGGTTTCATGTCCTCGCAATTACCCATTGTAAAAATAAAAAATAAAAAGACAAAGTTGCAATGGTAATATCAACTATAGGTGGAGAATGGTTGGGAGCGGAGCAAGAGGATTGGGTGTGGCGTCTGGAAGTAAATCGGAAAGGGCTTGTGAGTGCGCATCTGAGAGGAAGGCCAGAGCCACAAGAGAGAGAGAGAGAGAGAGTGAGTGAATTATGGGGGGAGGAAGAAGCTAGGAGGTGGTCGGTTGGTGGGGGAGGAAAGGAAAGTCAGGTGTCTGTATGGAGGCCAGGGAATCGTCATGTACCCCATGTCGCCTGGTCTGCTAGGCCTTTGGTGGGTGTCTCTTAGTCTGTTGCCTTCCCATGAACCTGCAACCAGGTGATCTTTTCGATGCCAACAACAGGCAATAATAGTTGTCCAATTGTTGAGGATTGATTGCCAATCAATGGTGCCCATATATGGATCTTAAAAGAGAGTTGGGTGGTATGTAAACCACGCCATAATCCTTAGGATTGACCATTGACCACACATTAACATGTGATGGGGTGCCTTTGGAGAAATCTTGTATACACCCATCACCCATGACCTATCGAAGTTGGAAGTGCATGCATTTCTCTATTTTGTTTGAATACATGAAGTATGAAGAATGAAGGGCATGTAAGAAAACAATGTCGGAAGAAGACAAGAAACGTGCCATGGACTTTAGACAGGAGATCCATATCGTAGTATGCAAACTCAATGCGGATGGATCACCATGTCTAGATTTTTTTCTTCTTGTTCAAATAATTATGGGATGTGGTAGTGGTAGATGTTATAGAGTTGCTGGCAAAGTTCAAGATGGGTAACATAATGTTTTAGATAATTAACAAGATATCAAATTTCTTCCTCCCAAAAGGAAGTTACGGTGCGGATTAAGGACTGCATACCCATTGCTCTTACAAATGCCATCTAACTCATTTTTGTCAAGAACCTTGTTAATTGTTTACGAGTTGTTTTGGATGATATCATTTCATCTCCTCAAACTGCTTGTCTCGAGACATTTTATGATCGATAATTGTCTGGATTACATAGGTATCAAATTTATGAGTCATGCTATAAAAATTTGGGAATATGTGATTGAAAAAGGCTGAGGCAAGTTTCCAAAGTACCATGAAATCAATTTCAATTCATGCCAGGTCGCTCAACTAGTGAGGCTATCCACCTGTTGAAGAGTGCAATGGAGATTTATAAAGCTAAGGAAGAACCTTCATATTTATTGATTTGGAGAAGGGTTATGATTCAGTACCATAGAAGATCTTGTGGAGAGTTTTGAAGAAGAGACAATGGCATGTCATGTACATTAACTTTATAAAGGATATGTATGATGGGGATTCATCTTATGTAAGGATCTAGTCTAGGAAGAAGGAAGGTTGACTATTTTGCCATTAACATCAACATGAATTAAGGTTCATCTTCAAGTCCATTCCTTTTTACTTTGTTCACGAGCGATTTTGCTATTTACATTTAGGATAAAATACCTTGGAGTATGTTTTTTGCTGACGATATTTGATGCAGCGTGACCCCGAATTATGGGGCCACATTTATCTAATTAAATAATAATTTTATTTACGTTTTTAGCGGTCGTATTGGTCTAATTAAATAATTGAGATCGTCTGTGATCTCAACGTTTATTTCGTAGATTTTAAATGTAATTCGGGTCAATTAAATAATTTAGGGTCCAATTAAGGTAGTTAGAGGTCAATTAGGATTAAATTAGTTGTTAATTTGATTTATTTACTATTTTTGTAAACCCTCTCTCCTATATAAAGAGAGGGTAGGCCATTGTTCTAGTCAGTCAAGTATTATGAAAAATTGAGATTGTTATCTCTTTCCCTCTCTCTCTCTCCATTCTCCCTCCACGCGATCTCTGCGGTCTTCTTCTTCAACCCCTCGTTTCCGACGAGTTTTCTTCTTCTCAACCTCTCCTTTCCTCCACCGATATTCCACCGTCCCAAATTATTTTATTTATCGTCGACGCGCCGAATCCATTTTGCATCATTCGGTATCAGAGCATGGATTTCGAATCGTTCCTACGATTCGACGATCCAATCGACTATTGGTGTGCGAAGTTCGGTCTCCGCCGCCCATCTCGTGATCCGCATCGCTTAAAGAAGTTCCATCAGCGTCTTATCTCATGCATCAAGGTGCACGCATGGTTGGACGCTCAAATCGACGAAGATTCACCGGTCGACAACCAAAATCTGAACATTGTATCTGCAGTTCAAGTCGAAGTCAGCCATGAAAATGAAGGTATTCTCAGTCCTAATATCGATTTTTGTGATACAATCGTTGAACAAGACAAGGAGGACATAGGACCAACATTTGATGAAGACCCTACGGAGGAAAATTATGAAATAGTCAATTTCCGTGAGGCCGCAGTTGCTGTCCAGACGATTTCAGACCTGCAAACGCCACCGGAAGCGACTCCGGCGCCATCTACAACCCTTCCGCAGGTTCCCGAGGCCGCCCAGAGCGCCGCTGCCCTACCGGCAGTCCCTCCCGCAGAGCCGGTGACTCCAGTACCGTCCCCAGCCTCGCCGGAGCCGGCCCTGACTCCCGCACGTCCCGCCGCACAGGACCCTCTCCTCCTTCCCATGAAATTCAGGTCAATTAAATAATTTAGGGTCCAATTAAGGTAGTTAGAGGTCAATTAGGATTAAATTAGTTGTTAATTTGATTTATTTACTATTTTTGTAAATCCTCTCTCCTATATAAAGAGAGGGTAGGCCATTGTTCTAGTCAGTCAAGTATTATGAAAAATTGAGATTGTTATCTCTTTCCCTCTCTCTCTCTCCATTCTCCCTCTACGCGATCTCTGCGGTCTTCTTCTTCAACCCCTCGTTTCCGACGAGTTTTCTTCTTCTCAACCTCTCCTTTTCTCCACCGATATTCCACCGTCCCAAATTATTTTATTTATCGTCGACGCGCCGAATCCATTTTGCATCAATATTGTGTCGATTGATGAAACTAGAGATGGAATAGATGATAAGCTCGAGATTTGGAGACATACCAATAAGAATAAAAGATTTTGTATAAGTAGAGCAAAGATTGAATATATGGTGGGCACATTTGATGGATGCAGTGGTAAAGAAATCGAAGTGAAGATTGGAGAAGATAACATTCTGAAGAAGATTCTTTTACATACTTGAGGTCTATTATGCAACATGATGGGGAAATCGACGGAGAAGTTATTCATAGAATAACATGCTGGCTAAAGTGGAGTGGATGCCCCACTTGCCGAGCCCATAAGCACCCTAGAAATAATCTTTTTGCAGTGCCTACCCCCGCCCCCCCTAAAACACGACATCCAACCCTCAATGCATGCCATGTGTCACCTCTTTCTGACGAAGATCGACAACTCAACTTCTTCAAAACACCCATCCCCTTCTTCCCCTTCATATCCAAGTCCACCCCCTCGCACACAAACTATATATCGCAGCATCACTGCCTTTGCCCTCTATAAGACTTGGTAGTAATGCAGCCACCTCTATCCTTATTACTCAAATAGAGAGCACCAGACAACCTCTTGTCCCTATGCAATGCTAAGTTCTTAGCATGAGAACCCCCTTAAGCACCAAAAACCAACAGTAAACATACGAACCCGGCCAAAAAAACACCTACATCTAATCTGCAACGACAATACAAGAAGTGAAAACTTAAATCAGTAGCAAGCTAGATAATCCAATCTTAGTGTGTCAAAAGCTTTGTTTTGAATCAATAATGAACTAACACCACACATTGAGGTTGAAGTGGATGCAAAACCTGACACTAGTTTGCAAAAGATGGTATTCGATATTCAATCAGAAAGGCTACTGATTAAAGAATAAATGGTTTTCTGGTGACTGATGGAAAATATCCAATAATGTATTTTTTATTAATATAAAATATTATTTTATACATACAATCGTATATGATGTACCTGCTTAAATGGTCTTGTGGTAGTACAATGTTCCTACCACCCAAAAGACCGGGGTTCAAATCCCCGCTTATGGGGGTTGTGTTATGTAGTCGACAACCAACGTAAAAAAATAGTCGAATCTTTCAGCATGGATTTGAGCAAGAATCCATGTAGCCGACCTTACTTATAGTGGGAGAAGGCTTCATCATATAATTGTATATGATAGGGATGCTACTAATAGAATAAACGCAGGTTGGCTAAAGTGGAGAGAAGCCTCTACTATTCTTTGTGATAAGAAAATCCCTTTTACTGTCAACAAAATTTATTACAAAGCAGATGTGAAACCTACTATGCTTTATGGATCATCACGTTGGCCAGTGAACCATACACATGTGTAGAGAATGACAATATCATAAATGAAAACGCTAAGGTGAATGTATGGTCATACATGAAAAGATTAGATTCCGAATGATGCCATCAAAAAGAAAGTTGGTGTAGCTCCGATAGATGATAAGATGAGAGAATCGCTTAAGATGGTTTGGTCATTTGCAAAGAGATCAGTTGATGCACAAGTTAGAAGATGCAAGATTTGGGATGTTGAGCCAGTTAAGAGAGCTCGAGAAAGGGCCAAGAAGTGTTGGAATGAAACTATGCAAATGGATGTTAGTTATTTGGATTTAAGCCCGAGAATGACCTAAAATATATATGAATGAATGCGAAAATCCATGTAGCCGACCCTACGTAATTGTGGAAAACGCCTTTGTCATTGTTGTATGCATATAATCTTATATATACATACATATAAAAATGTATAGTCAATAATTAAGAAAATGATAGTATTAATTGAATTATAATCAAATCATGCATATCTACCTTTTACTTTAAATTTAAGAAGAGATAAAAAGTTAAACGAATAAAAAAATTATTTTCTTGAATAGTTACTTCCACAATTATACCATTGTCCCTTCGACCTCGGTGACATCGGCATACTCCAGTCAACCTCTCTCATGGCAACCACAACCCCCATCAATCTCTGAAAGCGGGCCTTCCCTATCGTGAAGCCTACCTCCACAAAGAGCCTTCCAATCTCATGATCCAGCTCAATGAGATAGAACACATGTCACCAATGCAACATCATCGTTAATTGTTGTCAAAGCATCCCTTATTAACAACAGACCTAAGCAACAGAGAGGAAACTTGCACCCAAACGTAAAACTTGAGTCTTGTTATCAAACATGCACCCAAGCATTCTCTCTATAGAGGATGATGCCAGATCACCGTCAACATCGCCTAAAGCCTAATGACCAAAAAGTGTTGAAGTACTACATCGATAAGCCCTCTTACATAGGAGAGAGATCTTCCAAAAAAACACAATGACCACACTGGATAACGGTCCAAGAAAATTTTCCTTCGTTGATGTCAGAAAATAGACATGCGGAAGTGAAACATGGAAAAGATAAAGAAGAATAAGAATGGCGGGATTTAACATGGAACCCTACCAAGCTTGCAAAAATCGGCCGACAAGGCCGACTAGTCGAATGGGGGGGGGGGGTAGCCGACTCGACTAGGTCCAGTCGGCCATTAGTCGGTCAGCCCGACGTCGGCCGACTTTTACAACAAACTTTTATACTTTTTTTTATTTTTTGCTTTTTTTCAAGCAAACTTATTCTAAATATGCTTAATGTTATATTTAAAAGACATTTACTTCTTTTGTTTCATTATGTCAGTATAGAAAATATACAAATCTATGTTAATGGATAAGCAAACTTATTCTAATATGCAATAATGTTATATTTAAAGTCAATTACTTCTTTTATTTCATTATGAAAGTATAGAAAATGTACAAATCTATGTATAAAAATGATTTATATATTTAAAATAATTAAAAAAATCAAAAAAACGACTAATGACCGACTAATTCCGATTAGTCGCCCGACTGCCGATTAATCTTTAATCAGGGACCCCACCGACCGAGTACCAACTACCGCTTTCTGCAACCTTGAACCCTACTCCATAAGGAGCAGGATGAAACCAAGGGAGAAGCCCTCAAAGGGGCGTATGCTTCTATTGCTTTTCTCAATGGTTACATGAGGTTTGGGGCTCCTTATATAGCCTCCACAGAGCCTCCAAGTCCCACCGCTGGTAGATGTGGGACTAAACATGTGGATGGGCTAAATGGATCTCTCCAGGACCTATTTACCCATCTCTGATACATATGCCGCACAACCAAGTACTCCAACAGTTGACATTGCCTTGCTAGCACAGCTCCTGCCAAGGAGAGACACCCGACCTGGAGCAATCTTGTTGCTCCATAGGTGGTCGCATCAGTCAAACCCCATCATTGAGCATGTCCCATTGATGGCCAACCATCCCACAATAGAAGCAAAAGATCATGTCCCACATGCATCTCCCCCACCAAGGTACAACCGAGAGACCCTTGACTAAAAGCAATTATTGTCCTCACAAGTGTTTATATCTTTCGAATACCCACCAACGAGTGCATATCGATGGCTAACCTACCCACACATCGAAAGCAAAGTATCATGCCCAACACATAGTGGCTAAGTGATCTCGACCCCCGCAATGGAAGGAGCGCATCTTTCAAGATACATCCTCAATGCACAAAGAAAGTAACCCACCGACCATCTATGGAAACAGGCCTCCCCCACATTGCTTATGCTCATGTTAACCCACACCCACCTCCTCCTTTTTCCTCGCTTGAAAGGCAGCTCTCACACACATCATCCACTTTCCCCTTCCTTTTCTCCGAGTACCGCTTGCTCAGCTCTCAAAATCCTGTTTCTACAAAGCAAGTTATTATAAGCCATCAAAATATTCACAATTTGTAAAATATGTCAACACCCAGTGCATCGACTGTACAGTGCAGCAGCACTACTATTGGTCATTTTCTGGGCCAACAACATGGATTCACAAAAAGTTTGGTTCTCGAACAAAATTATCCAAACCTTTTCAAATCCATACTTGTCTAAGAATATAGTTCTTTTTTTTCTTTTATATGCACTTGATCGTCCTAGATATGCACTTGAATGTCCAAGTATTCGATGACTATAAGTGTTTAAATTGCAAATTTACAAGAAAATATTTTTATCTTGAACGCAAAAGGTTCCGGAACAACAGAAACATGAATTAATAAGAAAAAGATTATCCACATTTCAAGAGTAAGGTGGCACGGAGATTACCCTGGTTAATTCTCGAGTGAACAATTCAGATACTTCAAGGGTCATGCTGGCAGGGACAACATATGGGTCATCCCACTGGAAGGCATACAAAAAATAGGAAATTACATTATACAACATTCTAAAGAAAAATGATGACTGAAAAAAAAATCTGACAAAAATGTTTTGAAGAGTTGGCTACCCGATATTTAATCATTTCTCCTTCCGTTCTGTCAGGGTGGTCCATTATCCCAACTCGCCTGATCAGTGTTGCAAGACCTAGCCTCACATTTCTTGGACTGATCACCATCTCTCTAGCAATCTGAAGAGTGCAAAGCGAAAATTGTGAGGTCCAATAAGGTAGGAAAAATACATCAGTCGTACAATGAAAAACATCAAATGCAATGACTGTCCAAGAATGGTATTCGTTCTTCAAATAGTAATTGCAGACATCCAGCATAGACAACTAGAAAAAAGTGGGGAAAATGCAAAAGATATGTACCTATCTATCATTGCTCAAGTGTTCCAAATTTCAAGAAAATTCCAATGTTTTGCATCATTTCAATATGATGCCAGCATCGAAGTCTGTATTTCCAGCATCGTGTCTGTAATGTCGATCAATTCCTCTCCCCTTTTGTATGCATTTTTTCTCAAATTCCGCCAAGATGATGATCAAGATGTGCATGTTACTAGGTTTTTATTTACATATTCTTGCCAATGCCATTATCTAAATTAAGATCGATGCATAGCTTCCTTACTATTATCAAAGATTCAAATTTTTTATCACTAAACAATATCCAGCGAACTAGTCATCCACTTAATAGTCATGTAATTTTAGAATTAGCAACCAATGTATTGATTTATACATATATATATATATATTCTACGTGGAAACAACATTTGTGTTGCCACTTCAGGAGAATATAGTTCATAATCTACACGAGAATATTTACACTTTGTTAAAGTATGTAATAGATGGGTAATTGGATCTCTCCAGAACTAAGACCTTGTGAGGCTCAAGTCTGTTTGTGAGGCTATATACGAAGCCCCACAGCACATGTTTTCATTGAGAGAACCATAGTGCAATATGCGGCTTTGTGGGGCCTTCTCCCGTGGTTTCAGTCCGCTCCTTGCGAAGTAGGGTTCCACGTAAATCACGGTATTCTTGAGTGTTCTTATTCTTTCTTTTATGTTCTAGTTCTGATTACACTTCCACATTATTTATTTAAACATGGTATATAGTTTGTTGGGATCATTCATGAAACCCTTTATCTCGTTATAGAATCAAGGCTTGCAAAGAGATACCGATGGATTTAGGGTTGTACATCCTAAAGTAAGCAACCCAAGTGAAAATGAGAGAAATAAAGCCAAATATGTACGGACAAAATTATTTAAAAAGGAAAATAAGGATTGGAATTTTGAGATCTTGGTTTTCATTTAAAGTCGAGAGATAATGAATGGTACTTACTCTTGAGATTCTCTCCAAATCATCTTTCCCCCCATCTGTGATGTCATCACCAAAAACAACACGCTCCGCACATCGCCCACCATGAGCAACGACCATTTGCATCTTCATGTAACCAAAAGTAGTATAGCCTTGATCCACCATATCTTCCCTTGGATTGAAAATGGAAATGGAAGTTTCCTGCATTTTTATATTTATTACGGTATGAGCAACGCAAGGGAACTAAAAACATAATGCACAACAAAAGTAATAACTTATGTTCCCATAATTTGCACTCAAAATAGAGTAAACGTTCCACGAGCATGCACAATGGAAGATATCTAACTACTTTCTCATTAAACTAATAGACTGTCTACAATAAAAACAATGACAACATACAAAATTAAAATAAAAAGACTGCAAAGAAATGCTTTGCTGTCAAAACAGAGACCTTGCCACCAGGAAGAAGCTGGGAAAAAGCATGCCAATCAAACCGAGGAAAAAGATGAGCAAGTAATATATGACCAGCTTCATGTACAGCTAATAATTTCTTGGTTTCAAATGATACCTGCCAGCAGACCAATAGCAAGCAAAGTGTGATTATTAAATTAACAGCACATACATGTTATTGAGAATATATTCCAGATCATACACTTTCAGCACACTTAAGCTGCTCTTCCTCTGTAAGCAGTACGCCCATCCCCTCAAGTAGCTGTTTATCAAGTACATCAACGATATCTTGTTGAGTGATCAAGGAATGCCCTTTCCTTACCTGAAATTTGAGGATTCTGATATGTAAATACAGCAAACCATGAAAAAATGTCTCCTCAAGACAGGAATAAGTATCCTGGCCACAGCTGAGAGTATGGTTTCTTGTTCTTGTTGATTTTCACTTACTTTGAATCATATGCCCACATAAACCTTGTGTACTCCCATGATTTATTTTAGTAAAAACAGGGTGGACACCCCTATGAAGGGCATTTCGTGGGGGGTTTTTGAATGTGGTTGGTAATCACCATTGGTGGATGGTAACTCACCTATTCACTATAAAATCATGATTGTCCTGAAATTATAATAACTATTTGTGTGGGAATTACAATTGCCACATACGAGTACTCCCTGAAGGACCAAGGTGTTCCGTGCAAGCCAAAAAGCCCGAAGAAATGCAGGAGGCTTCTGGACTGGTGCATTATTCAGCATCTCTGAACATATTCCATACTGGATGTACCCAGTCACTCAGCCAACTTCTACCCACAGAACTCCCGAGCACACTCACATGAAGAAAAAAGATGCACAACATGAATATAATTACTTAACATATAATATGTGTATATGTAATTATATAACATAGAATATATGTATCTCGTGGCATTGTTGGCAATAGGCTTTCTACAGAATCTACACACACACACACATATATATATAGAGAGAGAGAGAGCCTATAGTAGTTATATGAAATAAAAACATATTTACAACATAGAACCTGTAG
The DNA here is from genome assembly GCA_037367405.1 of Ottelia alismoides. Taxonomy (NCBI): domain Eukaryota; kingdom Viridiplantae; phylum Streptophyta; class Magnoliopsida; order Alismatales; family Hydrocharitaceae; genus Ottelia; species Ottelia alismoides. Next base: position 1,003,803 of record JAZKJV010001623.1, read on the forward strand.
TTGAGTTTCAAAAAAAAAAAAACATAGAACCTGTAGTTGTTATGATCATGTATGCCAACATTCTTTTTTAAGGAAACTACTGTACAACCAGAATGGCAGACAAGACAGAAAAAGGTGAAGAAAGCAATGCAAACATTACTTACAGACATGATGGCAGCTTCATTAACAAGATTCCGAATTTCAGCACCTGAATATCCAACAGTCCGGAAAACAAGCTGTGCAATGCAAAGAGATTAGTAACGATGAATTTAAGATGAAAGAGCATATAAGAAGAAAACACTATATTGACAAGAGACTATGTATTTAGAGCTTAAGATAATTGTCAAGATTGTGTGAGAAATCAAATCATAAGAACCGATAGTACAAGTAACCTGCCTTCTCAAAGTCTACATCATGAGCAAATTTCTTTTCTGCGCCATGAACAGAAAAAATTTGGACCCGTTGTTTAGCATCCGGCAACCCTATGTACAACCGCCGATCAATTCGCCCAGGACTAACAAAATCTTGATCAAGTTCATCTGGTCGATTAGTCGCGCAGATAAATATTACTGCTTGTCTGAGAGAAAATCGATCTACACCAGTTTTTTCTTTCCTGAAAATGAAATTTCCATATATTCTAGTTATAACTTAGAGAATTTACATCATAGTTTAAAGTGCCGATGCTGGTGTTACTTTATCAAGCATGGAAAAAGGGCGCATGTCAGGGGCATGCCAATGAAATACCGGGACGTTCCAGAAATTGCTCAAACTTAAACAATTACGAAAATTCAGTGTCTAATTATTCCTTATTGCAAGATATAAGCTTATGGTTGCTATCCTTTTGTGTGAACTTAACAAATCAAAATAGTAGACAAGCGTTAAAATGGTAGAAATAAATAATTATAAGAATTATCTATATATGAAAATCGAATTGCTGAACCAGATCGCAAATTTGATCTTGGAGAGCATGGTTGCATCCTATTATTGAAAAGATCAACTATCCTTAGGACTAGGAGTTGGTAAGTTTTCTTGATCATCATCTTGTTCAACTATAGGTCTGAACCCCAAATTCATGGTGCTTACTTAATCCCCCTAGGGACTGAGGCCTATATATCTTAGCGTCAACACCACCCGAACATCATCAGCTAAAGGTCCCCAACTGTCCAAACTTGCAATAGGCTCAAGGGTCACCTTGTAAATAATTCACAATCTCATGGCTATGTTCTTCTTCGTGAATAGAACCGGTTCGTCCCAAGATGATGTATTGCGACAACACGTCCCTTCTAACAATTCCTACAACTGCACCTTGAGCTCGCAAAGCTCGGAAGGTGTCATCTTGTATAGAAGAATGGAGATCATTTGCATGTCAGCTACAAAGTTGACCTCGAACTCAATTTACCTCTTCAGTAGAAGTCCGGACAATTTATTTGGGAATACATCAGCAAGGTATTACATAATCCTGACATCCTTAATCAATTGATTTTGGACACGTGACTCAACAATAGAGGCATAACAACTTAAGTAACCAAGATTGAGAAATGGCTGCACCCTCAAAGCAAAAACACATAAAATCTCACTACCATGGTAGGCTCATCAAACTGAAAGGTTGGCACTCCTGGCATCCTACATTGCTGATTTATCAAACCAATCAAAGCATGCCCGGTTCCTCTCACTCCAATACACGCCCAAAATGACATTGAAATCCTCTAGCTTGCTACGCAAAATATATGTAGGCATTAGGTCCTCATCGATCTGTACTATTATTGTAGAAATAAGAAGCATAGAGATGTTGATTCAAAAAAATGAAACATAGAAATGCGAAATCTAGAACATGAAACCATGAAAGAAAACCGCAGAAGACTAGCTATTGCATTATGTTTCTCTCAAAGATAGTGACAGGTGTGAGCTCTCTACATATTCCCATAAACACATGCAAGTCTCAACCATGAGCAATGTGGGTCTAAACATCACAAACAAACCTCATCACAACATCCAAATATGTAATCAACTAGCTCAATAATTCACTATTCTCATATTACTGCAAAAAGCTGGAGCATGCAATGTTCAGTTTGGACAAACTGAAAAAGACATTCGCACTGACACACAAAATACATGACAGCACACACCACCTCGACTCAACGCATACTTTGTAGGTTGATGTCGATGATGGTGATTCTCAGGCAATGTTGGTGAGGAGGAACTAGAAGGATGGAATACGAATGATCATCTGTTAAGCAATCTGTGTAGACAACAGTCTCGTATACTCCATATCTACATCTATCAGAGTCACATGCATGTAATGAGTCTCCCTGCTGGAGTAATATTTCCCTTGATGTGTCCCTTCACAGGAAATAGCTTCATCTCTCTCAAGGGTCAAAAATGATGCGGGAATTATCAAAAATGGGCAGTTCACATAGGGACCTCGAAGCAAACTCACTCATAGTTCACGGTCAGAGCCTACTGTGAGTATTTTTGTTTAAAACCAACTTACAGTGAGTCTTTTTCTCAAGATCTGTAAAAAATGAACGTTTTTATTAAAAAATGTCAAACGATTCTCTCTTGAGTGCACCAAATAATGGTAGTGTAACGTCCCGAGCTTAGATCTCCGGTCCGTTAGCGGAGCATTACTGGCCCTAACAACCTCTTGGAATCGGGCCCATACGGACCCGATTAACCACCCCTAAAATGCTTAAGCCGGGTTGTTCGGTAGTAAGCTCCTCACTATTTATCCCACCTAGAATTTTTGTGTTCCACGGTGTAGGACCTTTGTTTGGGGGGGGGGGGGGGTGTTATAACCTTCCCCACTTATATTCGCAACGTCCTCGTTGCGACATGGCCCATCACTTATTCCCAGTGATAGTGGCGGTTGCACGCTCCGGGTAGCCATTTCTTCCAACTTCTTTGTAGGGGCGGCTCCACCTCTCGGGTAGCCCTTTCCACTATCAGAGGGTGTTCGGCTCTGATACCATTTGTACGTCCCGGGCTTAAGTCCCCGGTCCGTATAGGTCATGTAGACCATGGGCCCTTTGATATGGGCCCTGTGAATGGAGTTTTTAGCCCATTTTTTATGGAACAGTGAGCATGTGGATCCAAATAATGAAGAACAATGTGAGATGCATGGTCGTATCGCAATATATCAGTATCGACAGATCACCGATATATCGCCGATATGGTCGATATCGGTATCGACAGGCCATTTTATTCACAATCCCGGTTCGATGTCGGCGATATGGCGTTGATATATCGACGATATATCGTATCAACATGGTACCGATATCGATGCCGATATCGGTATGTCCTTCCAGCCTGCACCCACCGCTTCTTATTCCATTCTTATAATTCTCACAGGGAGAACCCATTTCCTTCATTCATTATAGTGGCACCTAGTGTTCAGAGAAAACCCAAATGTGCAGAAGTAGATGCCGCCTTTGCAACTACTTGGCATTAATGACTACTACATATATGTTGCCAGGTAGGGTTTCCTCGTTCCAAGCAGTGAAGCGGGACCTTGCTGACCATTCTCATGTGCCGCTAAAAAGCATGCACCATTGCATCTCTCTTATGTTGTGGCACAATCACATGCCTAGAGCTGCCATCATTGCATCTCAATCTCTATTGTAGCTTCATAACATCACTTTATTGGTGGATTTCATGTGATGTTCTCTCATTTTGATCTGATCAGAGTTTATTTCAAGCGACTGACCTCAGATGCCCTTCATCTTCACAGGTTAGAGTTCAAAGAATCCCTCAGATACATGTTTTCCTCCAGCAGGTTGCACTTCTTTTTGCAGTCCCCGGCAAGCTGCAACACCTACCGCCAAAGCAGCAGGTCGTAGCTACTCCAGGAGCAATGCCTCTCCATCAGCGTGCCACCACGGAACAACAGTGCCGCCATCCAGCAACACACCTCCGTCAATGTGCCTCCACACAATAGTAGTGCTGCTGACCAGGAGCGCCTCTCCTCCAGTTTTCTTGATGTTTGAGTAGAACCCTTTTCTCATGCTTTCCCTTCTCTTTATGGTCAATGGCCGCAATTCCTAACGAGACAAAGCCTCTGGTATCCACATCATATTGTCGTAGAGGGAACCCTTATTAAACTCAAAGGTCCGGAGAATTAGATACTCTGCTCTTGGGCTTTTAAGATGTCCATTGGAGGTCAGAAGAAGCTCTATATCCACCCTCACAAAAGTTCCTCTCAAGACAAAAGACCAGGAATATGAATCATGGTTGAACAATAATTATCAAGTGATGATTTGGTTGATTAACAGTGTAGATCATACAGTTATTGTTAATCTCCTATACAGGAAACTGCTGAGGAGATATGGGAAGAGTTATCCCAGACATATTCTCAGCAACCCACTAAATCCATTCTTGTTGATATCTACATGCGGATTTGGTCTATCTATCTGGAGGACTCCTCCCTCATCTAGTATCACCAGTAGATTAAAGATCTGTATGAGGAGCTTGTTGTTTTTTCGTCAACCAGGTGTATCAAATAGATTACAAAACAATCGTAATGGTAGCTTTACAGTCTTGCAGCATTGAGTCCTCGCTGCAAAACAGTGAAGAATCAATTCGTTACCTCTGACATTGTTATACCAATTTTCGTGACATTTGGACAACTACGACAACTTGATTCTAATTTCAAATGCACAAGTCCAAAAAATAGACTGTATCTTTTCTTACGCCATAGATGTGGTGGCATGTCTACTTCGCGTGGCAGCTGATGTCGTGACTTTGGACGAGACAAAAATGCAGTTATCCTACGTGTATGCACTACCACAAAATTGGCCAATTGCCTGACAGGTGTTGAAAGAAAATTGGGAGACCTCATATGGGCAATAAAGCTTTTGTTGAATCTAATTACAAGTATGACGACCTTCCAACTATAGCTGAGATGACCACAGATCAGAGACAGAATGTCCCAACACTCCGCTACAGAGTACTTTCTGTTCATGTAACTGTTGCAATATAGTCCAGATTTTATTGCTCCTGACTATACACATACTGCTAGTCTAGCTACCACCTCAGGATTTCTAACCAATTCTATTTCCAGATTCACTGAATAGGCAAGTCGCTAATCGCTAAACTGGAGTATGTAATGTACTTTATCCACAAGGTTACGAGTGAGCATTTTCCCAGAGGTTTTACTCTTTCAAGGTAATTAACCTTCATCTGACTATTGCCTACTCACTCTTACATCCCGTGGCTGACTCTGATACTATATAAATGGTTGGTGTGGCCTTGTGTTGAGCTATGCTTTCTTCCAACTAGTATATAAAAGTAAGTAGAAGAGTTCTACCTAAAAAGGATTACACAGAAGTCACCAAAATATACACCCGAACCTGATTTTAATGTCGTACATTTTGTTTATAAAAGAGAGGGTGAGCTCTCGAAGAGAGAGTCATCACAACGACCGTTTCATTAAAATGATTTGAAGTACATTACTTGGCAATCCAGGAGTTATACAAAGCTTTATTGCGCTAACACATTTTCTGAGTAAAAACTTCGATTTTTAAACACCACAACATTTCTCCCTAACCAAATCGCCCATAGAACAACAAAAGGTTTGGAGCAATCTTCCGATGATCCGATCCCCACCGCCCGAACCGACCTCCAGAAAGTGTCCGCCCCGTCCGTTACCACCCACGGAATCCCTGCCTCCTGTCAAATCTGGGCTGACGTCGGGTACTTAAAAATAGATGATCCCACATCATTTCTCCCTAACCAAATCGCCCATAGAACAACAAAAGGTTTGGAGCAATCTTCCGATGATCCGATCCCCACCGCCCGAACCGACCTCCAAAAAGTGTCCGCCCCGTCCGTTACCACCCACGGAATCCCTGCCTCCTATCAAATCTGGGCTGACGTCGGGTACTTAAAAATAGATGATCCGAGTCCTCCATCCTGTGGCATTTGTCGCAGAGGGTGTTTCAGCACCTAAGGTCCTCCCCCTCCTCGCTTTGTCGCACAAGTGGTCCCTTCTGAATCACCATAAGAAGATTGTGATCCTGCAAGGGACCTTAGCTGCTCAAACTACATTCATATCATGGCACAGGTCTGAATCCTGATCATCTTCCATTGTCATCATTTCCACGTACGCTCGCTTAACCGAGAAACACATGCCTTCCCACACAAAGTGGTCCAATCCCTGCTCCAGATTGCCCGACAAAGCCATCTCCTCCTGCAATTTGACATACTCTTCCAATCGTTGATCTGATAGATCGGAGAGGAAGGTTGGCGACCATGTACCCAAATCTACCATCTGTGCGACAGAGCCCTCTCTAGATGTCTCCAAAGCAAAAAGTCTTGGATATCTATCTCCTAGGGCTTCCTCGCCCGTCCAGTCGTCGTGCCAGAACTTGAAAGTGCGCCCATCCCCCACCTTTGAGCGCAACCTATGTGCAACCACCAACAGTACCTCCCGGATCCCAGATCAGAGAGGGGACTCAAAACGTGCTCTCCTAGCCACCAGTTCCCCTCCGACGCCATATCTTCCTCACAAACCTAACAGCCAGCGAGCCAGAAGGGCCCCAGATCTGAATCGCCCACTTTACCAAAAGGACCTTGTTCATGGTCTCAACGCTACGCACCTCCAGACCACCATCCCTACGCCCCTTCTTCACTTCTTCCCAATTTGCCAAGTGCGTCCTAGATCTATGTTGCTTACCGTCTGACCAAAAGAACCTTCTTATCAAAGCCTCCACCTTCTTCCTTACCCCCACCGCCATCAAAGGAACTGAGAAGAAGAAAATAGGAATGACCGATAACACATGCTTAAGAAGAATCAATTTCCCTCCCCTAGAGAGTGTGACAGCCTTCCACCCAGCCAACCTTTGTTCCATCCTCTACAACACCACTTCCCAATATGGATTCCTCAACTTACCAGCCACAAGCGAGAATCCTAAGTATAAGATAGGAAAACTCCTTAAGGGGCAGCCGACCAATCCAGAAATTCTTGTGCCATCCGCATCCTCCATGCCGAAAGGAATGCCTATCGACTTGTGCCTGTTAATCTCCAAACCTGAGAGGCTGCTGAAAAATTAACAAGATCAGCCGTGTTACCAATCTGTTCTTCTGAGCCATCCAAGAAAAGCAACAATGTCGTACCCAATCTCTAATATTTGTCTCAATTTGATTTTAAGTTGTTAAGGTTAGAAAGATAAACGATACATGTCAATAGTCAATGACCATATTAAGACAAATCTTGTAGATCGAGTACTACATTGTTACCTTTGAAAGTTCATATACGACATTGAAATCAAGTGTATAGTTCATGGACGATTGTATAATTTACTCTACTATTTCAACAGTTGGTCCAACATGAATCATTAACTCTGTAGCATCTACTCATCTAATGGGAGAAGGTAGTTCTCCGATCTGTCTAGAGCAATCTGCACCTGTGAAATCAATTCGATCAGCTAATAGTGTTCTTTTGCTTAATTTCCTCTGTCGACAACATAGAGTTTTCTTATAGACTTGGATTTTTGGAGTTTTTTGTGCATCTATGAGATCAGTGGTAGTATGATTTTTAATGAGTATTTTTGCTATTTTCATGACATATATATATAATGTAGATATTTGGTGAGGGATAAGAGAATAATGGGATGCAGATTCATGTTTTACCAGGTCAGCTTCAAATTTTTTTCGACTTGTTCATGTGGCACTTGCATCTTGGTCACCTAACTGTCAGAGCTCTGTCAGATGTTCCATAAACTGATCTCGACGAAGTCCTTTAAGTACGAGGTTTGTCACTTTGAAAAGCATCACAAAGCGGTGTTCCCTTGGAGGGCAAAGCATCATCGTTCTACACATTTTTCTTCAATCCATTATAATATTTGGGGATTATGTCTAGCCCATGGTATGGGTGGTCACAAGTGTAAAGTGTATTTGATGAATGGTTGGAAATAAATATTATCATCAAATGTCATTCGTTGAGTTTATTAAGACTTTTTTTCCTACGAGCACTCTGACAAATGATTGAGTTTATTCAACATGACTTCACTAGTTTCTTTGTTATTCAATGTACCTTAGATCAAATTTCTTGTTTGTATACCTCACAGCAAAATGGGTGGTAGAACATATTTGTTGTCATCGTTTGGATATTGCTCGCATAATTTGGACACATTAATTTAAAGGCATGCTTCAAGATTGCTATCCTAGGCATTTATGTTGATGATATTGTTATTACCAAACTTTTTTTGAAAGAAAAAAGGGCCTCCACCGTATAGGTGTGTATCCAAGTTATTACCAAACTTTAAAAAATAAAAGGCGGAACAAAGTAATTCCCCTTGAATCGAGGCGATGCGAGGCATAGCCTAGAGGCGATCAAGGCGTAAGCCTTGATTTCTACCAAAAAATATATCTTAGTTAAAAATATTGTATAATATAAAGAAACCTATAGTATAAAATCAGTGTTGTAAAAGTTGGCCAACTTGCCCGACTAGTAGATCCAACAAGTCGACTAGGTGGGGTGGCCAACTAAATGTTGACTATTCGGCCAATAGTCGATTGACCGACTACTCGGCTTGATTAGTCGACCGATATTAGCTTGGAGATACCATATTTTTATTTCTTCTTTTGCTTTTTTAAGCAAGCTTATTATAATATGCTTAATGTCTTATTTAAATTTAATTACTCATTTTATTCCATTATAATAGTATTAAAATTGCACAAGTCTATGTAAATATATAAGAATATATTTACAAAAATTATTTATATATTTACAATAGTATAAAAATTCAAAACAGACTAAAGCCCGGCTAAATGTGATTAGTCGTCGGATTGCCGATTAAACCTAAGTCAATGGCATGGCGGATCGAGTACCGACTACGGATTCTGCAACCTTGTATAGCATAAATCTCCATACATTAAAAGTGATTAAAGGATTTTACTGTAATTCTTTAATGTTAAATTAAAATGAACTAGACTGCTAATGCTAATTGGAGGATTTTTTTGTATGAGGGAATCCCAAAGTTTTGCTTGAAATGCTGTGTTAAGGCATTTTTTTTGGAATGTAAACACTGCAAGGACAAGGAGGGAAGAACTACATAAGTGGTGGAGAAGAATAAAAAGATATGGAGTGAAATGGTTGATCCAAGCAAAGATTCAAAGTCTGGGCGACAAAGGAATTTATGATTGCTTCAGCTTTGCAACCTTCGCAACATGTCAAAAACATTGTGGGACCTTCATACACGGCTATAGCCGCATGTATCAATGGTAGCAGTCGACCGTCGGCTTTATTGCCATTGCGGGGAATAATGGAGTTGTTGAACACCAGCCCTCTACAGTTGTGCAGTAGCACGATGGCTTACTATCTTCACGGGTCAAAAGAACATTGATCAAGTCATCAAGATTTCGATGCAATGAGAAGAAAAAAGGTGTGCAACGGCAATTTCTTGAGGCAAACGCAGTCATGAACTCGTGAAGATTGACCGTTTAGGATTTTTTTGAAAAAGTTGAAAGCTAAGGAGCACAGCATCTTAACAAGCATGAAAAAAATTTATGATAAGTTCAAAACAAGCTGAAACAATGAGGACAAATGCAATGCTGCTGAGGAAATAAAAAGTAGATTTAGACACTACTCGAGAATGGAAAAAGGAAGTTGATGATGGTACAGTTAAGGATTTAATTGAGGCAGGAATCAAGAAGATAAGGCAAAAAAGAGCCACATGGGATGATATCAAGCAGATAATGTTGTAGATATTGTTCTGAATAAAGCAATAAATGACGCTCTTCATGAAGTTGTGGAGAAGGTGCTAAATAAAAAATAGCAACATTCTTGATGTCGATGCCGTACAATCAATGGTCACAGAAAGGGCAATGAATGAGGGAAAAGATGTCAAGAAGAAGAGATAGCAGCACCTATAAGAAGTGAAGATCTTTTGGGAAAGGATGGAAGTGGCATCCAAAACTCAGCAAACTCAACAGAAAAACTCAAATGGAAAGCATTTGCAACATCAGTTACAACCCTACAGGATGCTAGGAACTCCACGCTAAAGGAGAGTTGTTAAAATTCTGTATTGGTTGTAGCCTTGTAGGTTCTGAGTTTGAAACAGTTGCTCTAAAAGAGAAAAAGGGCCAAAAAGGGCAGATAATCTTCTTCTTCGGAAGTTGGGATTGGACAATAATTAGTTCAAAAAAAATTGGAACCGAATTACATAAGCCATGGCAAACATTTCGCCATGCCCCAGCGCATCACCCCTCGGGACTGCCTCAGCCCCCCTCAGGCAATTTAACTCTACCTCACCTCGATTCGTACACCTCGAGCACCTCAAGACTAGCTTTTTCATGGCATGGTTATTACTAGAGATAACGGTGCAAACATTCGTGAGACCAGGGACTTCCTACCAAAAGTGTTTGCCACTAAGGACTTTGATTACATGGGGTATTTCCTTTGTATTGACGTTGCTCTTGCTTACAGATGATTGGATCTATCTCGAGGAAAGTATTATCTTGACATCCTTGCAAATGCAGGTTTACTTGGTTGTAAACCATCTTCTATTCCAACGAAATCTCATAGTCATGTCACCCCGACAGATCCTTTATTAGAGAATATTACACAGTATAGAAGTCTAGTGACCTAGTGAGTAAACTTTAATACCTTATAGTTACCATGTTCGATATCTCTTATAATGTGAGAGGAGTCAGCCCGCATATGGAGAAGTCGAGATACAATCATTGGCATGAGGTGCTTCTCATTCTACCATGCTTGATATACATGAAGTCCATACTACCATTACCGACACAAGGTAGATATATGAAACATTTCTTCCATATTTCCACAAGAAATACCATCTGGCATTTTATACATTATAAAGATATGTTCTAAACTGGAAAAGCAATTGCTGCCTTGTGTACAGGAAGGACTAAGTCATCATTTCATGTTAGTAACGTAGATCTCAAGTCCATGAATCAGGTAAGCAATCATAAATTTTCAGTCAAGTATGCAAGCAGAATAACCCGTAAAAAAATCTTAAATGTTTCTAGAAAAATCAGATGTTCCTTGGAACAATCTAAAAGGTTAGAGGGGATAACATACTCTCCATCAAGTTGAGCGATTAATGCATCAAATGTTGCCCGTCTTCGTGGATCATTCTTTGCATGTCTTCCAGCAATGGCGTCAATTTCATCCACAAAAACAAAAGAAGGAGCCTGCAAATGAATGCTTAGGCATACTGAATCTTTTAACTTCTACAGATTTCTTGAGATAACACTTACAAAAGAAAAGGGATGACAAACTGAAAAATTACAGCTAAGTTCATAATAGGTGGAAGAAAGAACGAGTGCGCACCACAATGTTAACATGTTAACTAAATCCATGTCATCAAGACTTGATGAGTAGGATCAGTAGACCCATCAAATGTATTTACATGATCTATCCAAGATTCAAAATAGTTATATGTGCTATGATCTTACTACTCGGTGTCGATGGTACTATGCAAGGTTCGTGAAAGCGGTATGCGTGTGCATTCGGATAGGTCACCGAATACTGAAAAAGCGGTACGCAGGGGCATATGTGGGGTATATGCGGTTCTACGTGGTTTTCTAGTTTTTAATTTAAAAATAAATAAATATCTATGGATAACATTACCACTGAATTTATGTATCTAAGTGGAGTTAAAAAAGATCTAAGAAAAATGGTTCAGGTTAGATGGGTGTGTATATGCTTTTTAATTACCTCATATTTAATCACAAAAAATATTTACCACAAAAACTTCACGTATTAGATGATCCGTTATAACAAAACTTCAATACACACTCATAAAAACGGTACATAAGCAAAACTTCAATACACTCTCATCAAAACATAATAACATTTACATATTCCCATAAAAATATTTGTTTGTCAAAGAAATAACGACCCGCATCTTTAAGCATTTCACAACACAGAGAATAAGCATTCAACCACATACAAGACGGAACCTTACATTTCTTCTAGCAATAGAAAAAAGCTGGTTTATACGTGCAGCACCACTTTTTTCGCTGTCAGTAAATTCAGCACCAGATGCAAACACAAAAGGCATACCACTCTCTTTTGCAAGTGTCCGTGCAAAGAGTGTCTTGCCAGTACCAGGAGGCCCATACAAAAGAATGCCCTGCATCATAAGCAAATAAAATAAAATATATGAAAAAATTATGATCTTCTCCTTGAATAAAAAGGCAATAGAAATGGCTTAAAGCGGAGTGGAAAGTTTAGGTGTGTTACCCGAACAAATGCCACTTTTTTCTCATAATATTGCATTGGATTTCTCATATATATCATCAACTCGTCCAGAAGATCCCATACATCACCACCGAGAACAACTTCTTTATACATTGATTTTGTTTGATCACCACTTCTAATAGGCTAGAGATTCCAATCAAGCCAAACAAATCTTGACAATCAATAGCATTAACTAATATCAGTCAGGCAATGAAAAAGACATCGGTCAACTGACATTACCAAGATGAAATTCTCTGAGTACGCCATGTCAAGAAGCTGGTTGTATTTTTTGTACAGAAATCTACTAGAAGCTACATGCAAAAGCATCACAGCTTCCCTTATTAAATACAAAATAAGTAGTCCAGGTAGCAGGGCAATGACTACTTTAAGAAAGTAGTGCAATTGCCTTTTTTGAAGAAGATCTACTTCCACACCTGAACTAGAAATTATTTCAAATAAATAAGGGTCCAGTGGAATATCAACCTACATAGTAAAGCACGACCTACATCAGTAGATTCAACAACAGCCTATATAACAAGTTCCATAATAATCCAAAGTTGGATTTTGTGTGGCACTTACAACATATTCCAATGGAAACCCTTCTTTCATAGTCACGTATAGTTTCTTCAGATCTTCAGCAAAGACAACTGCTGCAACCTGCATGAGAGAATTAGCGATTAAATTTCAAAGAGTTTTGTATTGTCCGCTAAAGTTTCTTATTACAATCATTACAACTTTCTACTAATACTTTTTGGGGGATAAGCGGAGATGTGTGCACCAACTAAAAATTCATATTAAAAAGCTAAAAAGGCTAAACAATGACATTAGTCAAGACTCATCCAGTGTCCTCGCATGTTCAATTACATTTTTTACATAAAATCACTCGTGCCAGGAAATCATCCAATTTCTTACCAATCCGATCGCCCACAGATCAACCATAAATTTGATGCGGTTGATCCTAGATTTGTTGCAAGTTGCACCCATCGAAGCCCACAGGCCAGACTATGAGATAGCCTCCACCTAGTTGTATGCCGCAATCCTCCAAATCTCCTTTGCCACCTTACAGGTGAAGAAGAGGTGTTCAAGGATTTCCCAATCTCTAATGGAAAGCGGGCAGTTTTCACCGAGTCCATCAAAAAGTGTCACTCTGTGCACCTTGGTCACCACAGCCCCTTTCTCAAAAACCTCATAAAAATCTTCATTCACAAAGGGGTTTTAGCTTCCCAAATTAGGTCGTACCATTGTAGTCCCTTGCTATGGCACAGTTATCAAAGATGAAGTAGGAGACAACAGCATGAATGACTTCTCGACAGAAAAGTTGCCGTCAACCCACTTTGTGTGTTCTCTATCCTCGGTAGGTCTTTCAACTCTGCATAGCAGCTCCAGGAACTCCTGCAGCGACGAATTCAAGAAGGTCGATCAAAACAAAGGGGTTCATATACGGTTGAACTAAGCATACATAACCTTCTTATCATGGTTCAACGTCAATGCCAAGAGCCTTGCAAAAGGGTTATATAAGGCCCCATGCTCAATCTATTCATCCTTGCAGAATTGGAAATCCATCCATCACCCAATGCAGGGTACATAAACAACACTGTGGTCAAGGTTACCAAATAAATGCCACTCCAGAACGTCGAAGGGGCTCACACTGTGTAGGGTCACATATTCAACCAAGACAAGATATCACAGATGCATCTCAGCAGACGTCATAAAAGGTCATCTCTGCCTACAAGATTCTCGGGACCCACTTCATTAAAATTACCTTATCCAACTCTCTAAGTCTCAAAACCCCTAGACCACCAACATGTGGCCTTCCAATGAAACAGCCAACTTTCGATACATCTTTTCACCAACAGCATCCCATTTACCTGGCAAAGCTTCCCAGAAAGGAGTGTCAGACCAAACGGTTAGCAGAAGGACCTAACAGAATGTGTTCATCTAGATACCACATCCCATCACCATCTCCTTAGACACGCCAAAAGCAACGAAAATATATTTCTCCATGTTGACGTTGAGCCCTGATAGTTCTCCAAAAAATTTCATCAGCACAGAGATTAATTAGATATCGTCAACAAATATTTAGATATTTTGTCCACATCAATGTCAATTACCATTGGTGATTTTTAAACCGTCGAAACAACTTTCAATGGTTTTGAAAGTTTCGACACATCTGTGTAACCATAATTATTGTTTGCATCAATAATTGTCTGTGGTTGTGTAACCCCCAACTAAAAGGATCGAAAACACACGTACCTCTCCCCATTCCCCAAACTCTCAATGATCTCGATCACCTCCCCTCGTGCTCCTCGCCTTTCTCAACTTCACTCTTGGTCCCTCTCGACCCCTCTTCTCACCTTTCTCAACTTCACTTTTGGTCTCTCTCAATCCCTCTTCTGCTCCTCATGTCTCGACTACTCCCCCCTTCATTTCCACTATGATCCAATGCACTCCTCTCGGAACTCCCCATGGCACTCCAAGGCATTCCTTTCGCTACTCTATGAGGCGTTCGCGCCACGCTCTTCTCTGTAGTGTTCCAAAGGGCTCCTCTCGCTCTTCTTGATCCAAGATACTTAACTCTCCTCTTCTTTTTTGATGTTAGGTTACATTGAAATTTATTTACTCCCTCTCTCTTAATGTTTAATTACTACATATACATGTGCCGATATTTATTTCAGGTTTTTCATCTGAGGGTAGTTGTGTGGTTCATAGGTGAGCAATGATTGAGTGAAGAGTGTTGTGACCATTGTAGCGAGGATGGTGTGGCTATAATGGCAAGTGGTAAGTAAGGGTGACTGTGAGGATGGTGTGTGGGGGTAGTAGAGATATTTCTATGTTCCTATGTACCTTTTCGGTTATTTTATTTCTTTATGTCTATCTTATGTAATCTACCCATAGGTCTCTCCTTGATATAAGAGAGCCTAGGGCTCACAGGAATAAACATATTGATTATTTCTTCCAACATGATATTAGAGCGGTGGTCCTAGACTAGAGCTCGAGTTTCCAAAACCCTAACATTCAATCCACGCGTATCCCCCACACGCGTTGCCCGGCACCACCGCGTGCCCCACCGCACCACCCCCGGGTACACTCGCGTTGCCCGCTCGCCGCTCCCGTGCACAGCCCCAGCGTGTCGCCTCTGCGTGCAGCCTCCGTGCGCAGCCTCCGCGTGCAGCCTCGCGCATGTCACCTGCACGCACGTCGTTCCATGCACGTCGGTGTCGATCTCCTCGTCTAGTTGATGGATTTGGGTGCATGATAAGTCTACATATACATTCAAATTCTCATATGTCTGTGTAGACATTCATTCTTTGATCTTCACAGCCCTAGTCTTATACCTCCAGCAATATGTCTGAGAATAAAGTAGTGTACCCGCCACATGCGTTCAGAGGTCCATCGTCTATTGTCAAAATGGACGGGACAAACTATGGGCTCTGGGCTATGTAGTTCATGAGCCTTATGAAATCAAATGGTAAGAAGCATATTCTTACCGAGGAGCCGATGGAGAAGACTGGGGTAAACGCCTCATGGGAGGTGGATGACGCTTATGCCAAAGTTTGGCTCTCTGGTACATTGACGATTGAAATCGCCAATGACGTGTTGCATCATCCTACTGCTAAGGCGATATGGAATATCCTCGCAGCAACATATTCTCAGGCGAGGAATGAGACAAAGATCCTCCAACTCCAATATGACATATTCACTGTCAAACAGAATCGACAACCCCTGCATTCGTTGTATACATTCTTCATAGGGATGTTTGAGAATCTAGACAGCTTCATGCCTTTCACTGCCACCCATGTGCAGCAGAAGACATATGGAATGCTACCATGGTTAGTGTATTTCTAGTTGCTCTTGATCCTGAATATGATCCTGCTCGCTCCCAGAACCTCGTAGATGCTACAATTCCTCCCATGGAGGAGGCCTTCCGCAAGCTTAACATGATTATTGTTCCGTCCACTACTAGTAGTCAGACTTTTTCGGCAATGGCAGCCTCCGGAGGCAGAGGGGTCTCGTCTACTTTTCGTCGACGTAAACCTCATGGTAGAGGGAGTCGAATCCGTCAGCCCTGCACGTTTTGTCATCGTCCTGGCCATTCAACGGATACATGCTATTCCAAGCATGATTGTCCTCCATCGGTTAGAGTAACGGAACAAGTCGAGTCTCCAGCAGTTCCTACCTCAAATCATCGGTTCGATGACCTCGTAGCCAGACTGAGGGATATCATGCCTCTTTCCGCTTCACAATCTCCAGGAGGCCATTCAGATGTGGCCGCTTTTGCTTCTGTGAGTACCTTTGCTACAACTAGCACCTCATGTAGTACTTATGCTTTTACATCTTGTCATGGATCTGAGATTATGGAGTGGATTATGGACACTAGGTGACACATCATTTATGTGGAGAAAGACAATAACTTGCATCTTATAGACAGGTTCCCCAGAGAGAACAATTATGATAGCCGATGGGACTCATTCCCCAATCACATGACAGGGGGAGATCACTTTGACACCCTCGATGTGTTTGCAGAATGTGCTACATGCTCCTGATTTCTCTATGGATTTGCTTTCTATTAGTCAAATTACAAAGGATTTGCACTGTCGAGCTATTTTTGATCCATCGTGCCTTGTTTTTCAGGACATTCTTATTGGCAGAGTGATTGGGTGTGACTGTGAGCAAGGTGGCCTCTATCGTCTGGTTCGAACTCCCTATGCAGGTGTATCCTCTCATTCGTCTAGACCATGGCCTCAGATTTCAGCGAATTTCGGTCGAATTTCTGTCGAATGTCGATATTCAGTCGAAATCGAAATTCGACCGAAATGACCGAAATATGGGGGTCTTAGTACAAAAAATGATCGAAATGACCGAAATTCCGACAGAAATTCCACATAAATTACACCGAAATTCCGTTTCGGTCGATACCAAAATGGTGGCCGAAACTGACATTTAAGGCCTTGGTCTGGACCAAGATCTCCTTTCACTTGGCACCTTCGATTTGGTCATCCCTCTTCGAAAGATGTGTCACATGTTACCACAGATTTCACCAGGATCTTCCTTCCAGTGTGAGGCATGCCAGTTGGGAAAGCATCATCGGTCTGCTTTTCCTAGTCGAAGCAGTAGCTCCCTTTTTGAGCTATTTCATGTTGACATTTGGGGTCCGAGCCGTGTTCCTGATCACCAGGGACATAAATTTTATCTTGTGGATGTGGATGATTTTTCTCAGTTGTCTTGGGTGTTCCTTTTGAAAAATAAATCTGAAGCGGGAGATGTGATCAAAAAAATTATTAAGTGCAGAATTTTTCTCTACCTCTTTGAAATTTGTGCGAAATGATAATGCTTTGGAATTATGTACTCGTGCTCTATCTCATTTTCTTTCATCTCATGGGATTATTCATCAAACATCTTGTGCTTACACATCGCAACAAAACGATGTTGTTGAGAGAAAGCACTGTCATCTTCTAGATGTTACTCAGACTCTTCTCATTCAGAGTCGTGTCCCACATTCGTTTTGGGGTGATGCGATTTTTACAGCATGCTATTTGGTGAATCGCATGCCATCATCTGTCTTAGGTGAGAAAATTCCTTTCTCTATAGCTTCGTGTGAAAAGGAATTATTCTCGCTCACTCCTCGTATGTTCGGCTCTATTGCTTTTGTTCACCAGTTGGTTCCAAGTCTTGACAAGCTCTCTCCTAGAGCTGTCAAATGTGTGCTCATGGGGTACTCCATGACCCAAAAGGGATACCGTTGTTATGATCCTTTGCGCAGAAAATACTATATCAATGCTAATGGCATTTTTTGAGTATGTGATGTATTTCTCTCCTACAGACGACAGGTTGGCTTCATCAGACTCAGATGATGAGGTTTACATGCCATCCTCTCCTACGAGTTAATCACCTCCTCCTGTGCATGTGGTTCCACCACCGCCACCATGTCCACCATCACCACCTCCTCCACTCCCTCCTACTACCCAGTCGCATACGCCTATTGTTCCACTGTTACCTAAATTCTATACTTGTCGGACTGCTTCTGCACATGGGCATCGCCTGTCATCCAATATGCCCAAGTTTGTTTTGATAGCATGGTTTCTAACAATGGATCTGGAGATATATCTGTGCAGGTATCATTGCAGGAGAATAGCCCACAGTTGGAGGAGGTTCCCAATGACCTATATATACCTATTGCAGTTCGCAAATAGAAGCGGTCGTGTGCTTCCTACCCTCTTGCTTCTCAAGTCTCCTTTCATCGTCGAATAGGGAACTTTTAATGACTTGCAGTGGCTCTATCTATTGTGGCAATTTCACAGAATTATCAGGAGGCATTGAAGGATAGTTGTTGGTGCATGGCTATATGAAGGAAGAAATTGTTGCGTTGCAGTCACGTGGTACATGGAGTTTGGTGCCTGCTCCTCCTAGGGCGTTTGTGGTCAGCTGCAAATGGATGTGTATTGTTAAACATCATGCATATGGCAACCTTGATCACTACAAGGCAAGATTAGTGGCACGAAGCTTCACTCAGACCTACAACATGGATTACTTGGACACGTTTTCTCCAGTGGCTCGTCACTATATACTATGTATCCTACTTTCGGTAGGTGTGGTACATGATTCGCCTTTGTTTCAATTGGATGTTAAAAATGCATTTCTATATGGAGATCTACAGGAGGAAGTTTACATGCAGCAACCTCCAAGGTTTGCAGCTGAGGGGGGGTGTCAGTAGGTTTGTAGACTCCATAAGGTAATATATGACCTTAAGAAAAGTCCAAGGGTGTGATTTCAGAAGCTCTTAGACCTGATTGAGAAGTAAGGGTTTAAGAGGTCTAATGCAGACCAACCACTCTTTGTGCAGAGGATACATAAAGGTACTGTTATCATAATGGTCTATGTTGATGATATTCTTGTTACAAGAGATGATATGCAGGGGATAAAGACGGTAAAAGAGTTCATAGGCCGTCAGTTTGTTACTAAGGATCTGGGCACCCTAAGGTGTTTCTTAGGTTTGGAATTTGCTAGTAATACGCAGGATCTTGTGATGGCCCAAAGAAAATATGTTACATATATGCTTACTGAGACGGGCATGATTGGGTGTAGACCCTCTACTACTCCTATAGATCCTAGCATGAAGTTATACGATGATGATACATATAAGGTCGATAAGAGGAGATATAGAGAGATAGTAGGAAAGCTCCCTTATGTTACTATTACCAGATCGGATATCTCTTTTGAAGTGAGTAGAGTGAGCCAATTCAAACCTTGACAAGTGTAGGATTACTTTTCAGGAAAGGAGAAACTCTCTCTGTATCTACGTGCGCTGATGTTGACTATGCAGGGTGTCCTATGGATAGGAAGTCTACTTCGGGCTTTGCAGTATTTGTTAGCAATTCTCTTGTTTCTTGGAAAAGTAAGAAACAAACAGTTGTGGCTAGGTCAAGTGTTGAATCTAAGTATAGGGCTATGACGCGGGCAAGTACAGAAATGATGTGGATTCGAGCAGTGATAGCAGATTTGCAAGTAGATGTTCCTCTACCCATGCAGTTACAATGTGATAATCAAGCTTCCTTATTCATTGCAAACATCCCAGCATTCCATGAGAGAACGAAATATATTGAGGTAGACTGCCATTATACTAGAGACATGATTCGGAAGGGTTTGATTTTTACCTCTCATGTTAGTTCAGGAGAGCAAACAACAGATATCTTAACAAAGCATTACTTAAAGGGTCATTTCAGAAGCGTCCGTCCAAGTGAGCATGATTGACATCTATGCTCCATCTTGAGGGGGAGTGTAGAGATATTTCTATATTCCTATATACATTTTCAGTTATTTTATTTCTTTATGTCTATCTTATATAATTTATCCATAGGTCTCTCATCTATATAAGAGAGCATATGGCTCCCAGGAATAAAAATATCGATTATTTCTTCCAACAATGTTGAACTGTGAGAGTTGCAGTGAGGATTGTCCATGGGAGAGGGACAATAGTGAAAGGAGGGTAGTTGTGAAGGTTGTGGTGAGGGTGGCAATATGGGTATGGGGTGAATTAAGGGTGAGTAGTGGCTATGAGTGCATGTAAGAGGAGTGATTGTGAGGGTGATGTTTGTGGGTGAGTTGTGACGGTTGCGGTGAGGATGGTTCGTGGGTGATTGCAGTAAAGGTGGTCTGTGAGGGTGGCGGTAAGGGTATGACATACTTTAGGGGTGGTTGCGAGGATAGTCTACGAGGGGTGGTATATACAATTACCTTTTGGATAGTATACGAGGAGTGGTCTATACAATTACCTCTTATGTTTCTATATATCGTTACTATTTATACAAACTTATATTCCTTCTAGACAATGGCTTCTAGCTCAACATGGATAGTCTGAAAGCCATCATATGCATATGTTAATTACTGCAGTGGATAATTGAGGATAAAAATGATAAGAAGTTAGGCACAACAAGATTCACGTGTTGAGCGAGAAATATAGATGAGGAGTAGAATCGCTCAAATAAATAATAAAATGTGGATAATAGTGGAGGTAATCTCCGATATTCAATATTTTATAACTTGATAATATGTTTTTCAACGTTGCTCTACTAAGCCCTTTTAAATGAAAGGGAAAGGGTTACAACTATAAAAAGAGAATAAACTAAAATCCTATCAAAACCTAACTAATTACAACTATAAAAAGAGAATAAACTAAAATCCTATCAAAACCTAACTAACTCCTTAAAATCATAAAATCCTATCAAACCCTAACTAACTCCTTAAAACCAATGTTGTTGAAACTAGACCAGATTGGTCGGTTTTGATCAGTTGGACAGGTGAACCGGACCTGGATCGACTCGGTTAATCGATTTCGACGGTTCAAGTCAAATTGGTGAAATTTTGGTTCAACCACCGGTCCAATCGACTATTTGCAACTTGGTATGACCTGGTTTAATCGTAATTGAACCACTCAACCACAAATCAAATTTGAATTTATATTAAAATAATAATGATTGTGATGAGTGTTGTACTCATGATCTTTGGTTACCCAATAACAGAGTACCAACCAACTACTCCACCTCAACTATTTGAAAGGGTTAGAAAATAAATATAATTAACTTATTTTTTTGAATCCATAAAATGGAAACATGTTATGGTGTTCGTCCCATAAATATATTAATTAAGGGGAAAGTTACAAGGAGACTTACAATAGCTAGGACTCGAGGAGAGTCTTGAAATGAAAAGGTACATTATCACACTAAAAACGATGTAAAGAAAATGGCGCACCATTTCTGGCTAACCAAATTGCCCATATAGTTGCTATTGGGTGCAGAATATCCTCTCGAGGACGATCCTTAGATCGGACAAGTCCCAGTAGAGATCCAGAACCTGTAAGTTCAACCAATTGATGACTAGCTCTGACTAGATTGTGGATGTCTTCGTACAATGGAAGAAGAGGTGTTCAATCGTCTCAACATTTGTATCGCAAAGGGGACATTTATTTGAGATATCCGAGAAAAGTCTAGCACAATGATCCCTAGTCATAATGCATCTTCTTCTGCGAGAGCTTGGTGACATGCAGGGGCAGGGAAAGGAAGTCTTTGCTGGATCCGTTGGCGAGGTTGTGGAGCATCTGGCTGGGGAGGAATGAGGCCCTCTTTGCGGGCCAGCGATTTTACAGGGAAAACATTACTATCCGTGCTATGCGTCTTGTGGCTGATTGGTGTACAGGGTAGGCTTGGATTATGTTTTGGCGGGGGGTGTCTGAACCGGGTACCCCTTCGGGTCTTCTTTTTGTCTGCTTGACTCTTTTAACTCCTTTGTAAACTCTCTCTTTGTTTTGATTTAATATATTTGGGGTGAACACCGCTGAGTGTATCCCCCTTTTTTTAGCGTCAAAAAAAATTTAGATCCCGCATAAAATTACAGTCACGAACCAGTGTGTTTGTCCTCGTCTGTGGAAGTCTACTGATGGTTTTATAGGCTATGCTGACTGAGAAGGTACTAGTCTTTCATACCCAATGATCGTGACCCTCACTCTGTCTCTCTATCTGTCTAATGGAATCCAGCAAGCTAAGGAAGTTTTCAAGATGTTGATCTGGGAACTCCATTAGGAATGAGAGCATCGAGTTGCCATCAATCAAGCAATCAAATACCCGAGCTTCTCTATCAGCAGCCAAAGCAAACAAACATAGAAATAAGAAGGAGAGGGATCCATGCCCAGATCAATTATCTAATTCATATATGTATATTTATATAATGTTGCATGACTTAAAAAATATGTATAAAATAAGATAATTACATTGTTTGTTTATTTTATATATTTTTTAAGAGTGTTTAAGTGCATTTTTTTTACATATTTTAATTCATTTTGGTTTAGTTACACGTTTCAACCATTTTTCCTTGCAGATTCGATTTAATATGATTTTAAAAAATAGAGATAGCATCATCCAGTTGAACCGGTTTGATTCCATGGTCCAACATGATTCAACCTTTTTTTATGAGATTTTCGATTTAGTCACTGGTTCAGTTTCATAAACATTGCTTAAAATACTTCAATTTAACCACATAAATATTTAACCCTGAAAATGATCTCTATTTTGGACAAAATTAAAATAAATGCCCTAAAACCCAAATACATGATTGCATCAATTCTCCTCTTATTTAAAATAAATTTATCTCCTGATGAGTTTCATGATCATTAGTTACGGTATTGGAGATTTGCTTGAAGACTTCCCTCTGGATTCATTGGATGGATATCCTAATTTTGGACCCTTTTCTTCTTTTCAAGATTCTTCTAATTTTTTCACCAAGGAGCATAAATACAAACAATTTACCCCTTCGACAAATTCTTCTTCGCAAGTACTTCCTAGATTTTACCTTTAGATAAAGTATTTTTGAGTGGGGGACTTGTTTATAGTGTTCCCATGCCAACATTTTACCCCTATTTTTTATGGGATAGGATTCTCATTAGAAAATAATCATCAACCCTTATTAGGGTTTCTCTTCTTCACACCTGCGACTGCCAAAACTCAATTTTCACAAATGAATTTCTATTTCTTTAAATTTAGTTGATATGTAGATAAATTAATTTTCTTTAACTCAAAGGTGATTAGAGTTTGATTGAAGCTGGTATGAATAAGATATTTCAGCTTTATGGCTTTTTGGTCTGGAAACTAGGATTGGAACTTTCTTTTAATATTTACAAGTTAGAGTTTTTTAGGATTTTCCGTGAATTAAGGTTAATATTAGGTACACAACGAAGTTGATTTTATGTCAATTGGAATTTGAATGAATTTTCTAAACATGTTAGAAGATTGTACAATATATGCAAATAAGAAATGATGGACGAAGACCTTGAGAATTTCAAACTTCATAGGTTCTTTAATTATGGAACCAATCTTGAGGGTCCTGCCTAAGGCCATAGATGGCCTTTTTCATACACCATACATTCGAACACTCCCCAAGAAGTCAGGATGTTGCTGAGCATAGATGACTTCTTCTATAACATCATAAGGAAAGGATTTACGTCAATTTGGTAGAGGTGTCAATCAAGTTGCACGAAAATCAGAATAAGAGTCCACACTATCCACAGACCTGCGATCGGGATGAAGATGTCAAAAACGTCAACATCATTTGTCTATGCATAGCCTTTACCTACCAGCCTTGATACGTAACGAGCGATTAACCCATCTTATATGTATTTTACCCATGGTTTAATATATCAAGATACATTGACGATATATCGGTATCAACAGATAAGGGATATCAAAATCCATATCAATGTCGATTTACCAGATATCGGTCGATATCTCGTAAGATATCGGTGAAATGTCCCATTTCGGTTAAAATTGATAGTTAGTACATATCAAAATCCACATCAATATCAAATTATCAGATATCGGTGAAATATCCCATTTCAATCGAAATTGATAGTTTTCAATGCAATTTTTCGCACATATCGATTGATATCATCGTTATTGAGCCTATATGCTCATCATCGCCCATTTTTAACTTTTAGTGGTCCATTTATTTGAGATTTTGCTTGTATAGATACTCCTAGTGCTAAAAACACATTGTAATTTATAATTTTGTTTCAGGATCAGGAACGTTGCCCCTACACCCCCACGTTCGAACACTCCACATGAAGTCAGGATGTTGCTGAGCATAGATGACTTCTTCTAGAACATCATAAGGAAAGGATTTACGTCAATTTGGTAGAGGTGTCAATCAAGTTGCACGAAAATCAGAATAAGAGTCCATACTATCCACAGACCTGCGATCGGGATGAAGATGTCAAAAACGTCAACATCATTTTTCTATGCATAGCCTTTACCTACCAGCCTTGATACGTAACGAGCGATTAACCCATCTTATATGTATTTTACCCATGGTTTAATATATCAAGATACATTGACGATATATCGGTATCAACGGATAAGGGATATCAAAATCCATATCAATGTCGATTTACCAGATATAGGTCGATATCTCGTAAGATATCGGTGAAATGTCCCATTTCGATTAAAATTGATAGTTAGTACATATCAAAATCCACATCAATATCAAATTATCAGATATCGGTGAAATATCCCATTTCAATCAAAATTGATAGTTTTCAATGCAATTTTTCGCACATATCGATCGATATCGTCGTTATTGAGCCTATATGATCATCATCGCCCATTTTTAACTTTTAGTGGTCCATTTATTTGAGATTTTGCTTGTATAGCTACTCCTAATACTAAAAACACATTGTAATTTATAATTTTGTTTCAGGATCCGGAACGTTGCCCCTACACCCCCACAAGGAGAGCACACATGCTCCTGTACCCACTCCCCCCCCCCACAGCTTGTTATGATCAAGGAAAAGTCTACATATATATTATACATATTACTATTGTAATATGTAATTGTTGACACTTAGTACATATCAGTAATACATTAATTCAGAATCACATATACATGGCATACTCCAATCAGCATTGATTTTATTTAGCTTAGTTCGAAAGTTTTATTTCTAATCTATTTTAATTTATCTTCCTTCATTGAAATTATGACTTTTTTATGTTCTTTCACAACCATATTTATTATGCTCATTTGCGTGTTTGTTTGATTTCTGATATAGCTTATACACGATGTGAAGTAAAGCTAATGTATAAAAATACATCTCCTTTAGATCTCCAAATTGTTACTGTTAGAATTTTATCATTTCCTTTCTAATATCTCTCATCGGTCAACGGTCAACAATCAGCATGGACAACAGCAACATAATGTGCATTGATGTGCTAAGTACACCACATTCTCATGGATAAATGTGTATTTATATGTTATTTATTGTTTAAAAACTAGGAAAATTTTAATTAGCGAAAATCGCTTTTTACATCATTTTCGAGATTTCCACCGATATCGTTGATACCCAATATTTCCCTGATATATCAATTTTCAGGTTGACCGATAAAATAACGATATCAATATCTCAAAACTTTATTCACTACAAAGATGAAAGACCCACCTAGACCTAACCTACTTGTTATCGCTAAGTGGATCTACCAGCTACCATATTCCATGAGAACTGAGATTAGTCATCTCTTCCTTCATTGCAAACCGTTGTCCAATACCGTAGGGTGCCTTGTTATGATTGAGATGGAAATCCAATGACCATAAAGCCTTGACGAATTGTTTGTAGGACTATCCAATACCAAAGAAGGAAACTATCACAAAGATCAAGTACAGTGTGCACTATCTTTTTCCTGTCTTAAGGGCTATAAGGATAGCTGGCACATAACGACCAGATTATTTCCTAAGCCATTCCCTATGGTAGTACCTTCAGAGGAAGAAATGTTGTCAATTTGTAAAATCTCTATTCAAGTTCCAACCTTAATAAGAGGAGGTATTGGCTCAGAAGTGGGTTGTCTTCGTTGATACTAAGTATAAACCGTGTGTCTTGAGAAACAAGAACATTATTTATTAAAAGTGGTGTGTAGCCTTTGAAATAGTAGGATGCGGAGAAACATGGGTATATAGACTAAAAAAGAAGGTGATACACTCAAAGGAGGCAATAATTGCACAGACTACACTAATGTTGTGCTTTCATAACATTAGGTTATATTGATGATATACCTAACAATTCCTATCATATGAGTGCCTTCTCCCTTCCAGAACCAAATATATGGAACAAATACAACAAAATCAAATACTTTGGAAGGAACTCGAATAACCTCTTTCCAAGGGACTCACCGCACTGGTGTCATACATCACCTAAAGAAGTAGACAGCAAAGTCTAGAAGCAACAATAGCATTCGGGGATTGGATTAAGTGATAAACACCCTTTCTTTTAGGTCCACACAAAGTTCCTCCCAATCAATATGTCCTTAAAAAAGTAAATGACATGATGTCAAACATAGCTCGACAGTTGAGTTACTTACAAATCTAACTGACGGATAAGAAGCTGATGGGAAATTCATGAACAAATAAAACATTAGTGAGCTTGATGTTTGTATGAGGTAACTATTCCATCATCCCTTTACAGGGGATAATATTTCAGCTGCTACTTGGACTCTGTAGTGGTCTGACTTATCGCATCTATCGATATAGACTCTTCTCTCCATAATGACGAGTGGAACCTCTAGTGTCAATTTATCGATCAGTATTAACGTACTTTTAACTTATTCAACAAAGATACTTGAATAGGTGCCAACAATTGTACCAGAGTGATCGTTTTGTTGACAACAAGTAATCACTAGGGTTGAGTATGCTTAAGCAATGACTTAAGTCATCAAAATCTCTTTATGGACTATCACGGATTGATCGTCAATGTCATCACTGACAACATGAGAAGTAGGAGGGTGTCCATTTTTTATAGCAAAATATTTAGTGAAAAGCATAACTCACGTGTTTTGTAAAGCATACCTCAGATGGATCCATCTCAAGGTACAAGGCACGACTCTTTAACAGAAGATTCACCCAATCCTACGATCCATCACAAGGTACCCACTTAAATGGTACGATGGTAGAGCAGTGTGCCTATCACCCAAAAGACCAGGGTTCAAATCCCCCCTTGTAGGGGTTGAGTTAGGTAGTCGACAGCTAGCAAAAATATAGTCGAATCTTTCAACATGGATTTGAGCAAGAATCCATGTCGCCGACCCTACTTATAGTGGGAGAAGGCTTCGTCATTTTTTCTCCCCCGAAAACTCATTTTTGGTCTTTGAAGTCTTCTCATTGGTAATGCATTGTCGAAAGTCTTTACACCAATTGGATGTAAAGAATGTGTTCTTATACCGAAACCTTGAGGAGATCATTTATATGTTTTTTTCAAAACGAATAGATATGTCTTGGAAAAAGTAACCATTAATTAGAATAAGGAATATCACAACATCCCATCAAAAACCCAGGGAAAAAGACAAGACATTTGAACAGTAAGGCCCAACATTCTTTTTATAACAAGCACCTCTAATTTCCCTATAAACTAGACTTCAGCATGTGCCACCCAGAAAATAAGATAGAAAATTTTGAAATGTAAGAGATACCTCGGAAGAATCAAGCTTGTCAAGGAAATAAGTGTATGGGAGTTTTGGACGATAGAGCCACCATCTCTTAGAGATCCACATAGCTCTATTACCACATGAATCATGCATTTTGTCAACTACATCCTTTTGCATGCTCTTCTCTACTTCATCCATTTCAAAGTCAGCAACATATTTAGCTTTCAAATAATCTAGCTCTTCAGCCATATTATCCCTTCTTAGGACCTCTTTCCATATGGCTAGCCTTTCACGCCACGTCATTCCACTTGCAGATGCATCACCTAGTAACAATGAGCATCACCACATAGAACTTAAATAGAAAAGTCAAGAATGCTTGAATATATACAATGGAACATAGCTAAGATGAGCACAACTGAAAACATTGCATTTGAACATAGCAAAGATAAACACAATTGAAAAGTAATCACTCTGAATGCAACCTGTAATTCCCAAAGATTTTTTCAGATCCTCCTTAAC
The DNA here is from genome assembly GCA_037367405.1 of Ottelia alismoides. Lineage (NCBI taxonomy): Eukaryota > Viridiplantae > Streptophyta > Magnoliopsida > Alismatales > Hydrocharitaceae > Ottelia > Ottelia alismoides. Next base: position 1,031,952 of record JAZKJV010001623.1, read on the forward strand.
TCTTGCATTCAGCATCATGTCCTTGTCAATGATGGAGTTGACATCTTCTTGTGGCTCCACGTCATTGTCCCATGCATATTCTCCGACATAGGAGCTATCCTGAACTATTTTCCCATCAGGACCTTCAACAAACTTCTTAATTTTTAGTCCCTTAGGCATCGTTTTCCTCCATATACTTTTCTTAACCCTGGAACACAATAGAAAGTTGTGAAATAAATTAAGACTACTATCACATGATTTTACCCATCAAACAACATCTATTTGGAGGATAAGTAGAAACGATACTTCTAAACTACAATGAAAAAAAAAACACAACCACAATTTGTACGCTTATTGCCATGTGCATCTCAAGAGGGCCTGAAGAATTAAAACAAAATCTAACAAAACCCCAAAAGACAGATTAAGTATTTAGCTATCTAAGCTGTTAAGTTAATGATGACGAATACATTTTCATTGAGACAGAGAAACAAAACTGTCAATTAGATCAGACTTTCTGACTAGATCAGTGTTTACTCATGAAAACAACATATATACACATACTTGAGTGCTATTAAATTAAATGATATTTTACTAGAAAAGCCAAGTAAGAAACTTTTGTAATTTTGATTTGTCATAAACCTTCCATTACTATTGCTCCAGATAGAATTGAGAATCCCGCTTAAAATCCTTCAAAGAGCTTTGCCTAAGTTGGAAATGTCACCCATACAAAACACGAAAGGTGCCATTTTAAATAATTATGTAAAACTTTCATTCTAGATAACGATGATAACAACATTAACAATGTGCATTGAGCATAACTCACTTTCCACTGTAACGATAACAGCATTTGTAATGTGAATTGAGCACAACTTACTTCCTAATGTTACTAGGGGTTGGTTCTGGGATCACGGCCTCCATATAAGCTTCTCTCAGATCTCTCCTGCTTTGCGGATCCAAACGAGGAACCACCATATAGGAGTAGATTCTCCAAGACGATGCAATGACAATAGCACCGTACAAAACCAGCGCACCCACCCGCTTGGCATCCCATTCCTCGGAGTCCTGAGATGCAAAAGATAACGCATCATCACTTCACATTTCACAGGCAATAGACATATAATCCATTTTATCGAAGTGGATTAGAATGTTATGGAAATTCGAGCAAGTACCTTCCATCTTTCCCACTTGTTCCAATCGAGGAATCGAGGTATAAGAGAAATCCTGAACAGATCGACCAGCTCGGCAGTCTTCCTGGCAGACCTTCGAGCCCCGTCGATCAACTCCCCAGCCAATCTCCCCGCATCAAGGCCCGTCTCCTCCTTCAGACGGTGGTTGAAGTTCAAGACGAACCTCTCAGAGCCGCGCCTTATGAAATCCCATCGGGATCGGAATCCTTCCGAGTCATCTCCGTTGGGGGAAGCGACAGCCCGGGGGACTCTCCCTCCTCTGCGGCGGCGCTGTCTCGGAAACCTCCGAGAATATGCGAGCTTGGTGTTCTCCGGGAGAGATTGGGGGAGAATGGAAGTGGTTAGGTGTGGGTTTCCGACGAGGAGGAGTGAGGAGTACATAAGGTCGGAGAAGGAGATGCAGCAAGCGAGTGGGGTGGATGGGTCTGGGTTTTGGGTTTTATCCGATTAAGCACTGGCGTGCATGCCTCAAAGGGGGAGAGCCATAGGGAGGATAAATATGTAAAAGTAAAGTAAGACTAAAGCATGGCTTCAAATTTTAGTGAAATTTGATCGAATTTCTATTGAATGTCGATATCTTGTTGAAATCGAAATTCGATTGAACTGATCAAAATGACCAAAATATGAAGGTCCTGGAACAAAAAATAACTGAAATTTTAGTCAAAATTCGATCCGAAATTCTGTTTCAGTCGGTCACTGAAATGGTGACCGAAACCGGCATTTAGGGACTTGGACTAAAGTAAAGTTAGCTTCACATTTCCTTTGAGTATCATGTTGTACGGTAACAAACTTCAAATTAAGTACAAATTAATATCAGAAATGCATTCTAATATAATCAGATTCAGTACATTCATGTAGAAAATATCATACTACCATTCCAACCCTCTTAAGCATTCAAACAACTACTATTCTTAAAAATGTGATCGTCTTACTAACCTTTTAAAATAAGTTTACTCTAACCCAACACATCTATGATATCGGACAGAGTTGTTCCATTCTAGAAGGATTGGAATGGTAACTGTGATGTGGTATTGTTTATGAGTGACATTGAGTATATTTACTATTACAATATGCTTTTTATGTCGACTTTCTTATTTGAATGTGGTTAGAAATATCACAGTAGAAAAAATGTGGGATGTGTAGCATTAATTCCAACTTAGTAACGCAAAAATAGAGTTGGGAGTAACACAAATCTAATCGTAGGTTGCATTTTAACTATCACCAATAATCATGTCTCCAATTGAGCCTGCAAACACCAGTCTTTACTTTGACTGTCCCAAGTTGTATCTTGAATATCAACTTAAGTGATTTTCAGTATGCATCCATGACGTACAATGTTTTCATAAAGATCTTCGAATTAGAAATGTAATTATCTTTTCATATGCAAAAAACCCTATATATATGTTCAATTTTCACTTTTCTAAACCAACACTTGAATGACTCTTTATATCCTTTAGTGCAAACTCAAATTCCCCCATGCAGACATAACATCTCAAACAAATTGTTATCAATTGTTATGATAAGGATCAGGTTACTCGCTCTTAACTCCTAAAGACCAGAGTTAGCCCTTTCATTCGTCTTTAGTTTAATTAAGAATTGATGAAATCTCTCCGAGTAGAATTTGAACCTAGGACCAATCAGTTTAAAGCTTTATAGGTGGCTTTCCAAGTCTGCTGTCAAATTCCATGTCAACCTTGGATAGGCGATGGAAACTATCAAGCTAGAGCATATCGGTTGAGCATTGAAATGCGTAGAGATCGGAAAAAAACACCAATGATGGAAGCATTCTATTGGTATGAGACTATACACTGAGAGAGAAAACTCAGGGAGAAAATGGGATGATACATCAGTATTCCTAGTTGTAAACGGTGGAACGTCATATCGAGGTGCATCAGGATACTACAATCTCAAAAAAGCAAAAGAAATTCCATATATATGTGTGTGTCTTTTATGAGCTCATCCTTGTCATCATCAACTTTGCAAAGATCCCATTTTATCCCAAAAGTTCATAAAATTAGTCCCGACAACTTCTAATAATGATTTATATCATGATAACTTTTTATTCATCATTCTGAGTTTGATTTGCATACTGTTTATGTTGCTTCCTATTTTATGGCATTTCCCACGAGAGAAAATATCCAACGTGGAATTATTTTAAAGCATAAAATTAGAAAAATGGTTATGTCTAGAAAAAAAAGGAGGTCGTTATAAATCAGGAAAATAAGTATGATACATATCATTTATGTTAGCTTTTATTACTCGCTTTCTAGATGATCCTTCTAAAAAGATAAAATAGGTGACATGTTAAGTAAGCTAAGATTCAGAGAAGTTACGAAAAGCTATAGAACTTTTCAACTCTCTATGACATTCGAATAATATTATTAGTTAATTACTTTGCACCCTTGATTATCATAATTATATTGCCCTCTCTTACAATGATAAAGAAGAATGTTCTTTTTTACCCTAAAAACATATTTTATATGAAAAACTATAACCAATTGTAATTATATCTCGATTAATATTTACTATAATTAATATATTAATTACTTCCACATTCTTTGTTGCAACTATAGGGTCTCGAAGCAAAAGGAGATTTTACTCATTGGCGTCAATTAGGGGGGTTTGAGTACTTTTATTTTCTATTTCTCTTCATGGTGCTTTCGAGATAATAGATTTTATGCTACGCTAATTTAAACTTGCTTAAAATGGACAAAATTCTTCTATTAGAAACACATAAAATATTCGTCACTACAAGAAAGGGATATTGATAACCCCACCATTTATTAATTTAATAGTAATAGAAATATGTATCCTACCCAGATAAAATTTATACATCACTCTCAAGATAATGTTGAACTTGGTAAAATGATTTTGTTGAATGGTTGAAAAAATAGATTGTTCAAAAAATACATTGAATGCTAAGATTACGCAATGAACTTATGTTAGTGGATTCGTAATCTAAAGTTATGGTGATGCTCCATAAGAAATGAAATAATAGTGTAGAACTAGGATAGTTATTGGGGTACTACAAATGCAATTATGAAAAGGCGCATAATAGATCGACAGGAACATCATAAGCTGTCAAATTTAAAAGCCACCAACAATTGCATGTACTATGGCATGTATCGTATACTTAGCAATTCTAGAACCGTCAATGAGCGGTGAGCCGACAGATCCTTCGCAACTCCGTCGGAAAAAATACTTGAATGGTCATAGTATTGTTGCAGGGCAAGCTGTAGAAACTATTGCGAGACAGCCAAAAGCATAATATAAAATATGGCATACTTTATCACTAAGTGTGGCTTTCATGATTTTTTAACAATTTACAGTTTTGTCATGGCATTACCACTTTTATTTGTGAATACTTTTGTTTAATTTAATACTAGAAATAAGAAAAAAAGTTTGTTGCATTTTTTCTTATTTTGTTAACTTAGAATCACAATTCTCTATATAATTTGAGTAGCCAATGATTTTCTTCCATGTTACAAAATATGGTTTGTTAGGACTACATTACCTAGAATACAATGGGTTCTTCATAAAGTTGATATTTATAAAAGTAGAAACTATAGCAGTTAAGAAATTATTTCCTTTCAAATAAGAACCAGTTTATCCATGAGTATGTCATGAAGTTGCAATAGTTGTACATGTGAACCAATCTCCTGAAGAAAAATAAGTACAAGGAAAGAGCGGCCAAGTCACAATAAATATTTATAATTATGTTCACTTTTTTGTTCTAAAGAAGAGAAGATAATCCCCCACAATTATAAATCTTTCTTTGAAATTTTTTCCTAGGGTTAAGAAAGCCTCCCACTAGATCATCTGATAAGGTCCCGACGAAAATCTGATTGTTGTGAGTAACCGATCAAAGATACTTTCTCACTTTTTTATTTTTTTACTAATATGATAAAATAAAATAATACTGTTCTATAAAATTATATATAAGAACAACAAAATAAAATAACAACAACAATAATAATATATAAAAATATAAAAATGAAATTATAATTTAAAAACATCTAAAATAAAAAAGGAATTAGTTCAAATAATTATTTAAATTTCGCCATGCATTGTATTTAATATATATTTATATATACGTGTTTATGTATGTAAAAAATATTTAATGTAATACTAAGAATAGCTATTTACGACAACATGCAATTTGTACCACCAAATGCACCTACAACATGCATGTGTTTAGCTATTTCAACTATATCTTTCATTCTGGTAGGGAAACAATAGGGAACCCATCTTTGATTTGCCAACAAAATTGGAATCCATTTATTTCTCTCAAGGGTCGCTTGCTTTGATTTTGGCAAATTTCATGTAAGAGGTTTTATATAGTCTTGTGATATGGGTGTCAGATGTCAGGAATCGATTTAATTCTAATTATGTTTGTTTTGTTTGAAAAAAAGGAAGGATTTCAAATAATCAATCCATTTTTTTGGCACTTGTATGATTGATATGAGTGAATAATATACATAAAATATATAAAGTATATTAAGTTAAGAAGTTAAGTATTAACTATTCATATTAACTAGAATAATGGTGATTTAAGTAGAATAATTATAAAATCAAATATAATAGAAAGGTTTCTAATCATCCATTGGTGGGGTAACTAACCTTATGATAAGCAAGAAATCGAAATATTGGACAGAGGATTCAAAGTTTTAGTTCAACATACACATAAGATTATATGTTGCAGTTAAATATCACTTGTACTTTAATGCAAATGAATTAGTTTTTAAGAAAAAAGGGGGCCTCTATCATATAGGCGTGTGCCCAAAAAATTCACCATTAATCATCAAAAATCATTACAAAGCTTGTACCAAACAAGAAAAAAGAAAATCAAGAGTTACAAGTTCCAATAAATATTTATTTTTTGGTTTTAAATGTATATACTATCCGAGACCAACAATAAGAAATAAAATTTTCTTACACAGAAGTATTTACGAGCTTTGTGGGGAAGAATGATGGTCTTATAGAAACAATTAGGGGATTTAAATTGGTCTTTTTTAAAGAACTATATAGTTTTCCCGAGCAGGAATTCTACTTTAAAGAACTAGGCGGATAAATGGATTGTGTTTTCGATCTCTCCCGCATCTGTATTTATATGAGTATTTCAAATTTACAATAAAGTCTATTTATTTTATTATTCTGCACAAACAAAAACTATTACATATCATGGTATAAACATGTGTCATGCACTAGAAGTAACGATATCTGCATATTTATTATAATTGACAATAATTCATGGGACTTGCTTCCCTATACTTTTGGTTTTTAGGAGTAGGTAAACATATTGGATTCAAGTTGTTTTTTATCCTACAAAAGATCCGAGATTGTTCTCGATGTTTTGATTTGAATGTAGTAGGCTTCGAGATGTTTCTCCCAAGGTATGAATGGTTTAAGTATATTACACATTGTAAGACATTGCTTAAGCCGTTAAGAGATGCATGAACATTCTCGAAGGTGTTATTCACCATTTACAAAAATGTAGAAATTCGACATTGCACACCACTTATCTTAAGTATAATAGCCGATCATATGTGTAGAACTAACTTCTGGATTGAACACATTGTAAAATATATTTTAGAAGCATGTATTCCTCTAAAGGGTTGACTATGGATGTAAAGATCTTTATCGATACATTTAAAATCATATCTTGCCATAATCTCTTTAAGAGTCCTGACACACTAGTTTACTCGAAAGGGGCTCAACGTATGTATACCTTGCATGCTTATGCATTCCTAGCACTAGACTTGACTACTCAAGCTGAGTTATATACCAACACATCACATGGTTCTCCTTCTAGTTATCAGTTCATGAGCCTTTGCTCATGGAGCTATATTTTTCATTACATACTACAATCGTGTGACTTAACTTAAATTAATAAAATGCAATGATATTAGTTTGTTAGTGGGAAAAGAATCTATCATATCTCATTTAAGTTGGGATAGCTTGTTTCCATGGTTCCATACATTAGGAGTTGATATTCATAACGACTTCATGCTCACGGCCGATACTCGTAGAATGAAATCGATAGAAGGTAGACTAGGCACATGTTCCCATATATCTCCCCCTCTGGGTATTTATAGATCAGACAAACCAAAAGTTCGAAATGTTTTAATAAGATTCAGAAACTATATCTGCCCTTGAATATCGAATGTGTGGTAGGCCCACCCCCTCCTCTCGCTGGAGTGTGTTAGACATCCTTCTTCAGAGGTATCATAGTGTATAACACTAGTCAACTAGGCTAGTTCAAGAGGCTTTGCGGAAGGTCCATAATTACGTGGTGAATAAGCGCTTTCCTTTCCTCGGCATAGTCAACTTAGCTATCACAGGTTGATTCATCCCATGCTCTTTCAAAGGATGAAATAAGCATCGTCTTGGTAAGGTGCCCAGAGCTGAACTAGAACAAATGTGATAGAAAGCCCGATTATGTATGAGAAGATAGCGTGCGCTAGTTAAAACCTTCTAGCCTTGATGATAGTAGCTCGCTTATCAATCATAGAAAATCACATAATCAAGTTGACTAAACCCCAACCACATTATCACTATATTAATGTTAATAAGTCCATAGATAAATATAGATTATATAATAATTGCAACACCATGCTTGGGTCAATCTCGTGCAGCCTATATGAGGTTATAACATCATGTATTTTATGAGATCGATCGAACAACTCAATCACCTAAATTGGGCCTAACCTTAATTGATCAACTCAACTTACCTAAATTAAACATTAATTCAATTAGAATCGATTAGGGTGCGATGCTAATTAAGAAAGGGGTTAGTTGGATCTTAATTATTTAGTGAAATTGATGTCATGTCAGTTAAATGGTTGTATGTCTAATTGGATCCCATTGTTTTATGTAGATGATGATGACAAATAGAATTATGTGTTTAAGACCACGATTACCATTAAAAATTGATACGATCACATTTGATAATAGAAGTTATAAATATTGTGGTCCTAGTGGCTCCAAAATGTGTACAAAGAGAATTCTAAGTCATCTCAAAGGTAGGTCAATTGAGTTGATTATCAAAAATGCCACATTTAATTAATATATGAGATTTTATTCGGTAATTTTCTCTATTTTAGGAGGTTTTTTAGATTGTTAATATTTTCTGAAAATCGATTGAAATTAAATTTATTCTGAAATTACATGAAATGAGAATATAGAAACAATTTTAAGAAACATTACATCAAGTTTACTATCTAAAATGAAATTCAAAGATAAATCAAATTGAAAAGAACATGGGATTTTTTGCCCTGCTGACTGTGTATTTTTTGCCTAACTTATAAAAAAATAAAAGAGTAATGATCCAAATGCTATCTGGAAAAAGTTATAGGTTTAGCGATAATAGAAATAAATTTATATGCTACTTAATATAAATACATGAAATAACTTACATAAGTTACTTAATACTGAAATAAGAGATGGGAGAATTATGTTACTAACCCAAAAATTGAGAAATAGCATTTTAGTATAAAATAAAAAAATAAAAGGCAATTGCCATAGTTTTTTTAGGAGCTGTTAAATGATGGAGAAGATATACAGGGCATCCGTTTGTGATATGGTGCCCTCAATGTGTATATTACGATGCAAGGATGCCACATGAAGATGGAACCGGATCCTCTGCAGTACTGCAAAGGCCTGTTGTAAAAATTAGGTGTCGTGAGTCATTCGATCAAGATCGAGTGGTTCACATGAAATCAAAGTATTTTTGAGTCCTTACTGTCGAACTGCTCCATATTCATCGAGCGGCTCATGGTGCGCCAATTTTCACACCCAGCCTCTATAGTACTGCAGAAGATCCATGCTCACATGAAGATACCTTTTTTGGATTTTGCATTCGATCCTTTTATACAAGGATTAAAAAATCCGATAATAAGCCGGACTTACGTTGATTCTAGTCTGATTAGATCGAATCAGTGCATGGTCTGAAATGGTCGATTTGATCATGACATGAGCATATGTCAACTTCTATCCGTCAAGAAAAAATTGGACTGTTCATTTTCTATGGGTCGAATTGATTGGATTAATCGATCTATTAATAAAAATATAAGTTTACTAATTTTATTTTAAATATACATATATGCAACTTTGACCTGAAAAAGAGGCCACAACATATGACAACATGGACACCATAAGAATCCATTTAAATGAACTTATATTTTCTCCCTATGATAACAAACCGTTTGAATTTCACAATTTGAACCCTTCCTTAATTTACAAAGATGGGAGCTTTCCTTTTAAATACCACATCTTATACGGAGATTTGATAAGCATGAGAAGTCTTGTATTGACAATCAACATGTATTCATTCATTTTAGTTTTGACACATTCAGATTCGTGGCAACTGAAGCAGTAGTGCTTTCAAAAGGATCTAAAGAATTATGCATAACAATGTTATGGTTCACATATCTATAGATGTTGTATTTCGAAAATTTGGATTTGACATCCAAGAGAGATTGACGGCGCAACTTGTTGCCCGTCTTCCATCAATCTCTCTGTAATAGCTTATTGAATATTTTTTTGCTTACCTATACAGAATTAGCAGACGTTACTGCTCTGACCATGTGAACTGTCCACTCACATATTCATAAACAGCAATAAGAAGTAATGCAAGCAATCATCTGAAACTGCAAACATTCTCTCACCATCCATTTCGATGTCGCATCAAATTCAACAACAGGATGTTCAACTCTACTCTTACATTGATAGATGTCGGATTATTCAGATGGACACGAAAAGATCTATCAGGAATGGCAACACTTAAACAACGCTGATCAGTAAAAACAAACGCACATCGAGGGGCCACCACTGAAGGTCATGCACTTCCCTCCCATGTCTAACTTCAAATCGTGGCAATGCTGATTGCAGTCTTGGAATTTGGAGCATGGCCCTTGGATCGCCTGCCAATACTGTAACGGATGGCTTGCATCTGCAGTTGCATCCATCACTGCATTGCGAATTATTTCAGATCTATGATTAGAAATAATACGAATTACTGCTGCAATAATTGGTTGTACAGTCAAGCTGGATGTGCTGGAAGTTGATCAAAAGCACGCGTAGTTTCATCGTCAAATAAATCAAAGTTTCATACACAATTAAAGACATGAAGTCAAGTATTACAAGGACGCGATTGTCTTTATTTTCTATAGATTGGACTGGTTTCCTTTTAAACTTGTCATTTGCTTCTCTTTTTGGCATCTGAACCATCATCAATATCTTCTGTTTTGATTGTATTGTGTGTGTAGAATTTAATACAGATATCATCAACAATCACAGTGCAGCCTACCACTGCTTTTAGAATGGTCGCAAGCTGGATGTAAGAAACCTATAGTTAAAATATTTCTGACATGTAGTTTTGAGGCTAAGTTTATCCAATACTACTGATCAAGAAGATATATACGAATGTTTGAGTTATAGAGTTTGGGATTCCAGAGAAAAACAAATAGAAGAAAGCACCTATAGAGGAATCTGATGGCATGGCCAAAAGAACAGCAATGATGAGCAGAAGCAAATTTTTCAGCATGATTGAGGCCATTCGTTAATGCTTTTCCTCTGAAGAGGAGTTGTTCTGATTCAGTGGTGTTTAGAAGACTAGTGCAATAGATAGGAAGAGAATTTTATATGCAGCTGGAAGACCAAGTGTTGTCGTTCTTCCCTATGAAATGGAGAATATGGAGATCGATCGGTCAATGTTCCCAATCTGACATTTATTATGACAGGTCACTTCGCTGAAAGATAGGCAGAAGACGTTTTGAGATTTAGTACTCAAGATGGCTTTCTCTTCTGAAATTAGTAGAGTAAAGACCCGCTTATTTTAGAATAAATTGTATTATAATTATAATACTTTTAGGCCTTGTTTGATTTGAGAATAGGCCCTGAAATAAGGGGCTAATTCTCCTCCCGACACGGTTGTCAGTGGTACGAATATTCTCCATTATTATATCTTATTTCACTTTTATTCCTATTTTTATCCCACCTTACCTACCATTATTTTACCTTATTCTTCTTATTCCTATCCTCTAGCCGAACGGATAATAGACCCTTATTCCCCTTATTTTCCATCCTTATTCCTGCTTATTCTCCTACCGAACGGGCCCTTATAGATGCCATTTAGAACATCAAGGTATGAGGCGTGTGCACCCAATGATCGAGTTGGGTTGGACTTAAATAACCCGTTTATCTTAGGCTCGTATAATTAATCAAAGTGAGGTAATGGTTTGCTTGGTAAACTTGTGTGAATATAAGTACTTATCTTCATTAATTTTACAAGTATGCATGAATTATATAGTTAGAGGAAAGGGAGCTTAGTGAAGTAGGTAACCTTACCTACTTTACATCTATTTTTAGTATTTTTTTTGAAAATACCACCGTGAATCTTCATAACTATATTACCCTAATATGTCATTCAAATTTCGTCAGAAACAGAGACTCTTACGGCCTCCATCTAGACAGGCATTTTTTAACAGTCACATATTTGCTATATTTTACATATTTTGGATGGAGGCCGTAGGAGTATCTGTTTCTGACGAAATTTGAATGGCATATTAGAGTGATATAGTTATGAAAATCCGTGGTGGCATTTTAAAAAAAATAAAAAAATTGTGAAAAATAGATGTGAAGTATGTAAGGTTACCTACTTCATAAAGTAGGCTCCCTTTCCTCATATAGTTATTATATGTAACTATGTATGTGTATGTAAGTTTATTTTTAGTAAAGTCTGATCTTCGAAGTTTTTAAAATCTAATAATAATATCATCCATACTTAGAGTTTGGTTGGCCTGCATAAAAAATGAAATTCTCTAGGAGGAAGTTGTTAGAGCTTGCCAACCAAAGAGCGATGGCCAGATAAAATATGATTAATATAGGAGCTCCCATTAGTGTGAATAGGATTTCTAATCGAATTGGATATGTTCAAATTTGATTAGAGTTTTTTCAGTAATAGTTTCTGAAGATGTTAGCACAATTATTCAAACAATTCGATATCTTAATGAGCTTGACATAAACCTAACATATGATCGTTTGACACATGTACCAATTTGACAACCTCCGCATGTAATTGCATATTTGCATGTTTAATATTAAAGTTGAAATTTCATTTCCCTAAACTAAATTAATGAACAATGAATCTAAGCTTATTTCTTACCAGTAAAGCCAAGTTTCAACAATATATCCATATACATAGCTAGTGTACCAAATAAAATGAGCGTAAAGCATCAAGAAAGCATACTGAAGATTGATTTAGTACCCGAATTGGAGATTGGACACGCTTCTGAAACTTATCAAAACATAAGTTCGCATTTAACAAATATATTCTTATAGTATTGTATTGAGATATGCTTTGAGAATTCAATATCCGAATACTGAATGGTGGCACGACTGAGTTCTGGAGATCTATTAGGTCGATGGGGATGAACTCGGCAGATGACGTTTCTTTACCATTTGTGGCACTTTGGGCCATATGGGGAGGGAGAAATGATCTGATTTTTAAGAACCAAAGGTTTTATTCCGAAAATGTAATTGCCTCTTGTATCTCTCTTTATCGTTTCTGGTCTACAAGGTAATGTATATCTTCATATTTTTATAAATTAAATGTTTGGCGGTGAGTCCCAGCTCGGGAGTTCACCCTTTTTCCTCTAAAAAATAAACGGATCTTCGCTGACCGGATCCACGGAGGCATGAGAGGAATTTAAAAAAGAGGGGAAGCTCAACTTGGAGAGGATGTCAATAATGGAGATGATGACGGTGGCGACCAATTAAAAAGGAAAAAAAGCAGCACATGTTAAACAAGGAAGTAAGCAAAATATTTGGGACCAATCGTTGTTTGATGCTTGCTTCTTTTCTTTCTTTTTCCTTTTTTTCAATTTTAGTTTACTTTGTTGGTGGTTCAAAAAGCCTGTTTGCAATCGTAAAACATTGATAATTGATCTCATGCTGGGGCACTTTTACCTAGATTAACGTATCCAATGATAAATTAGTCGCATCATATTTACATCGTATATTTTGTTGCTATTTATTTTACTTTTCTATCCATTTTGTTGTGAGATAAACGCAAACAAACAGCCCGCGTGCACACATATTAACAAGGTTCACCTGTCTACATGATTTTTAATGGTATATATCCCCCCTTCTTTTACTCGTTTTGTGCCTCTAGACTAGAGCTATCTCTTGATGGTAGAATACTGTTAGCCGAGGTGTTCAGTCTCCAATGACCGCGACGGATAGAGTTATTCTCCTTCATTGTTATTTTCTTTCTCCACTCCCGTAAGTTCATTTCACGGTAAAATATACCCAATGAACTCTTTTCTTTTTTTGAAAACTTGCAATTGTCTGATCCACATCCAATCGAATGCCACTTAGTTTGATCCTTCTTGAACTTCTCCGTGAATCAAGTTTTTTGTTCTTCCAAGATTGCTTGTCATTTCCTTCTCAAGATCAAACATGTTGGAATCTGATCACAAGGACAATATAACAACTCACTAATAACATATATTAACAATACACTGTTATACAATACAATATCCCAAAGTATACGCTACTTCACATACATACTCTCACTTATACTCTCTAACTATATATACAACACTTAAGCTCTCTATACTTTCCTCTCCAATATACTTGGGGGCTATCAAACTCTCTTGGTTCCTCTCTTGATTGATTACACTCCAACCTCGAGGGCCCTATTTATTGGGGCCAATGGAGTACACTAGAACAAGTGACGACTTTTAATGAAGCCAACTTTAGAGATGGCTTCTAAGGAAGACAACAATAACTTCTCAAAGGAGCGAACATAGAAGTGACTTCTCAAAGAAGCCAACATAGGGATTTCTCTAAAAGCTTACTTAAGTAGAGGAGATGTTGATTTTTAAAAGAACAGTCAGCTATGTATCCCTTGAAAGTAAGTAGAATGTTTGCAAGTAGGTCGTCAAAGTCAACGTTTTCTTGCGTAAATCAGGCATACAGGGACGTGATTAATTCCTGCATATAGATCACGCAATACCTCCGCCTGATACACAATCCATTAAGATTATTCCTTACTTCCGGATCATTAAATTTTTATCACATGCAGCTGCATATATTTTAGTCCCACGCCGCCGAGGTTGCACATATCCATTTCGGTTTTGCATTCGGCACAGACGTATCTGGGATTATCAATACCCCGACTTTCCCAGGAAATGGCTCCAGTTTTTACTGCATGAACATGATCAGGAAGTAACGGGGAAGTTATGATTATTTTATTTCTTGGATCTATGTCCGAATCGCACATCCTACTCAGAATTTGCTAATGACTTTTTTAAACTACAATGGACTGATAAAAACTTATATTTATCAGATAATTTACGTGAGTTTTGCTTGGCAGACGATCCTGCTTCAACCATGAATGTGAACTGCAACACCCCCCCCCCCCACACACACACACGTAGTTAAAACTTAAAAAAAAATGCAAGTAATCATCTCTGATAATTCAAACATCCTCCGACGTTCCATTTCAATAATGCATCAAATTCATTAACAAGAATATTCCAACTCTATTCTTATTCGTGCCTCCAACATTACTGATGCTGAAACTAGCTAATTAGATTCTTAGGAGAAATCGCAGCAGCACATCAAGGGACCGCCAGGAGAGATGGTTCTGCAGCTCCCTCCCAAGGGGTACCTTACAGAGAGGCAGTGCTGGTTGCAGTCCGGGAAGTTGGAGCATGGCCCTTCCACCACCGTCCACTGCCCAGGACGTCCCCCATCCGCAGCTGCATCGCAAGTTAATTATTTGAGATCATAGAAATGTCAAGGATTATCGAAACATTGTTTGAACTGTCAAGCTGCTGGAAGTTGATGATATACAAATGCTTGCTTGAGCTTGGAAAGCTATAAAAAATAAGTAGAAGACATCAACTGTATATATATACGAACCTGATGTCACGACCAAAAGAACAGCGACAATGAGCAGGAGCAGATTCTTCAGCATGCTTGAGGCCATTTGTTGATACTCATTCTCTGAAGATCTATTGTTCTTCAGTGGTGTTGAGAAGACAAGCGCGATCAGGGAGAGAGATTTATAGGCAGTTGGACTCCTCAAGAGGAGGGAGATTGGTCAGATGACTGAGGGAGGGAGGAGCCGATGCAGGGGAGGGGCAAATTGGAAAATTATTAAAGAGTCCATATCATTTTTAACCTTTTTTTTTTGAAATTTCCATATAGAATTGGATTTGCCATCCAAAAGGGATTGGCGGCGCAGCTTGTTGTCCGTCTCTCAATATTTTCTTTGTAATATGTCCTGATTTAAAAAAGGAACACGATTTCTTTCCCCATTTTTTAAATTTCCCACCACCATTCCTTTCTCATTTTCCGAATTTACTAAAGGCCCGCCATTCCTGTTAGAGATGCGAAAGGACATATACAGATAGGGACACAGGTGTTAAACATCACCATCTATTTTTAATTATGAATATGAAAGTGAATATAGATATTGACAGATATAAAAACTATATTGTTATCTTTAAAGAACGGATATAGATGTAAAATGGATATTGATCGCGTATGAATAATACTAAAAATACTTTACATGTTAGCTTGAATATACATGTATTGGATAGATGCACATCATATGAATATATTAAATATATTTACATCATAAATATGTTGGAATAAGCGCTATTCCTGTTCGGTTGGATGTATAAGAATAAGGAGAATAAGGTGGAATAAGCGTAGGTAAGTGTTATACTCTGTTCGGTTGGCACATAAGGGATAAGGAATAAGTGTGATAAGTTAGCGGATAAAGAGGAATGCGGAAAGAGTGGAATGGAAATACGGGAGTGTATAAAGAGGAATAAGGGAAGAAGGGGGTAAAGGAAGGTGAATAAGGAAGTTGACATGAAGAAATAAGGGAAGAGGGGAATAAAGGTTTGTTCCGATCACTATTTCTCTACCAAACATGCCTTAAAGAGATTTTTACAAAATTTCATCTCAGAAAGGTGTACAACACATCTTAATGGGGCTCCTATTTTGTAACTTAATGCTCTTATATTTCTCAAATAGGATCAAACATTCTGTTTGAGCAAAAAGTCAAAATCTAGGAGTAAATAAGTTCCATAATATAGGAGACCACAATCGTTGCCAACTTTATAAGACATTGATATGTAGTTTGGTGCCTTGAGTAATTGTTCATCTTTGAAGATCCTCTCATTTTCTAATATTCCTCTAATATTCTCCGAAGTGCATCTAACTATTAT
The DNA here is from genome assembly GCA_037367405.1 of Ottelia alismoides. Classification (NCBI taxonomy): domain Eukaryota; kingdom Viridiplantae; phylum Streptophyta; class Magnoliopsida; order Alismatales; family Hydrocharitaceae; genus Ottelia; species Ottelia alismoides. The sequence continues at coordinate 1,048,366 of JAZKJV010001623.1, forward strand.
TATTTTATAAATGTTTCATTTATCAAGGAATCCTCATCTGAGTTTCTCGTACACTACTTATATACATTGTAAACCTTTCATCCATCAAGAATAACCACTCATATTATCCATGCGATTTGAACTCATTACACAAGATCAAAATAACCCTTTTCTCATCAAGGGTTGTTTACTCTCAAACCAATTTCATAATTTACAGGGTCTATATGTTAAGATTAGGATCATATTAGGACAGGTAATACTAATAGGATTGGACTCCTAATCCTAATAATAGTTGAATTGTATTCTATTTATATTCTAAAGGGAATAAGACTATGTCTTGTAATTGGACTATATAAAGGGGGTGAAGGCATTGCCTCAACACCACCATAGGAACAATGTAACCCTTGGAGAAAGGGGAGATACAGAGAGAGAAGAAACAAATAAGAGAGCGAGAGAACGAAGAGAGTTGTATTCGTTATAATTTATAGTGATCTTTCTTATTCAGTGATCGCAGAAGGTGACCGACTGCTATTATATCTATTTGTTCTTTCTTTCACGTGCTTCCATGGTCGTGGTCGATTGCACATCTGCTTGATTGCGCATACGCATTCATATCCAAGGATTCATCCAGTATCCGAGTAAAGGCAATACCAAATCGTGTCCCAACAACTGATATCAAAATAGAGTTGATACCACTTTCGTATCCCATCACTGTATTGGCATTCACATTTAATTAGTAATCTATAACGTGTTTTTCTACATTCCTGAGTTCCCGCATGTTTATAAATCTCATTATGGATCGTATCTCTAGAGCCGAATCCCCTTTTGTTATTCTTACTGTTTCCATTTGATCGATGATCGTATAGTTTACTCGGGTTTGATTAGGTCATTTTAAGTGTATAAGCTTCATTATTAAATGTACTTGCTGCTTGCTTTGTACGTAGATGATCATCTTTTCATACGTATGGTCTTTTTAATGTCCACTGATAAATACGCAGTTTTTTTAGTTACGAATTCGATGATATATTATTTGAGTTAGAGTTCAAATTTTATCCAAAAGTTATCTGATTAATTTGCGACAATAAGCATCAACTCTCATTCCAAACTTTTCTTTTATTTCGCATAACTGTCGATATGAATTTAAACGTATTGTTCCTCCTATTTTTGCATGCATCAAGTTTTCATAAAAAAAGTATATTTGTTAATATACAATCAGATTTTTTTGGACATTATGCACAACGAAATCTCAAACAATGCTTTTAATCACTGTTATCTCAGTTCATATTACACGTGCTAATATATTATTTTTTGACGAAATCTCGAACAATGTTTTTAATCACTGTTATCTCAGTTCATATTACACGTGCTAATATATTATTTTTTTGATAGAATTGATGACGGATGATTGATTTATTTATTTCTTTTAAAAAGATAAGAAGTGGACCCACGGATACAGATGAGTGAGAAAGGGTGGGTTACCCGAAAGGGGTCTTAATAATTAATATCGTTGGTAAGCCTCGTCAATAAAGTAGTATGCAAACATGAATTTAAAAATAATTGCGGTACCAACCGCATGTTTTCCCTCTGTTTCTGTGATCATCCTTATTAACTTATTATACTTTCATTTTAATATTATATTATATTATGTGGCCGGAAAGGAGTGTGCGCATCGCCAATCCTACGAATAGCTTATTGATATATATCATCGATACCCTTCAATAAAAGATAAATACAATAAAAGTGCATACGGATGCCCATTTCTCATGTTAACTTTACGAAGACCCCGTCAAAGATTCCATGTTGCAAAATGGACCCCACGAATATCCTACCAATCTTTTCTTACTATCTAACTAATATTGGTTGTTACTTTCCACTACTGTTCGTTCACATGCTGTCCAATATTTTCATTCAATAATGTGCTCCGATCCGTCGGTTGGAGATCTGTGGCTTCTCAACTGTTCATTGTTGAGAATAACACATGTACCCGTCGTCTACCACATTGAATTTAATTTTTGAAAAGACGACTTTAGTTATGTATTAATTATTTCTTATAAAAGCTACTCGTGAACTACCCATCAAATATATTTGTCATTATTACTGAAGTTTCTTTCTTAAATCTTTATAAAAACGAACATCAAATTAAGAAAACCTGAGTTAATATTGTACAAAGAAATTAGATATCTCTCCATATGTTTAGAAGATTGTCTTCTTCTACCAATCATTTTTTTGTGAAAGGTAAGTAAGTATATTGATTTGAGACCTAAAAACAAACAAACTGAAGTATTAACCCCCCTCACAAAAACCTCACAGATGGGGAGGTTTCTACCAACCATTTTGCACACACGCTTTACAGTGCAATGAGCGTGTACCCACTAGTTATTTTATAGGGATTTTTAACCGGCGGAGCCTATAATCTTTGCCAATGACCTCTACGACCTTTGAAACATTGATATTCATCCCTCGACTCCGTAAACTTGTTAACTCTTATCCTACAAACCCTCTGGTTAACCCCCATCTATTTACTCGCTAAAACTAACCGGACTCCGTTATAGAGTTTTATACTATACCCATTTTATTCGTCAAATTTACAGTCAATGCCATTCCGCCTCTCCCTCCTCCTCATATCTGTTTCCCACCCCCTCGCCCTCCCCGTCGTCCTCCTCGAAGCCCCAGCCCCCGCTGCGTCGCTCGAAGCCCCAAGTCGAACCCACCTCCCCCCTGGTCAGGTCACGCTGCGTCGAAACCCCCCCGGACTGCTCGAGCCCCCCAGCTGATCGCCGCTCGAAGCCACCCCCACACCCCCCCGGTCGAATCTCCCCTGCTTGAGCCCCCCACTGCGCATCCGCCCGAAGCTCCCCCCTCCGACGCCGCCTCCCCTGCTCGAGGCCCCGCTACCAACCGCTCGAAGCCCCCTCCCCCCCACCCCAAGCGCCACCTCCTCTGTTCCCGCTCGAAGCCCCCTTGGTCCGCCTCAACCCTTGCTTCGGCCCTCCTCCCCTCACGGGTCTCCTGCTCGAGCCCCCTCCACCCCAATCGCCGCTCGAAGCCCCATCACCTACTGCTGGAAGCCTTCGTCGCCTCCCCTGCTCGAGCCTCCAGTACGTTTTTTTTATCTTATTTAATTCTAACCATCCGATCGTGGTTGGTTAGAATAACTCATTTTTAACCTAAAGAAGTTAACTTTAGATGTGTCAATTTAACGGTAGGGTTCGTGAGGTAAGACGGAGTAAGTTTACATGATCGAAAGAGGAATATCGATGTTTCAAAGATCGACAAAGATTATAGAGTCTGCCCGGATAAAAATCCTTATTTTATAGGCACATGTCAATTCATGCGTTGCTATCTCTAGAAAGGTGGGTGTTATTTTTGGTCTAATTGCAACTATATCCCCCTAGATACTGGTGGAGTTTGATAAACCACAGAAAGTGCGGAAGCGATAAAGCGGAATCAGAATCTCACCCAAAATTAGAATCTGGCGGTAAATGAGGAGGTGTCGACATCCCATTGCACCGCTGCCGTCACGACGGTCTAATCATTATCCCCCCACCGCAACCCCTACGCGCCGCTATTACTCCACACACTTCTCCATCTCCCATATTCTCGTCTCCATCCATCCATGGCCGACGACCTCGAGGACGCCCAGTTCTGGCTCCCCTCCCGCTTCCTGGAGGACGAGGCTCCTCTTGAAGTGGACGACGACGACGAGGAGACCAATCTCGCCATATCTAATGAAGACCACCAACAGGTGAGATCTCACGAATCTTAGATTACCCACTTTCCTGTGTGAATCCCATGGGTTCTGTTCTCTGTGCAGAAGGTGATGGCTTTCTCGCCACAGTCGTGCCTGTACGGAATGAGAAGCTGGAGCACATCGGGCTCAGACGGGGGAACCTCGCAGGACTCCTCTGCTCTGGACCAGGACGACAACCCGTGGGATCTGCTCAGCGTCGTCGGACCGGACGAGGAGACCGAATCTGATGCGCAGAATCTACGTATACCCGAGGTAATTTACATTATTTTTCCATAATTCTCGCAGATCCCTCCTGCATAACCCTGAACTGCGTCGCTTGTGAAATCCAGCAAAAGAAGAAGCAGAGGAGGAAGGCGTGGGGAGCTGCGGTCAAGACGCCTCTTGGGTTGCCCGCCTCCGCTTGGCCACCGCTGACGCAGTCGAGCTCGGGGATGAGAGCTGTGTTTCTTCAAGACACGCGGCAGAAAGAGGCCGCTGGTACCGGTGTTTTCCTACCCAGAAACACCAACTTTGAAGGAACAAAACCAGGTTTGTCTGTCGTCGATTTCTTCTTCTTCTTCCTCCTCTTGTTCGAGTTGGATTCCTAAAGTTGTGTGAGCTCATGAACACAGCGTGCTCAACGATCCTTCTGCCAGCGAGAGTAGTCCACGCCTTGAATGGTCAGGGTAGATTACCCGCTGGATCAGATCGTGGTAAGTGGGTTCATATCCATATTCCAACCAGTTGGATTCAGATGACATACTAATTTCTGCTGCTCTTCCTTGCTCTGCAGATGCTATCTTTATGCACAACTTGACCCTTCTGCAAAAGAGGGGACTTCTGTCTCGGGTTCCGGCGGTGCATGCGGCCGCTGCCGCGGAGAGGACGGCCGACAAGGAGACGGGGTTGCCTCCGAACTGGACGTATTAATATGCTCAGTTGGGCGTAGGAAATAACAGGGGGCCGATTAATTTAAAATAAGGTATACCGTATTTTGGATACGTATTGTCTGCATGATGTACAGTATATTGACAGGGACACGTCTAGAAATATAAATGCAGGTTTAGGTATTTGTGCAGGATCCTTCGTTTTCTCCTAATGCTTCCAATCGGAAAGCATTCAAAACTTGTTCGTCCGACTGTGATTATATCTCTGCTTGCGATTATTTTGCGATTAAAATAATTAGCAGGGAACAAATTACTGCTCTTTGAGAGAGTATTTAATGATTTTTTTGTGGAATATGCATCCCATCGTCGTCATCGAATATTTTTTAAAGGACCACGATCATTGAACGGGAGCCAACTCTTGTGTCCCAATAGTATCTTTCCTGTCTATTTAGTAAAAAAAAAGGTCTTGTTAGAGTGTCCCATTCAATGGGGGTGTACCTGGTTCAATTCTATGTAGAGATTCATGCATTTTTGACTCCAATAATAAAGGGATATTTATACCCATAATTCATGAGTAGTTTCGTAACTACTCCAGAAATCCTTGATAATTAGTAATTACATGAGCAATCTCGACTAAGTGCTTCATCCGATACTCATAACCTTATGTTATTTTAGTCAGTTAATTCAACCAGACTTAAAGTTAATCTAACCAATTTTAAATCCAACGGTTATGATTAAAAGAAAAACAAAAAATCTCATCTTCCTCCTCACTTGCCCCACCCCCTCTCCCACCCACTCTGACGACCACCATCCCCCTTGATCTCCGCCTCCAGCAGCCCCCTCAGCCTCCGCCTCCCAACGCCCCCACCTCTCACACCGACCACCTCCTCCAGTAGCCCCATCCACCTCCCAGTACCATCCCTTGCACCGACCACCTCTCCGCCTCCCAACACCCTTCCCCCCACGTGTCGACCGCCTCCGCCTCCTAGCAACTGCCCCCTCCCCTCCGATGAAAGCGTAAGCGAGATATGAGACTTGACTAATATAAATAAATCGGAGTTTGCTTGAGATTAGTTTAACAGATTTCTCTTTTCCACTAGAATTTAGATATTATATACATTCATCGCACCAATTATTATATAGTTTAGAAACTGATTTTTAGCCTTTTTTTGAGGCGCCTATGAGAATCTCGCCTACTTTTAGTCCACAGTTCACTCTTCCCTCTCCATTCCGCTTCGCCTCCTCGCTCGCTCACTGACTAAGCTAACTGCTTACCCTCAGTCGGGGCTGTCCATTGTTCACTCACCCACTCCTCTAAAGCAAATCTAGGGTCAATATGCAAATCTGAGCTTTTGTTCGAGGTGAAAAATGTCGACTGATTCGTTGGAGGGGGCATATTATAGTGATTTGTTCCAATCTGAAACATAAACAGAGACACGGATCAGATTTCTTAAAAGGAACTGACTTTCAAAAGCGGACTAATGTCAGTCAAAAATCAATAAAAGATCAAAGATTTTGAACCTGAAATGGACCGTAGATTTCTGACTCATATTTCTTTTAATAGTTTCCCCAATTCGAGTTCACGCCGCCCGCCCTGAACAAATAGGAGGCGTGGACCTCCTCCTCCCCTTCCTCCTCCAGCCCCCTCCCCCTCGGTTTAACTCGATGGTTTGGTTAGGATTAACGGTTGATACTAACAGAAGGTTATGGGTGTCAGGATTTCTCATATAATTCGTGACTATCGTGGGTATTTGGGATAATTATGGAACTACTAAAGGTTATGGGTGTAAATATCCCATTTAAAAATAGAATTGTCGTGTAACTATAAATCCTTCTGGGAGTTTAGTTGAAACAAAGTATTTAAGCTAAACTGTAACTTTTACGTTGCTTTTTTTTAAAAAAAAAGAAATAGTCGCATTATATTGAAGTATATATGTGGGATAATAACGGATGCTATTAGCATAGAACATAAATTAAATATCAATATAGACTCTACTACGTAAGCTAAATTCAATGTACATCAATTCCATGTCAAATGAGGCCGTCAAACACAGGGAATGTCTATAGGAAACCAGATGTATACATCAAGAAGGCTCAATCTCGATGCATTTGCTCAAACTTCAGTTGCTAATTAAACCACCATTGCTTTATTATTTATCAGTTTGTTTTCATTACAAAAGAGCAGAATGGTTGGGTGCACCAGTTAGGAATTGAACCTTTGACGACCCGGATGCCGTGGAAAGAAAATATGATGTGGTACCTCACTTCCCCTCAGTCCTCCCCCACCCTTAGCCCCCTTGCTTCCTCACTCTTGGACAGCTGGCCTGAGCAGTCTTAATAGGAAGGAGCGAAGCCTAGTCATGAGTCAGAAGAAGTAAAACATAGCTCCGCATGGCTAGGCATAGCTCCGACTAGGTATAGCTAAGTTCAACCACTATACCGATTACGCCACGTGTTACCGATAGAATCCAGATGGCGATGAGAATTAGGCTTATGGACCTATGGTGACTATGGACTAGCCCTGTCTTAACGATCCACTCAACCCATCATGGGAGTGTCTTAACTGTTGACGAGATTAGCGAACCCATTAAGTGAATGATTATTTTCTAAGTTGCTTGACTGATCCGTTAGGAAAGATCATTTCCTAACATGTAATATCATAAACGAGGAAAAAAGGAGGTAGTATTTTTGAACAAATTTCGCGAGGAAGTGTTTTTTGCCAACAAGTTAAGTTGCCTTGTTCTGGAAGCACTACAAGAAAAATGAGTTGTGGCTAAAGAAACTTGTGTTCGTGATAATTCCATGACCACTAGTTTCTCGTAGCTACAATCCGTGGCCAAAGTCTTCATACATGAGTTGTGGTCACGACAAATTCTGTGACCACTTGTAATAGCCACGATATATTCGTGATTAGAATACTCTCGCGACGAGACTTGTAGCTACAACTACTGGCCCTGACGTGTCGTGGCCAAGCTCAATTTCGTAGCCACAAACCCCACAGCCATGGGCATAGTTTTGTAGCCACAACTTGTTTTCCTTGTAGTGAAGGGCCATCGTTTTCTTCTTAAAACATATGCCTTTCATCGTCTTTCTCTTTCTTGTACTATTGCCACTATCCTATTCATTCGTTCATCGTCATCATCCTTCATGTCATGCGCCCATCCTTCTTGGTGAGGTAGCTAGAGAATCCTTTATTCTTTCCCTTTATTCTTACATTTTATCTAAAATCGGAGGTAAAGCACTGCAAATATTCATTAATTTTTACTTCTTATCAAACACCATCTTATGAATAAAACATACTTTTTAACATAAAGAAAATCGAAAAAAATAAAGAAAATAGAAAAGAGAAGAAAAAGTGAAAGGATGTTGAAATTTATATATATATGTATGTATAAGTTGACCCTAATCTAGAGATCGAACTGCCATTGACATTGTCGACTAATAATAAATTGGACTGAGATAGGGCAAAAACAAAAATTAAAAAAAAGATCGAACTTGTGTACTTAAGATCATAATCAACGCACTAATTATACATTCTATAAACTGCCTGAATTAGTAAGAATATGTGGAGAGAATGACAATAGTAAAAATGAAAATACTGAGGTTAATACATGGTCATGCACGAAAAGATCGGATTCGGAATGCTGCAATCATAAAAAAGGTCGTGTAGCTCTGATAGAAGATTAGATGAGAGAAAACCGCTTAACATGATTTGATCATTTGCAAAGAAGGTTGGTTGATGCACTAGTTAGAAGATGTAAGATTTGTGATGTTGAACCGGTTAAGAGAGAGTGAGGAATGCCCAAAGAGTATTAGAATGAGACTATGCGAAGGGATCTTAGTTATTTGGATTTAAGTCCAAAAGTGATCTAAAATAGATATGAGGTAAAAAAATTCATGTAAACGACCCTATTTAATTGTGGGGAAAAACTTTGTTGTTGTTGTTGTTGTTATTTTCACCATATTTATTATAATTCTTATGACATAAGCACATTTAGTGTACCGATATCTCTAATCTATCCAATACATGTATATTTAAGCTAATATATAGTGTATTTCTAATGCTACATGTATGTGATCAACATCAATTCTTTAAAGATACGATAACATGGTTTAAATATCCATCAATATCCGTATCCGAATCCTTATTCGTATTTTAAAAATAGATAGAGATAGGACAATACACATTAATATCCGTATCCGTATCCGTATCTATCTATTTGCATTCATACATATTGTCAAGAATTCAAATAGAAGGGAATATATTTCAAAGACAGTCTTGCGAGAAAGAAGACCTATAGGCAGGCTATAGTCTTCGCTCTAGGCGGAGAGATAGCGGCCTCGTTTGAGGCCCAGCGGGATCCAAATAGGCTTGTGGCCTAACCCGCAAGCTTTGTACAGACCGTCGTTATTTATATAATAACGATATGACATTAGTTGCTAATGTTAAATATGGAAAAAATTAATTTAGTAAAGAATAATATCATCACTATATATTAAAAAAAAGCAGTACAATGGCATATTTTAATAAATACATCATTATATACTCATTTTGTTTTAGTGGATTGCCTGTCATTAAAAAATCATAAAAGAATCAACTAAACCGTCATAGAAAAACATCCAGAAAATATTTGGTAGCGACATTCGACAACATTGGATTTAGTAACATTGGCAACAAAATCTTTGATGTGGTAATTTAACCATCGCACAAAATCCATTGCTAAAAGTCAGGTGATCAATGAATTGTGTTAACGATGTATCTGTTGCCACTACTCCGAGGATGAAAAATATGTTGCACATAATACTTACAAAGTTCTAGCTAAGATTTATCAGCTGATCCAATGTCCAAATAGACGGATCCGTCAAGGACTGACAACCAAAACATGTCGTGAATTTCGAGAATGATAAATGAAACTTACGAAAGAAAATAGAAGTAGTTATCAATTTTGTGTATTTACTAGTCATGACTCAATAATGATGGGTCGGGGGCCTGGGTTAAGTATCTGATTTATGAACACCCTAGGACTCTATAATCATATTTGAGGCCTTTATCGAATCCTTAGTCCATTATTCCTTTGCTTTATTTTTATGAGACATGGCTTCGTTTGGTTGCAGGGTTGGGCACAGTTAAATTGGATTAAAGTAACCCTATGAATAGTAATCTGTGAGGAGGATTGGGAGGGTTGGAAGGACGGGTACACCGGTGTACGCCAATTCAATCCTGCCTAACCCTGCAACCAAACGAAGCCTGAACCGATGCTCTGACGTTGAAGCTAATATCTTTCTCATCCATTTGACGATGATATGAAGGATGGAGGAGCAGCTGTTGTTGCAATCAGTCGAAGAAGGTCTCACTCAAATGACCTTCATCATGCTTGCAGTGATGTGTGCATGTTACTCAAATAATATAAAAATAAGCACAACAACCCATTTAAGTCTATTTGACTTTATCTAAGGACTAAATGATTGGGAATTGAAGCATCAGGTGAATACTCTCCTATAGTAGACCATCAAAAGCTCCCTTAGTACACTTTAGACTAAGCTTCTAGTGAAGCTCATAGGGTGCGTTTGGTATACGAGTTAGGGTGGGTTAAATTAGGAGGGGGTAAATCATTTTTGCGTTTTGGTATTTGGATATAAGGTTAAATTGGGTTTGGGTTTGTTGTAATGTGATTGTATTGAAGTTTGGAAAAGTCAGTAGTTATTGTGATGTGGTTGTATTAAAGTTTGGAAAATTTGGTAAAAGAGTAGGTTATAATTTTTATACGATGTAATGGTATAATATATTATTTTTTGATGGAATTAATGAAAGAGAATTGATTTATTTAATGTATTAAAAAAAGGAAGAGTGGGGTCAATATGGGAGAGAGAAAGAATGGGATAAGAGGGGTAAACCCCTAACAGAACAACCTCATAAGGAGTTAAGCCTCTGAGGAGTTGTTCTTTTGAGGAATAAGGAAGGATATCCTTTTTTATTAATCCTCTTCCTCCATAGATGGTCAATGTTTTTATAGTGGAGCCAAAATGAGGGATAATGATTGTAACACCCCAACTCCAAACATAGTGCCATACCTAAAACTCACGAAGTGTGGGTGTGGTTTATAAGTGATGGGGACTACTACTTGATAACTTGGGTTTAAGCATTTTGGGTGGTTGCTAACGGGTCCATCTGGGCTCGAACCCAACAAATTGTTAGGACTAGTTTTCCTCGATAACGGACCGAGGACCTAAGCCCGGGACGTTACAAACGATATCAGAGTCAAATTCTCTCTGATAATGGAAAGGGTTACCCGAGAGGTGGAGCTGCCCTTACAAAGAGGTTGGAGGAAATGACTACTCGGAGCGTGCAACCGCCACTATCACTGGGAAAAGTGATGGATCATGTCGCAACAAGGACGTTGTGAATATAAATGGGGGGGTTGTAACACCCCCACCCCAAACATAGTATCATATAGAAAACTCAAAAAGTGTGGGTGTGGTTTATAAGTGGTGGGGATTACTACTTGACAACTTGGGCTTAAGCATTTTGGGTGGTTGTCAACGGGTCCATTTGGGCCCGAATCCAACAAGTTGTCAGGGCCAGTTTTCCTCGATAACGGATTGTGGACCTAAGCCCGGGACGTTACAAATGGTATCAGAGCCAAATTCTCTCTGATAGTGGAAAGGGCTACCCGAGAGGTGGAGCCGCCCCTACAAAAAGGCTGGAGGAAATGGCTACCCGGAGCCTGCAGCCGCCACTATCACTGGGAAGAAGTGATGGGCCATGTCGCAACGAGGACATTGCGAATATAAGTGGGGGAGGTTGTAACACCCCAACCCCAAACATAGTGCCATACCTAAAACTCACAAAGTGTGGGTGTGGTATATAAGTGGTAGGGATTACTACTTGACAACTTGGGCTTAAGCATTTTGGGTGGTTGTCAATGGGTCCATCTAGGTCCGAACCCAACAAGTTGTCAGGGCCAGTTTTCCTCGATAACGGGCTGGGGACCTAAGCCCGGGACATTACACCCAACAAGTTGTTAGGGCTAGTTTTCCTCGATAACGGACTGAGGACCTAAGTCCGGGCGTTACAATGATTCCTCTTCATTTTTCCTTAATAAGCATCTTATGTCAAGAAAGTACAAAAAATGATCACTAAACTAACAAGCGTATCTAACATAACTCTCTTATCCCTCATTATCCCCTCCCTCCCTCCGAACATATAATAACAATTAACTACCTCTTATCCCTCCATATTCTCTCCCTTCAACCGAATAGAAACAATGCATTATCCCTCCTTATTCTCTCCCTTCAACCGAATAGAAATAGTGCTTTATCCCTCCTTATCTTCTCCCTCCAACCAAATAGAAATAGTGTCTTGTCCTTTCTTATTTCTCGTTATTCCTTTCCTTATTTCTCTACCAAACGACTACTAACACTATAAGAAACTGGACCTAAGGCAACGATTAATTTGAATATTCGTTGTCGTATCTTTCGATGTTAAAGATTTAACAACGAATATTATTCGTTGCAAATCATATTTTATACTTGTAGTTAACAACGAATGTCATATTCGTTGTTAAAGATCCATATAACAACGATTTCTTCGTTGAATTATTCATTAAAATTCACATTAATTGTTACGAAATTTAGCAACGATTAGAAGAAAAATTCAACGAATAATCGTTGTTATATGATTCGTTGCGAGAAATATAGCAACGAATACCATTATTCATTTAGAATTTAAAGAAGCAAGCAACGAATAATATTCGTTGTTATATATTTAACTGCGCAAGATATGGGAATGAATATTAAATTATTCATTGCCTTAGGTCAATTTTGTTGTAGTGTAAAGTGAGCCAAGTGGATCCTCAAAAAACTCCAATAATGCATAGATGATTCTTGAGGATGATGGCTCTCTCGAAGAGCTCAAAGTGTAAAGTCCTTTGCATTTGGGTTACCCTTATTCCCATACCCAAGGTTTAGGAAAGCAATATGCTTATACGTTATGACAGGTTACCGAACACTAAATAAGAGGTAGGCATGGGCATATACGAGGTATATGCAGTTCAATATTATTTCCTACTTATAAATAAATATAAACTACATTACTAATGAATTTATGTATCACAGTGGAGCTAAAGAGGATTTAAGAAAAACAATTCATGTTAGATGATTGGATAGATACTGTTCATTGTCTAATATTTAATCTCAAAAAAATATTTAGCCATAAAACTTTACATGTTAGATGATTCATAATAACAAAATCTTAGTACACACACATGTAGATTTGCAATACATGAGCAAGCTCCAATAGAAAAATATAAATATTAGATGATATATTACATATACTCATGAAAACAATACATGCGTAAAACATAAAATTGTGCATATACATAAGAGTATAATGCATTGCAATTGTAAACAAATGCATTACATATTCTTCCAGTTGAATGGAGGAAGAGGCGGAGCTATGAAGGTAAGCATCCAAATGAAAGGATTGGAGAGGGAACAGCTGGAGGTTGAACCACTAAGCTGATGGAGCAGTTTGCGAGGCATATGTAGGACATGCAAGCAGGCAACATATCTTATTAAGGTGCATAATGCACCTATTCATAAAATTTGTTCGCTTTGCATGCCATGCGGCCATATGTGACTACATCGTGGGACCAATTTCTTGAACATTGTTCCTACCCTTACATAGTGGGTTGAAATTTATGATGTTTGTCCAATATTTTCTTCATTAAATTTTTTAGTCGCCTTTAATCCAAAAATATCAACATCATACACATTCAAACAATAGAGATTTTATACTTGTGTCCTTCCGAGTTTTTCCAGTTACACTTATACTCCAACTTTTTTTGCAACAACACTTGTAATCTTGTGTACGTGTGTGTTTCTCTCTCTATGTATATATATGCAGAGAAAGAGAGAGACGATTTGGGGCCGGGAAGGGACTCCGTGTGAGCGATGTTCTAATAGAGCATATGCTCTCACGTCATCCGTCTGGAAGGTTAGGTCTTCCTTGAGACCCGACCTCGTCGTAACCATCGATGACGGTTGCTTGATCACACGGTCACCGGAAACTGTTCAACAACCAGCGAGAGCTTCAGTTCGGACAGTCACAAAACTCGGGATGAAGTTGGATTACATTGATACTATCGCCGGTGTCTTCTTACACAAACCGATAAAGAGGACGAATCATTAGTGAATACCCATAAACTTGTTCTTTATTCAAGATCTAAATCATACGTCTCACTCTTATTATCAGAGCTCGCATTGCTGTCTCTCAAGATACAAAGACGCTTATTATGTAGGTGATTGATCTCTCTATATAGAGCCTAATCAGGAGATTAAGAAAGGCAGCAACACCTAAAAGGAGGGCCCGGGTTGAATGGCCGGCATTCGCCTCCGTTCCGGAACCCTTGGCCAGCACAGCTCCTCACACAGTCTTCTTCCGTCGTACATGGATCTTCGCAATGGCTCCAGTCCGAGGGCGATCCGATGGCTGCACAGCGAACTGCATGATCCGGATACAACAAGAAGGTAATTGATTGGAACCCAGGCCATATATTCTAATGCAACACTAAAGTCTACCATAGACCCGAGCTGCTATCATTATCAAGTGGGCTTGGACCGGATCAATGCCTGGCCCAACCCTGGAAACAGATGGTTCGATGGAGCCGAGCCTGCAACTCTGGGCTCGATGGGTTGGCTTAAGTTTTTTTCGTACCCATGGAATTTTTTTCGTACCCATGGGCGGAATCAAGAATTTCATCAAGGAGGGGTCGAGTATACAACTATTATTTATGCTCAAAAATAGAAAAATGTATGTATTTTTGAACGATATTTTTAAATAGAATTAATATTTTTAAAATAAACTTCTTTCAATCTTGATAAACGTAGAATTTAAATCTGTTATTAATATTAAAATTTCAAATAGATCGGTATTTTCCGTGGCTATTTTTAAAATTGGATAAATATATTAATTTGAGCCTCTCTAAATCCATCATAAAAAAGTTAAATTATCAAGTGAAATTTTGAAACAAAAAAGTTCATGGTTAAAAGAAACAATAAATTTTACTTTATTTATAAAGAGTAATACAAATAATTGTAGAGATTAATAAACTCGAATACAATTTTATATCAAATTATTTTAATACTTTGAAATTTATTAGATAAATCATATAAAAGAAAATAAAATTGATGGAGATAAGATTCAAACCATGGTCTTCAAAACAGTTGCCTTGCCACTCTACTTCTTGACCATTTAATGATTCTACAAAATTTCTCTAACAAAATTAATTATAATACAATTAAGGAAGGGCCGTATTAAAAATTTAATACATTATATAAGTGATGTATAATACTCATGGGGGGCCATGAACCCCATAATATATACTAGTTCCGCACCTGCCCATGGTCACAGGCCAAAAATCTACAGATTTTTAGATGGGTTGCTTTTGCTGAGAGATCGCATCCTTTGAATATTATACCAATTATTTCTCTTCGATAAAAAGTGCAACAGAACATAATAATGGCAATATGGAGAGCAGGACCTGATGCTACGAAGAATGCTGCAACTAGAACCATCACCACCAATTTCTGGAGACAAAGGGACGGGTGGAGTGCCATTCTTAACTTCTCTTGAAAATAGATCTCCTTCTGCAAGATTTTCGGATTTCCCTTCAGGTTTTTATAGGAGTAGATGCGAGAATGGGTTCATGTTCCATATCAAAATGGCGATTTCTTTCCTCTTATTTCATAGAGAGTAGATGTGAGAGTAGTTGCATGCTCCGTATCTAATGGTGATTTCTTTCCACATTTATAGACTACTTGCTGCTTAAGAATATCGTGTTTATATGATATATCATCGTATAAAGACCGTGTAACTGTAGCGTGTCGAGCTTAGATCTTCGGATTGTTAATGAGGAAACTGACCTTAATAATTTGATGGGTTCTGATTAAGTTGGACATGTACATATTGGTAACCACCCAAAATGCTAAAGATAAAGTTGTCAAGCAGTATTCGCTTACTCTTATAACCTACTCTCAAGCTTAATAAGTATTATATGCGGGACTATATATGTTGGCAGGAGTTACGATATTCTCTACTTATATTCGCAACATCTTCGTTGCGATATTATTCATCACTTCTTCCACGTGATAGCAATGGTTGTACATTCCAGGACATGGTCCCATCGCACAACGACGTCCCTACCTAGTACTTGCATTTATTGGATAAATGCTCACACTAGCTTTCGTCCCCTTTGCCCCCGTTGGTAGCAAGGTGTCAGGCTTTCTTTCGCGCTGATTCTGTTGGGCAGCGGAAGCAGTGCCAACTCTGATCTGATACCAGTTGATGAGAACATGATCCAC
Organism: Ottelia alismoides; assembly: GCA_037367405.1. Classification (NCBI taxonomy): domain Eukaryota; kingdom Viridiplantae; phylum Streptophyta; class Magnoliopsida; order Alismatales; family Hydrocharitaceae; genus Ottelia; species Ottelia alismoides. The sequence continues at coordinate 1,064,323 of JAZKJV010001623.1, forward strand.
TGGTATCGTCACCTCTCAGATACCAGACCCCTTGATACAATCTCACGACAACTGGAGAAGAAAGATCAATAAAAGAAGAACGGGTACAACTCTCTCCGTTTCCTCGCTCTCTTCCTATCTTCTCTCTCTCTCTCTCTCTCCCCCTTTCTCTAGGGGTTACATGGTTGTTGTTGTGGTGATATTGAGGCAATGCCTCCACCTTCCTCTTTATATAGCCCAAATATAACCCTATATTTATATTCCCAATAGATAGGACTATAAATAGAATATAACTCAATTATTATTAGGATTAGGAGTTCAATCCCATTAGGATTCCCAATCCTAATATAACTCTAATCCTAACAGATTCTTCCCTAGCTAATGAAGAGATCTTGGCAGATCTTCCACATTTGAAATTGATCACAATTTATCATAAATGATCGATCAAACAAAGAGCAGGAAATAAAAGAAGGATCGATTCTTCGGATCCTTCCGCTCATTTTTTGAAAAACGATCAAAATTCATTCGTCCAGAAAGTAGAAAGAGTTTCGATATTGCACCACCATAGTAAAACAACTTGCACATATGCAGGGCAAAAATGCATATCCTAATTGATTTGGCACACCGGAAAAGTTCGAAATTAAGAGTCTTTCGACAAATGCCGCCCGAAAATACCCAAAAAAATCTTCATTCATCAAGGTCATAGAAAACTAGCATCTTTTAACTGGTAATATATGCGCGAACTTCTTTGAGGAACTCGCAGGGGATGATAACTTCATGCTAGGAAGAGCACTCTTAACTTTGATCCCGGTTCTACATTAGCTTAAAAAGAAAACAAGCAGATGTACCATAATGGAGTAGAGAAGCAAGAACATGCAAAATTTCTTTCATCCAAGGGAACGAAAAGAAATAGAACCAGATTGATTCTTTCAACCTATTATATATTAGATTGGATCTTCCTCGATGTCTTAGCCAATTATGAATAATCAACTGCTTCCAAACAGGCCGAAGAGTTTCTTGGGAATTCATAGCATATCAGTTCGTAATGTCCGGTACTCAGATGTTCGAATAATTATTAAGGAAAATTAGTATTGACAGCTTGTTAGGCTTGACCGCAGTTGGACTCATTCACAACCATCCAAAATTCTTAAGTCAGGTTGACAAATAACCATGCTCATCATATATAATTCATTCTTACAGTTTACGAGTTTTAGATGTCAGACTGTGCTTAAGGTTGTTACAATCTCGCCCATTTATATTCGTAACGTCATCGTTGCAATATGACTCATCATTTAGATAGCAACACTCCACCCCATAGTCAAATATCTAATGCTCACGAAGTGTGGGAGTGTGTTGTAAGAGCGGAGGAGTACTAGTTGACAACTTCAACTTAAGCATTTTGATCCGTTATTAACTGAGCTCGAATCCAACAAACTACCGAGGTAATTGTATTTGGGTTAGTACATCCAATTTGCATGTCCTCGTTGGTGACGTCTTAGTATGCATATATTCTCTCTTCCATTGTCATTTAATGATGTTCAATCAGGAAAAAGAACATCAACGATATTTTTATGCAATTACATTTGATTAACTATTTCATTTCAATTGGAAAATCAATGGTATTGGAAGGAAGTTGGAAATTCTCAAATTTGAAACAAGGTTAGTCTTGGTTGGATTTTAAGTATCACATTTACTAGTTTTAAAATATGATGTACTTATATATGAGTTCACACCCCAAACTCTTATAGTAATAGTAGAGACAAGGAATGGAAGAACATGCACGCGTGCTCTGCTTTGTCTTTGACTTCGAAGAGTCAATTCAAATATCAATACTTTCGCTGCGGATTTCATTTTACGAGTCGAATAAATTATTCCTACAGATTAAATGAGATTCGACTGCTGCATCAATGGCTCTGACTTAGTCATCATTTCAGAATCCGAAGAGGTGCCCGTTGAGGGGCGTTTTTAGAGGACGAAAAGTCACGCACTAGGAATTCTTATACCTATCCTCAGATGATCGTTTTCTTCACTCGTAAGAAAACTTTCTTCCTCTCGCTCTTTGTTCTTCCACCGTGACTGTGACCGTTCCGCTTCTCTTGGTTGCAGCTCTCTGAGGTACTCTGGAGAAAGATCTCATCGGTGTGCGCAAACGAGAATCCTGTGAACAACTCACCAGCACCTTCGGATCAGTATTATGGGGGCAATATCATCTCTAAGAACAGTTTATTAATGAACAATATCATCTCATGGTGTCTTGTTTGTTGCATTTAGTTTGCTCTTCTGCCTTTGCCCGATTTTACCTTAATATAATGTTTCAATGCTTTAATCGGTTCTTGATTACATTATGTAATTGGACTATGAATCGGAAACACATGATTATGATTATGTTTTTGTTAATATGAGATGCTTTGTTATTGATTCGTGTTGATCCTGATAATTACTGCTTAATGTATGTTTTGATGATCATATTAACAACCGATTCAAAGGTCCGTGGATCTTGACACAAAGGAATAGGCAATTCGAATAATAGCTAATGGATCGGTCCATATGAATGGTCAATAGTAAGTAAGTGGCCCAGACTAAACCTTATGATAATATCGATGGACCATGTGAGCATTAATAGACAGCTGCATGGTCTTGACCTACCGGTCGGATGCTTAGGTCCCTGTGGCCTTTCTTAGAAGGAAGCTGCGAAGATCAGATCTTAGATCTTTGAGCCATTTAATTTAATTCGCACCTCACGAGAGGATAAGCAAATATCATAATAGAACACATGGCATCGATGCAGTAATATTGATTTTCTCTGTCTCACATAGAATAATAGATCATCGCCAAAGCTTTCGAAGCTCGTGATCAGGGTTTAAAAAACTGGATCGCAATCGGAAATCGGCTTCGACCCGATCGGTTCAACCGATTTTATGTAATTAATTTTTTAAGAAAAAAATAAAAAATCAAATCTAACCGGTGGTGTATAAAAAAACAATGAAATGTAAACCATCACATCATTTAGAGGCGTGAACATTGTGTTCGTATACAATAAGAAAAAATAACTTGTGGATGTATTTAAGAGGTGAGCTACCCTCGCTTCCTCGCTAGCTATTGATATTTATCCTTTCGCTTCCATTATCAACTGCTGATAATCACCCTCAACTGAGAGACTAGTGATAGGGGCGGCTATGAAATCGTCCTTTAGGGCTCGTTTGGTAACCGGTTACCTCCGGGTTACCTCAGATAACCCGATTTACCTCCTCTATTTTTATGGAATGGAATTCTATCACAAATCATAATGACATGACATCATTTTCTTTATTCTAACTCTCTCTAACTCTCATAACTATCCCAAACAGCAACTATTCCAATCAAATTACTCCAACCCACCACAACCCAGAAACCAAACAGACCCTTAAGCTTCTCGCATTAGTTTCATTAATATATTTGAGAGAAGAATAAATGAAATAATAAAGCTACTACAGTAGAAAGAAATCCAAAACCAGTTGTCATAAGCAGTCAAAGATTCGAAATCAAATTGTTTGAGATCCTAGTAATTAATTTATTTGAACAATAATAACTTTATTTGGTGGTGGGTTGATATGCTTCCCATTAAAAGATGCCGTGCCTTCTTTTTAATATATGGTCGAGGATGTCGAACTTCGAGTAATAGGTTGTCAATGTTATCAGATGCCCAATAAATGTTTTTCCATTTGAGCCAACTCCCCACTATTAATGGACTTGGAGTTGGATCTGGTTCCTTGCTTTGATATTTTTATTGAATCTTAGCTCCATGCAGGCATCATACAGACTTAAGTATCGGTCCTCTTTTAATCATTTGTGAACATCTTAAAATATTAATGGATATTTACAATCATAACCTTGAGTAGATTCGTATCTACATATGTAACTATCAATAATCATGAATTACATGCGAAACCTTGAATATGATCTATCTAACAACTATTGAAAAAATCCAAAAATAAATAAAAAACCCTAACCCACTTCCCCTTCTTCCTCGAGCGATCCCCTCCGTACTTCCACCATCCTAAGTCCCCTCCACTCCAGCACCCTCTCCACCCAAAGCCTTCTCCCCACTCCGACCGAAGCCCCCTCCCCTCCAATTCCTCCATATGAAGCTGTCTCCCTTCTGCCCCTATGCTTAAAGCCACCTTCGTTCTGCTCCTTCGTCGGAAGGCCCCTCCTCTCCAGCCCCTCAGCTCGAAGCTTCCTTCCCTCCGTCTGAAGGCCCCTCCCATCCAACACCTATGTTCGAAGCCGCCTCCCTTTCACTTGAAGGTCCCTCCCCTCCAACCCCTCCGGCCAAAGCCCCCTCACCACCTCCTCTCCGCTCGAAGCCGCCTCCCATCCACCCCTCTGCCTGAAGCCCCTTCCAATCAAAGGACTCTTTTGACCCTTTCTTCACACAACAACAACCACTGAAGGATGATATGGTTGTCGGACAATCCCAAAGCCATCTCCATCAAGCAATGGAGTTTTTCCGGGGCTAAAGAGTGATCGACACTGACATCCTCCATGGTGAACTTGTAGTTGAGCTCATTCGTCATGAACCGGATAGGCAAATAGGGAGAATCCACTTCGTCGTCGTCAACAAATCCATCAATCCATGCAAGAAAGAGTAATGGATGGTATCTTTTGCAAATATGATTGAATTCAAGGGGCAAAATGGTAAAATGACAATATGAATGGTATCTTTTGGAATCTTATTCAGATCATAACTTTTTTCTTTACATTATTTTTGTATGAAATCAAATTTGTATTTTTCTTTATTTAATTATATACATCTTTCATATACAAAGTTTCTTTATTTGAAGTATAAAAAGTGGAGTAAAAAATAGGCTGAAAATGAATAAAGAATGAATTAAATAAAGGAATTTTTATTAGATTCTGGCCCTTATCTCCCCCTACTTTATTCCTTGTCGATCTAGACATCGAGATGCCGAGGTCTCGGGGTTTCGGGTCATAAAATATTTACAATATTTTATTTTTTCTTTTCTTTATTCTATAATTTTGGCTTTAAAAATCATATTTTATATAGTATTTACACACACATGCATGAATGCTAAAATGAGGGAATTAATGGTATTTACATGCATTTGCCAAGGTTTTTGAGACTAAAATGATAGAATAAAGATGATGAAATCGAGGTTCATCAATGTGTTACTAGTGTTACAGAGATATCTCAAGATTCATTATCAATATTCCAATGCTCTTTTCCTAAATTTGAGATGAACTCGCTGACAACTTCAACAAAATTAGCAATATCAGAGATCTTGTACATATCAAAGTTTACATTAGACTATACTTTGTTGAGGCATAATGTATCATCTCCATATCCTATTTCTTCATCATGTTTTAGGATTGCGCTTAGTGTTTAACTTGATTATGTTCTAGGAAAGTACTCAAAAGCTTGGCCTTATCAATATTGAATCTCTGAAGTACTTTCTCAAATACTTATCTTGTAATAATAACAATACCTTAAGAGGCCGTTTGATAGAGGAATAAGGGACGTGAATAAAGATGGATAAGACATTGTTTCTATTTGATAGAAGAAGAGGATAAGGAGAAACAAGGAGGGATAAAGGGTAGCTATTTGTTATTCTCTTTTCGATAGGAGAGAGAGAGGATAAGGAGGGATAATGAAGTTATGCTAGATAAGTCTGTTGGATATATGGCAATTATTTGTATTTTTTAGGCGGGAGTGGCCTATTATGGAGGAATAAGCAGGGAAATGTTCTCTCATTTTGACTCATGGAACAAAACATTGACTATCTATGGAAGGAGAGGATCTCTCCTTATTCCTCAAACGAGCAACCCCTAAACATAACTCGTAATATATATATATATATATAAAGACCAAACGAAATGTGATTTTTTTATCGTGGTTTTAATAATTCCGTAGCTGACAAAAATATATTTTCCAAGACTAGTTTAATTGTAAGCAATTAAGCACTTGCATCATTCTATTATTCTCAGACAATTTATGTTATGTTGCAATTAATTGTAAGCAATATAATGTCTCTCCCTCCTGATCCTCTCCCACCCGACCCTCCCCCAAACCCTAGCGCCGTCGCCGTCGCCGCCACCATAACTGAAGTTATTTCCACCCTACCCTCTTCCCCCTTCGCTCCCTCCCCCAAGGCGTCGTCTAGTGCTTCTCCACCAACTCCTATTGTCATTCCCCACCATGCGACCTGCTCTGATGACCTTGCCCTCCTCGCTTCCCCCTCGCTGGCGCACCCACCCCCTGGCCCCCAGATGATTGGCCCCCGGCCCACTGCCCCGGCCTCGAGGCCCTCCTGGCGGGACGTCTGTGGGGGGTCGCGGACTCTCCCAGTGTCACGCCGCATGGGGTTCTGATGACCATCCGAATGACAGAGGTAAAGGTGTAGAAAAATAGGTCGTTGCGACCTCAATCACTCAGACTAAGTCGATCAAGAAAAATGAACCACAAACGAAAATAAAATCAATGAAACACAGAGAAGTGGTCCTGCTATAGGATTAACCTGGTATAGCTCCCAGGGTCGAACTCAAGGAGCACAGATTGGCTAAATAGCCTACGATGTAGTCAGAAATCCGAGAGAATCTTTTTTTAGTGGTTTTTTATTTGTTTTTATATTTTTTAGATTTTTTAAATGATGAGAAAATTAAAGAAGGCACACAGATAATGAACTTCAACAATTTATTTAAAGTATTAAAAATCAAGCAAAAATTCAAAGAAAAATGTTTTTATGTGTTTTATAATTTTTTATGTTTTTAGTGAATTTTTGAGATTTTTCTGATGTTTATTTTATTTTCTACAAATCAAACAATGCGAAAAACAGAGGGTACTGTCCAGCAAGGCTTAAGACTCAAAAAATAAAATATTCTTGGATCTCAAAAAGCCCTGAAGGTAATTTTCCTATAATCTAGAAAGAATAAGGAAAATTTAGGTGCCCTAATTATTGTTTTGGATTTTTAATTTATTTATTACAATTTTTATGAGTTTTTAGGGGTTTTTCAATTTTTAGGGTTTTTAAGTGATGAAAAATAGCCAAAATTGGCTAGAAAATCAAACAACAAGCAAATTACAGTATCTAATTTTTTTAGAATTTTTGGGGGTGATTTTATATTTTTTTGTTATTTTTTAAACCTAGACAGTGACTAAAAAGGAGGTTTTTGAATTTTTAAAATTAATAAATGAAATCAAAAATGTCCTCAAAAATCACAGAAATTACTACACCATGGCAGGAGCCATGTGTCGAAATTTCATTAGATTTGGAGGTGGTTTGATATTTATTCAAAAATGAAGAAGAGGGCACTATGCACAAGGACCAATGCGCAAATACCCGAAGATCTGGGGTCTCTGGTGCAAAATGCCCAGCAAGTCACGCGCGTGGCGCGTGGCTGAGGCACACAGGGACCAATTTGTAATAAAAACCAAGTCTCAGGGGCTTTTGATAACTCGTATCAAAAGCCCAGGGACATGGATGCAAAAACACCACTAAAATCCGCACATGCGCATAAACAAGGCTCACAGGGGTATAATTGCAATTACACAAAAGATTCATGCATTCATTAACACTCCAGATCTACAGGACAATATATGTAAAAAGCCCAGATACACACGTGACGAAGCACGTGGTCACTCACACACAGGGGCATACATGCAATTAAAATAAAGCACAAGGTCCAGATTGCAAATAACCCTACGTGAAAAAGTTTCTAAAAATATTTACAGGACTGAAAAGAAAATAACAAACTACGAGGGGGACCTACGATATTTACCCCTTTATTAGCCGACGGTCGGATGTGCGCCACGTGTTGATCGAACGGTCTGGATGTGCGGGCGCTACTCCTCTCTTCTCTTCTTCAGCTCGATCGACGGCGGAGGGAGGTCCACGTGGATGATCTGACGTCTCCGGTGAATGGAGTCCCTCTCTCTCTGCTCGGACGGTCCAGATAGCTCCTCTGGATGATCGAATGGACGCTGCTCCTCAACGAATCGGACGGTCACGATCAGACCTGGAGCAGAGGGTGCATCGGACGGCTCTGGAGGATGGTGCAAGAACTCGACGCCGGCGAACTTCGCCGGCCTCGTGCGTGGACTCCGGTCCTCCTCAGCTGCTGCTACTGATCGGAACACGTTCCTGGTGACTTCCCGCAGCTGATGGTGATGGCCGAAGGCCCAGCCGAGCCCTGGAGGGACTCCGGCGAGGCTGGCGGCGCGAAGCTCCTGGCCTGAAGTTGAGAAGCCTCAGACGCCTCCCTTTGGACCTGCAAAGCAACCAGAACGCTTCGCGGGTCGAGGGCAAAATGCCTCGACCCAAGGAAGCGGGGTGAAGGTGGTCTGTGCGGTGGGGCGAACGAGCTCCGGCGAGGCGGAGACGATGGAACTCGACTCCCAACTCCGGGGCGAGCTGGGTTGAATGAGCGGGCGTAGAAGGTGCGTGGGGATACGGCGGAGATGACAGGGTGGTCCGATGATCGAAAGGGTATTCGAGATAGTCGGAATCAGGAAAGCACGGCGATGGGTCGATTTGGGCGAAATCCTAAATTAGATGAAACTAAAAGGAGCTAAGGTTACCTGGTGGCTGCAGTAGACTATGCTGGAGCTGCTCTTGCTCCTGGTCGTAGCCTCGAAGGGCGTCAAGGCCTGAGGCTCGATGCTCGACGCTGGTGGCGGAGCAGCGGCGGCGAAGAACGCCGGATCCGATGGTCGGGACACCCTCACCTCACTGCAACAGGGTCAAACGCGAGCTGTCACCTCGGGCTTTGCTCTGGAGGTCACGGGAATAAGGATGCCGATCCAAAGATGAGGCGCGGAGGCGGCGGAGGTCGGGAATATATAAGGCGTCAGGGGCGATTAGGGTTGAGGGGCGACAGCTAAGGAAGGCGTGGATCTCTCGGCGGAGTATCGGGCGAGGATGACGGATGATCAACGAAGGATCCGGGCATGGGGTTCGCGTGGGTGACAGCCTGGAGATGCGTGGAAAAATCGGAGAAGGCGGGGCGGCGCGCATCTTCCAGAAAAGGAAGGAGTCCGCGGGGGAGTTGACCGGGGTCAACAATCCCCCGTGGACCAATCAGAAGCTGCCATGTGTATTCAATTTTTGTTTCTTTATTTTAAGGTAGAAATAGGCCGAATTAAAGAAAACTCAAAACATGAAATGTTTTTCTTTTATTTTTTTCTATTTTTTGGTGATTTTTAATTAATTTTTGGAAATAAAAATAGGGTAGCTATGTATATAGGTATATGTACACTATATGGATTTTTATTTTTGATTTTTTTATTTGTTATTTTTATGTATTTTTATGCTCGTTTTGTATTTTATTCATTTACATCATAAAAAATGGAATAAAATGGTATTTTTATTTTATTTTAATTATTTATACACAAGGGTGAAATAAATAATTGTATACATTTATATACATGGTATTTATACAATGTATTTTTGTATTTTTAATTTTGTAATTTTTATTTGATTTTTGTTTTGTTTCTTGTTAATGTATTTACCATATGTAACATAGAATATTTACAAAAAGTTTTAGAAAATAATTTTATTTATTTATAAGGTTAAATAAATAAAGGATGATGGTCTATACATGGTGAAAGGGCATTTTTGAATTTTTGATTTTTAAATTTTTATTTTATTTTTAATAAAATATACACAATATGTACAAGCATATTTTTGGGTGAGGAAAATATAATTTTATGTATTTACAGAAGTATATACACATGAGCTCCTATCTCCCTCTACTTTGGCTTTTATGCGGTCAGGCCCATGCTGAGCCCTCCCTTGGGTTAGGTTGCTCAATATTTATTCTAAATATTTCCCTCTTTTTCTTTTTGCTCTTTATTCTTTTTATTTTTGCACAAAAACATGCTAATTATAGGTTTTTATACAATGCATGCTTTTGGTAATTATTTGTATTTACACATATCTACATGTATTTGCAAAGGTTTTTGTAGCTAAAATAGAAGAATAAAGAGTGATGAATGGGTATTCATCACCCCCCTATACTATACTTTGCTAGTCCCTTAGCAAACACTTATTTGAAAAAGAAGTGAAAAAAAAAAGAAAAAGAAAAAGAAAAAGAGGATGTACATGGATCAAGGTTGACTTATCAAATTTTCCTTCATTAAATTGAAATATGGAGCTCGCTCAGATCTTTGGATTATTAATGTGTCGGAACCTTATTGGGACTTAAGCTTAACACTCAACAGCCTCCAAGTTCCACCAATCTATGGGCAAGACTCCTCAATAAACCAGATCAGAACAAGTCTACATACACAAACTCTAATGACCATGAATCTTTCCATGCGGTGTAAGTGATGTGTGGCTCCCCACCTCAGAAGTGACAAAGAAACAACCTCCCTCAACCTGGTAACTCTAATGCCTCAGTCTAGCAACTCTTTCCTCGAGAAGCGGGGTATTCCCTTCTAAGTTCAAGTGCAACCGGCTCAAGAAGAGGGGGTAGAAGTATAGAGTTTTGGAAGCTTAGCCAGTGTAGCTAAGTCTCCTGCTGCAAGCTTCATGAGATGTAACATGGATACCATAAGCTTTTGCTTTATACTCCGGTGGGGTTATTAAATTTTCAATCCGACCCACCACTTTTTTGGAGTTCTTTTTGCATTTTTTTTTTCAAGATCTTCTGTACAACATATCTACATGGTGCAGCATATAAGAAATTTCCCCTTGAGCCAGTAGACTATCCCTCTTTTGAAGCTTTATTGCAACCCACAGCTTCTGTCTTTAGCTTTCAACACCACTAGACCAAGTTGAGGTGCACTTCCTTCACTATAAGAAGAAGAGAGGTTCCGCCTAGAAGTACTACCCTCATATGCTACCCCAAGCCAAAGGAAACTGCCTCCTCACCACCTCATCCGTGGAGAGCCATGTGTAAAGTGCAGGTGCAAGTGAAGCCATTGTCTCTGAGAGTCATGCGTGTGTTGTTAAGTGCTCTACTTAGGCTCATCAAGATGACATATGCTCATAGCCTAGTGGACTCAAAGAATTAAGTCCTTATGGACCTGAAAAAGCCTTAACCCTAAGTCCTACAAGGTTCCTCTTGAAGTTAAGTGGATTAAGATCTTATTCAAGCTCCATTTCTCAATTTAATTCCAGGCTTAGTTTAAATGTCAACTCTCATCCAGGAAAAACTATATACATATATGTACACAAGATGCTATTTACAAATTTTTTACAATCATGCAAAATTTTTAAAAAATGTTTTGTAATCATGAATGATGCATGAGGTGCAAGTTTTGCAAACTGATATACACAATCTTTTACACAAGATTTTTGCAAACTTTTGATTTTCAAAACATTTTGGAAAAATTTTGTACTATATACATAATTTTGATACCAAATATTTACACAAGCTTTACACAAAAGATTTTTGAAATCATTTTTACAAAAATACTTTATACACTAGCTATGTATGTGCAAGAATAAAAGGGGTTTATGTACATGAAAAAAAATTTTAAATTTTGAGATTTTTAGCCATTTTATTTATTAACACACTCACACAAAGTACGAGTTATGGCTAAAGTATATATGAAATATATACACACCCCCCCTATACTTAGCTCGAACGATGTCCTCAGAGTGATCAAGAGCGATGAAGAAGACATAACTCGTGCTTAGTGAAAGGGAAGTGAAAAGGAATGTCTAAGTACAAGAACGAATAAATGAATAAAATGAGATGAACTCGGTGGTTTCCCCCTATACTTAGGATTAACTAATCCTAAGTATAGAAAGCTGTACATGAAGGGAAAGCCGAGTGAAGAATATACAGAATCTGCCCCCCCTATACTTAGGGTAAAATATCCCTAAGTATAGGCAGCAAAAACAAGAGCAGAAAGAATGAAAAGAATACTCACAGGTCCGACATCCCCCCTATACTTAGGGTAAAGTACACCCTAAGTATAGCATAATCACAGGATGAGAAAAGGGATGTGGGACTAGAGAATAGAATGATATGGACAACTGGATCTATACAGGCGGAGGAACAGTGAAAATCAGGCGTGAGATGCAAAAGATGTGAGTCAAAAGACCACATCTCACGCAAAGTGAATAGCGGCAATAATAACGTCCCGCGGCTCATGATCTAGAAATGGTTTGAGCCGCTGGCCGTTCACTCGGAAGGTACTCTCAGAAGATAACTTAGATATATCAATGCTACCGTTATCGTGTACCTTTCTGACCAAATAGGGTCCTTTCCATTTGCTCTGTAGCTTCCCTGGAAATAATCGTAGCCTTGCATCAAACAACCATACTTTCTGTCCATTCTCAAAATGCTTGTGGCTGATATGAGAATCATGCCACTCTTTGACTTTTTCCTTATAATGTAGGCTGCTTGAGAAAGCTGCATCTCTAAGCTCTTCCAAGGCTGCTAACTCTGCCCTCCTCTGGTCTCCTATACCATCTGGATCCATCAATATGTCTGTAACTGCCCAGAGTGACTTGTGCCTCAGCTCAACTGGTAGGTGACCGGGCTTGCCATACACGAGGCGAAAGGGAGATGTGCCCAAAGGTGTCTTGAAAGACGTCCTATATGCCCATAAGACCGAGTCCAATAGCTGTGACCAATCCTTTCGGTCAGGGCGGACGACTTTCTGCAGAATCGTCTTGATCTCCCTATTCGACACTTCGGCTAGACCATTCGTCTGTGGATGGTATGGTGTGGCAACACGATGGTCTATACTGAACTCGCTAGCAAGTGCCTTCACCTGGTCGTTGATGAAATGAGATCCCCCATCAGAAATCAGAACTCGTGGAACCCCGAACCGCATGATGATGTGCTTCTTCAAAAATCTGCAAACTGTCTTTGCATCTGCGGCTCGGGCGGGGATAGCCTCAACCCAACGACTAACATAATCTACGGCCAACAGAATGTACTCAAATCCCTGACTCTTAGGGAATGGACCCATGAAATCGATGCCCCATGCGTCAAAAACCTCACAGAAATGAATGGGCTGCATCGGCATCATATCACGCTGTCCACAAGTGCCCATCCTCTGACAGTCAGTGCACCTCTTCACGAACTCATCTGAGTTCTTGAAGAGGGTAGGCCACCACAAACCGGACTGGAGCACTTTCTGTGCCGTTCTCCTCCCAGAATGATGTCCTCCTGCCTCAAGCTTGTGGCAGTAAGTGAGGACGCTATGGTGTTCTAAGCTTGTGGCAGTAAGTGAGGACGCTATGGTGTTCCTCCTGAGGAATACACCGACGCCAGACGCTATCCCCTTCCTTCGTGGTAAAGGATGGGATCTTCCCAATGGTAGGACTTGGCCTTCGCAAGGAAGGTCTCAAGCCTCTGCTTGGGCCAATCTTGTGGGACTTTCCCAGCAACGAGAAAGTTCACAATATCAGCATACCACGGGAGTGAGGCGATAGCAAGGATCGCCTCATCTGGGAAGGTATCTCTGATCGGATCAATCTGCTCTGTCTCCTCAGGCTGCTCTAATCGGGATAAATTGATCCGCCACCACATTCTTGACTCCAGGCTTATCCTTGATCTCAATGTCGAACTCCTGGAGTAGAAGGATCCTCTAGTAAGTCTGGCCTTGGCATCCTTCTTTGACATGAGGTACCTGATGGCGGTGTGGTCAGTATACAAAGTCACTCTAGATCCAATGATATATGATCTGAATTTATTTAGGGCAAACACTACTGCTAGCATCTCCTTTTCTGTGACTGTATAATTCCGCTGGGCGGAATCCAATGTGCGGCTAGCATAGTGTATCGCAAATGGTACTCCATCCCTCCTCTGTCCCAGCACTGCCCCTACGGCAAAATCGGAGGCGTCCGTCAGTGATCTCGAATGGGAGAGACCAATCAGGCGGTTGAAGGACAGGAGCCTCAATAACACATTGCTGGAGAGTTTCAAAGGACGAAAGACACTTGTCATCAACCAGGAACTCGGTGTCTTTCGTCAAGAGGTCAGTCAACGGTCGGGCAATCTTGCTGAAATCATGAATGAATCTCCTATAAAAACCAACGTGCCCCAGAATGACCGTAACTGCTTCAGATTGGACGGCGGTGCGAGTTTCCTAATGACATCGACCTTGGCCGGATCAACCTCCATGCCTCTGTTGGAGATGATGTGGCCAAGCACCGTCCTTGAGTCACCATGAAGTGACTCTTCTCCCAAGACAGAACCAAGCGGGTAGTAATACATCGCTGGAGCACTCGGTCTAGGCAGTCAAGACAGGAATCGAATCCGTCGCCGTAAACCGAGAAGTCGTCCATGAAGACCTCCAAACACTCCCCTACCATGTCCGAAAATATCGACAGCATGCATCTCTGAAAAGTCGCAGGGGCGTTACATAGCCCAAATGGCATGCGTCGAAAAGCGTATGTACCGAAGGGACAGGTAAAGGTGGTCTTCTCCTGATCCTCAGGAGCGATGGCCACCTGGTTGTAGCCCGAGTACCCATCTAGGAAGCAATAATGGCTCTTCCCTGCCAGTCTCTCTAAGATCTGATCAATAAAAGGCAGGGGAAATGGTCCTTCTTGGTGGCCTGGTTGAGTTTTCTGTAGTCAACACAGACCCGCCAAGAGTGGGTACTCTTGTAGCAATCTCCTCTCCCGACTCACTGATCACAGTCGTGATGCCCGTCTTCTTGGGCACCACATGCAAGGGGCTAACCCACTTGGAGTCGGAAATGGGATAAATAAAATCTGCACTCCACCATTTTGATATTTCCTTCATAACAACCTCTCTTAGGTTGGGGTTCAGTCGCCGCTGGAACTCACGCGACGGCTTTGCCCCTTCCTCGAGATAGATATGGTGGGAGCACAACGATGGACTAATCCCATGGAGATCTGCTACGCTCCATCCAATTGGCCTTGCGGTTCTTTTCAAGAACCTCCATCAGACGGGATTCTTGTTCTCCAGTCAGATCGGCAGAGATGATGACTGGGTACATCTCAGACTCTCCCGCAAGGAATCTATACTTCAACGAAGTAGGGAGCGGCTTTAGCTCTGGACAGCTGGGTGCTGGCAAATCTGGCTTCTGAAGAAGATGTGTGTATGCGGACAATTCTGCAAATCTACCTGGGAAAATGATAACGAACTCTCACAAACTGGATCTGGAGAAGGCGGGTCCTCAGCATTGTCTCTGATCTGTTCTGCCTCTACCTCCTCCTCATCTATAGGCTCAGGTGGATCCAGATCTGGCATCTGATCATCACAATCTGCCCAATCAGATTCTGAATCCGAGGGATCTGTATCAACTGCGGTGGCATCAGTACCACCGTAGAGCAGGGTGGCCTCAGTACCACCATCACTGAAAATCGTGTCGCGATCAAGGTCCGACTCTGCTGACTCAATAGTATCCTGAACCAGGGCTGTGCTCTCCAGACTATCCTCTGCTATCATCTCTGCATCAGCTGTATCTGAGTATGAGAGGATGGTCTGTGCTGCAGGATCTGTCCAAACTGCCTCATCATCTGTGATCACAAAATCACAGTCCTGGTGGATATCTGGCTCTGTGTCTGTCAGCTGCTCTGAATCTGTACTGCCATGTGAGCGGGATCTATCTTTGGTTCTGTGGTCCTTAACCGTCTCTATTTGTATACTCTCGCCCTGGACGCGAAAGAATACCTTCCCACTGTCATGGTCAGTCACTGCCTTGGCTGTGGCCAAGAACGGGCGACCGAGGATGATGGGGGAATCGGTCAACGAGGAGTCAGGGGTCTCCATGTCCAGCACGACGAAATCCACGGGGAATTGTAAACCCTGAGATCGTGACGACAACGTCTCGCAACAACCCCTTTGGCCTCTTGACAGACCGATCAGCAAACTGAAGGTATGTCCTGCTCTGTCTAAGAGTGCCCAACTCTAAGTGGTCGAGAAGGGCTGCCGGAAGAAGGTTGATCGACGATCCGCTATCTAAGAGAGTACGGTCAAACCTCTGCTCATTAATCTGACATCTGACATACGGGGCCCCTAAATCTGGCCTCTTAGTCGGCAGATGGTTCTGGATCGCGTAACACGTGGCTTTTGTTAGCACATGAATTTCTGCGGTCTTGTTCCTCTTCTTTCTCCTGATTGTGGTCCTATCTCTTAGGGATCGCTGAAGAAGAGGAATGTGCTGCAAAGCCTCATTGAGGGTCAGCTGGATGTGAAATCGGTCTATCATGCCCTGGCTGAACTCCTCCTGCTCTCTCTTTTTTGGATCTTTTTCTTTTTCTTCCCCTTCCCCAATTCAAGGGCTCTAGGAAAGGGGATCACAGGGTCCTTCTCAGATGAAGAACTAGGAATAGGCCTAGACGGTTCGATGACCGGATCCTCACAAACATCATTCACCACAGTGGGATCAGAAGAAACTAAACCTTTTCCTTTATTCAAATTAGAATTCTGAGATACATTCATGCGAGGAAAGACAACATTTCTATCAGAATAAAATGTTGGTGGCCTCAGTACCACCTCTAGCTGGCTCTACAACTAGACGTCTTGCGGTCTCAGTACCGCGGGCTGGCTCGGCTCTGCTGGTGGCGTCAGTACCACCTCCTCGATGTGGTGAAACGGCGGCCTCAGTACCGCCGGTGGAATCAGCATCTCGGGTGGCATCAGTACCACCGTCATCATGATGTGCGGCTTCAGTACCGCTCTCCTCTTCCTCATCTGGCGCTCTAGATGGATCCTCGTGTTGTCGCTCAGATGAGGCGCCGTCTGCTAGTCTTCTACCGCTCCTAAGTGTAACAAATCAGCATCAAATAGATCCGATGACATATCATCAAATGAGTTATTAGGAGTGGTAGGCTCAGTGTGAACTACCTGCTCAGATTTCCTCTTCAAGCTATTCGGATTAGGCTCGATCTGTGCAGGGATGGCAGCCTTCCCTCTCATCAGGTCCCGCATCTCCTGGCGGAACTCGTCCATCTCCCGTCTAAATGTAGCCTGCTGCTCTGTGAAGAGGCGAGCTAGATCATCCAGGCGGGGCTCTCATGGGAACCCGACGGGTTGCCTCTCTGGTAATGAGGCTGCTGGACCTGGTGCTGCTGCGGCTGAGAGGGGTAAGAGGAAGGATGCTGCTGCTGGTGAGCTTGCTGCTCACGTCTCCATTCTGTCCCTGCTGCTGGTAGGGACGAGGTACGAAGGATGATGGCTGGTGTGGTGGGTATGCTGGGGGCTGCTGGTGATCTCTCTGCTGGGAGTACTGCCCTCCCTGACCGGCTGGCTGTTGTTGGGACTGGTTACCCCCATTCCCCCACATGAATCCGGGATGGTCTCGTCGGATTCCAGGTTGAGGACGGTCATACCAAATCCCGTTGACATCCATCAACGGCTCAGCATCGAAGGAGTCTGGCGGTAGTGCTGCCAGAGGTTGATCCGGCTGATATACCACCATCTGTAAGTCTGGAGATGGTGGTGACTGGTAAGAGGGCTGCTGTTGCTGGTACGGCTCCGCCTGTACAAGGTGAACTTGTCTAGGCTGCTGCAAGGAGCTGGAGCGCTGGGACGAGCTGCGGCTGCCGCCGGAATCGCCTCGCGATAGAAGACGGGGCTGAGGAGCCGTCTGTGCCTCCTGAAGACACAAGAGCTGGGTCTTCATGTCGCTCAGAGTTTGTGCCATTTGCTCCATCTGAGTTATGCCCTGGCACTGCTTCTTCTCTATTATTTCCATGCGGTCCAACTTCTCGCTGATAATCCCCATGTCCGCCGCGGCCGACTCTGCCTGTGCGGCTGCAACTGTGGACGAACTGGATGGACCTGCATCAACCCGTGCTATCCGCTGATACTGCACGGGTCCTGGCGGCTGCTGAGATCTCTGTGTGTACAACGAGTCTGGGACATCACCATGTAATTTTCTGCCATCTCCTCGTAGATGGCCCAGACTTGGTTGTGGTCCTTGACAAAGTAGGACCCGCCGCAAGAAGCATTCACAGACCCTGAAGCTCTGGCGTCATCCCACTAAAGAAGCTTTTGAACTAGGTTCGGCTTCGAAATGTCTGGTGGGCATCTATCCAGAAGCTCTCTGAACCTCTCCCATGCTTCGTGAAACTGCTGTTAGGGAGCATGGAGAAGTTGTTGATCAGGGCCCTCGCTGCATTCGTCCGCCCGAGTGGATAGTACTTGTTCAAGTACTCGGTGCGGAGTTGCTCCCAAGTGTAAACAAACTTCCCTAAATGTTTCAGCCAGGCGGCTGCTCTATCTGCCAGTGAAAAAGGGAAGGCCATCATCCGAATCGTATCTTGGTCCACAGGACGGTCGTGGACAGTGCTGCAGATCATCAAAAACTCCTGGAGATGGAGATGGGGCTCCTCCAGTGGCAAGCCCGTGAAATGAGGAAGCATCTGCAGGGTGTTCGGAGGGAACTTGAAATCCCCACGATAGCAGGTACCACCACCCAATGGTGCATCAGTGTAGATCCGGGGTTGTGTAACTCCCGCATCGTTCTCGGTGGTCCTGCTCCGGCCGCGGCTGCTGCTGCGGCAGCTGCTGCTGCTGCTGCCTCTGCATCAGCGTCAGGAATGTCCTCAGGCTCGCTCGGCTCGTCTCGCTCTCTTCGAGTCTCTCCAACTCCCTTCTCATCTCAATCATGAATGCCCCCTGATCGCGTAACTGCTGCTGAACTGTCTCTAATGATGCGATCAGGGTGGAGTGATCGCCCCCTGGTCAAATACGACTGCTGCTCTTCCTGCTGACCTCCGGGGTAACGTCTGAATGGCGGCCATACCGACGTCTGCAAAATCAGATGAGCCCAACTCAGGTTCTGTCAAATCAATTCGTCTTTCCTCGGGGCTCATGTCTCTTAGTGGCAAAAGAAAGGGGTCGAGGGGGAACAGGGTGGAAACCGTACTCGGGCCCGGAGAGCTGGTCTTGACTCTCACGGGCCAACCTAGATGATGGAGTAGACGCGCCTGAAAGCGGTGCAGCCAGAGGCTGCCTAAGAGATCGTCTACCCATCATCGTGATCTTGGCGGGTTGGGCGGATGGGATCTGGAAGAAAATATGATCGCAAAGCAAACCCCTGGTTTATCGCAATACAATCTGAAGACCGTGAAAGCTCGGTCATTTATCTTGTCAATTTTATTTGGTGAACACACAAAATATCAGAGCGCTTACATGACCTGTTAGGATACCCGATGCTACTCCAACCGACTGGCCCGCACGGAAGAGTCGGTAGTCAGCTAGAAATAACACCGGAGGGTTCTACCTAGGGTGCGGGTCACTCTCTCGCGCATCCAAACCATACAATGAGGGGGTTGCTCTCCCCAAGACAAATTTTAATGTGAGTGTCTTTTAGGGTCAATAAGGTTATCCAGTCCCAATTTTTTTGTTTTTTCTTTTAATTTTTTTCAAAATAAATACAAGCGGCCTAACGGTTTTTCTGATTCTCCTGATGATAAAGCCAAAAACAGAGGGAGAAGACGAAAAAGCCGATGCGCGAAGAAATCAATGATGCATGCAGAGAAAGAAATGCGTACCTTGTCTCCAGCACTCTACATGCAAGTGATCCGCGCAGAATTTAAAGACAGAATAAAACTACTAAATGGTGCAACGGGAAAAACCGAGTCCTAGATGTGCAACTTCTATTGATCGTGAGAACAATAGTTAGCTAACCGAATCGAGTCCGGAGTCCGATATTTGGGAGTCACTCGGTGCCCGCCACAACGGGTCCTGCCAGCGCTGTATGTGACTCCTCACGGCACGTGGTCTCAAATCCAATTAAACTAACTTTTCAGTGAATTTTATTAAGGTCCAATTACGTTCTATAGGAACAGATATTCTATTAGGTGTTGGGCCTTAGAAATTTACGTCACAAGCAAGAGAAATTCCTAAATCTAGGGGCTCGAGAAAAACCGCGTAAACACCGGGAAAAGGCAGCTAGCTATCAAAACCACGATAAAAGCCGCGAAAATCCAGATGGGTCCCCCGAGCACACCGGTGCTCGGCGAAACAAACCCGCTAAGTTTACAAGTGTCACAGTTCAAAGTTTAAAGTCCTAAATTATTACAAAAACATTGTTCTCTCAAATAAATGCCTTCTTCTTCTTCTCCCTGCTCTTCTTCCCGTGCGGTCCTCAAAAGTGTACTCCAAGTTCTCCACGCAGTACCTCGCATAAAAATTAGAAAGAGAGAGTGTCAGAAAACAGTTATAATTTAGAGAGACAATATGGAAAAATGACTACAAAGCCGTGCTCCCCGGCAACGGCGCCATTCTGATGACCGTCCGAATGACAGAGGTAAAGGTGTAGAAAAATAGGTCGTTGCGACCTCAATCACTCAGACTAAGTCGATCAAGAAAAATGAACCACAAACGAAAATAAAATCAATGAAACACAGAGAAGTGGTCCTGCTATAGGATTACACTGGTATAGCTCCCAGGGTCGAACTCAAGGAGCACAGATTGGCTAAATAGCCTACGATGTAGTCAGAAATCCGAGAGAATCTTTTTTAGTGGTTTTTTATTTGTTTTTATATTTTTTAGATTTTTTAAATGATGAGAAAATTAAAGAAGGCACACAGATAATGAACTTCAACAATTTATTTAAAGTATTAAAAATCCAAGCAAAATTCAAAGAAAAATGTTTTTATGTGTTTTATAATTTTTTATGGTTTTTTAGTGAATTTTTGAGATTTTCTGATGTTATTTTATTTTCTACAAATCAAACAATGCGAAAAACAGAGGGTACTATCCAGCAAGGCTTAAGACTCAAAAATAAAATATTCTTGGATCTCAAAAAGCCTGAAGGTAATTTTCCCTATAATCTAGAAAGAATAAGGAAAATTTAGGTGCCCTAATTATTGTTTTTGGATTTTTAATTTATTTATTACAATTTTTATGAGTTTTTAGGGGTTTTTTCAATTTTTAGGGTTTTTAAGTGATGAAAAATAGCCAAATGGCTAGAAAATCAAACAACAAGCAAATACAGTATCTAATTTTTTTAGATTTTGGGGGTGATTTTATATTTTTTTGTTATTTTTTAACCTAGACAGTGATAAAAAGGAGGTTTTTGAATTTTTAAAATTAATAAATGAAATCAAAATGTCCTCAAAAATCACAGACAAATTACTACACCATGGCAGGAGCCATGTGTCGAAATTTCATTAGATTTGGAGGTGGTTTGATATTTATTCAAAAATGAAGAAGAGGGCACTATGCACAAGGACCAATGCGCAAATACCGAGATCTGGGGTCTCTGGTGCAAAATGCCCCAGCAAGTCACGCGCGTGGCGCGGGGCTGAGGCACACAGGGACCAATTTTGTAATAAAAACCAAGTCTCAGGGGCTTTTGATAACTCGTATCAAAAGCCCAGGGACATGGATGCAAAAACACACCACTAAAATCCGCACATGCGCATAAACAAGGCTCACAGGGTATAATTGCATTACACAAAAGATTCATGCATTCATTAACACTCCAGATCTACAGGACAATATATGTAAAAAGCCCAGATACACACGTGACGAAGCACGTGGTCACTCACACACAGGGGCATACATGCAATTAAAATAAAGCACAAGGTCCAGATTGCAAATAACCCTACGTGAAAAAGTTTCTAAAAATATTTACAGGACTGAAAAGAAAATAACAAACTACGAGGGGGACCTACGATATTTACCCCTTATTAGCTGACGGTCGGATGTGCGCCACGTGTTGATCGAACGGTCTGGATGTGCGGGCGCTACTCCTCTCTTCTCTTCCTTCAGCTCGATCGACGGCGGAGGGAGGTCCACGTGGGATGATCTGACGTCTCCGGTGAATTGGAGTCCCTCTCTCTCTGCTCGGACGGTCCAGATAGCTCCTCTGGATGATCGAATGGACGCTGCTCCTCAACGAATCGGACGGTCACGATCAGACCTGGAGCAGAGGGTGCATCGGACGGCTCTGGAGGATGGTGCAAGAACTCGACGCCGGCGAACTTCGCCGGCCTCGTGCGTGGACTCCGGTCCTCCTCAGCTGCTGTTACTGATCGGAACACGTTCCTGGTGACTTCCCGCAGCTGATGGTGATGGCCGAAGGCCAGCCGAGCCCTGGAGGGACTCCGGCGAGGCTGGCGGCGCGAAGCTCCTGGCCTAAGTTGGAGAAGCCTCAGACGCCTCCCTTTGGACCTGCAAAGCAACCAGAACGCTTCGCGGTCGAGGGGGAAAAATGCCTCGACCCAAGGAAGCGGGGTGAAGGTGGTCTGTGCGGTGGGGCGAACGAGCTCCGGCGAGGCGGAGACGATGGAACTCGCTCCCGGCCCGGGGCGAGCTGGGTTGAATGAGCGGGCGTAGAAGGTGCGTGGGGATACGACGGAGATGACAGGGTGGTCCGATGAATGAAAGGGTATTCGAGATAGTCGGAATCAGGGAAGCACGGTGATGGGTCGATTTGGGCGAAATCCTAAATTAGATGAAACTAAAAGGAGCTAAGGTTACCTGGTGGCTGCAGTAGACTATGCTGAGCAGCTCTTGCTCCTGGTCGTAGCCTCGAAGGGCGTCAAGGCCTGAGGCTCGATGCTCGACGCTGGTGGCGGAGCAGCGGCGGCGAAGAACGCCGGATCGATGGTCAGGACACCCTCACCTCACTGCAACAGGGTCAAACGCGAGCTGTCACCTCGGGCTTTGCTCTGGAGGTCACGGGAATAAGGATGGCGATCCAAGATGAGGCGCGGAGGCGGCGGAGGTCGGGAATATATAGGCGTCAGGGGCGATTAGGGTTGAGGGGCGACAGCTAAGGAAGGCGTGGATCTCTCGCGGCAGTATCGGGCGAGGATGACGGATGATCAACGAAGGATCCGGGCATGGGGTTCGCGTGGGTGACAGCCTGGAGATGCGTGGAAAAATCGGAGAAGGGCGGGGCGGCGCGCATCTTCCAGAAAAGGAAGGAGTCCGCCGGGGAGTTGACCGGGGTCAACAATCCCCCGTGGACCAATCAGAAGCTGCCATGTGTATTCAATTTTTGTTT
This sequence comes from Ottelia alismoides, assembly GCA_037367405.1. Taxonomy (NCBI): domain Eukaryota; kingdom Viridiplantae; phylum Streptophyta; class Magnoliopsida; order Alismatales; family Hydrocharitaceae; genus Ottelia; species Ottelia alismoides. The sequence continues at coordinate 1,087,202 of JAZKJV010001623.1, forward strand.
CTTTATTTTAAGGTAGAAAATAGGCCGAATTAAAGAAAACTCAAAACATGAAATGTTTTTCTTTTATTTTTTTCTATTTTTTGGTGATTTTAATTAATTTTTGGAATAAAATAGGGTAGCTATGTATATAGGTATATGTACACTATATGGATTTTTATTTTTGATTTTTTTTATTGTTATTTTTATGTATTTTTATGCTCGTTTTGTATTTTATTCATTTACATCATAAAAAATGGAATAAAATGGTATTTTTATTTTATTTTAATTATTATACACAAGGGTGAAATAAATAATTGTATACATTATATACATGGTATTTATACAATGTATTTTTGTATTTTTAATTTTGTAATTTTTATTTGATTTTTGTTTTGTTTCTTGTTATTGTATTTACCATATGTAACATAGATTATTTACAAAAAGTTTTAGAAAATAATTTTATTTATTTATAAGGTTAAATAAATAAAGGATGATGGTCTATACATGGTGAAAGGCATTTTTGAATTTTTGATTTTTAAATTTTTATTTTATTTTTAATAAAATATACACAATATGTACAAGCATATTTTTGGGGTGAGGAAAATATAATTTTATGTATTTACAGAAGTATATACACATGAGCTCCTATCTCCCTCTACTTTGGCTTTTATGCAGGTCAGGCCCATGCTGAGCCCTCCCTTGGGTTAGGTTGCTCAATATTATTCTAAATATTTCCCTCTTTTTCTTTTAGCTCTTTATTCTTTTATTTTGCACAAAAACATGCTAATTATAGGTTTTTACACAATGCATGCTTTTGGTAATATATTTGTATTTACACATATCTACATGTATTTGCAAGGTTTTTGTAGCTAAAATAGAAGAATAAAGAGTGATGAATGGGTATTCATCAGGTTGTTTCCTCAACTACTCTTGATGGTGAGGAGGTTGCGTACGCCACTAAGGATGAGATCTGTGCCCTGATCAAGTTTGGGCGAACACCCTAGTTTTTTACGTACTAGGTAAGTCACCCTACCGTAAGTTCTTGCTCAACTTCATTGAGAAAGTTTGGAAGCCGGCTGGAGACATCAAGCTATTCCCAAGGCCAATGGGTTCTTCTATCTTAAGCTCAGCTTCTGTGAGGCCTGTCAGCGCATCCTCGATGGTGGCCCCTTGGCTTTTTCAAGGTAGGTTTGTCGTCCTCCGGAGGTGGGAGCTGGATCGTGCTTAGAGAGGGGACCTCTCTTCGGAGATTCCCTCTGGGTTAGGTTTCATGGGCTAAGTCTCGGGCATTGCTCTGTCTCAAATACTTAACAAAATTGCAAGTCTGGTGGGGACCCCTCTCTTCATGGATGCGCCTACGGCTTCCGGACAGACAGAAGGCTATGCTCGTTGCTGGTCTCTATCCATGCAGGAAAGGTCATCCCAACTGCGGTCCCGTTGGTGTTTTTCAATGGCAAGAGGCAGATGATCGGTGTTGAATTGGAATGGAGGCCGCCTCGGTGCGAACATTGTATTACCTTGACCACAGCACCACTCATGTCCATTCGCGCAGGCCGATGCCCCGGCTAATCTGCCACGATACCCAGCCTCTATGGATGCCCTCTTGCACCCTGGGGGTGATGGGTCTGCCTCCACCGTCCCCCAGCATGAAGATCCCCCTTCGGACAGTCCAACGGCTGGACTGAACGGTCACCCTCCAGCTATCTCCATCTCGTCCAGGATGATTTCTTCTTATTGCCTTGCCGGTGACGGCCCGGGCCCATGGAACCCAAGGGTGATGTCCCCTCTGTTGGACCAGTTGGATACGTTGGCGTGCACCCTCCGTCCGCCCCCAGTATATCCCGGTCACCCATGGCCCCTGTGCACATCGGCCCCTCAACCCCGTCATCCCCTTCGATGGAGGGATTGCTTAGCATTCTTGGCCCCTCGGGTGACCCCCCGCGCGAGTTACCACTATGCTGTCAGTCTGAGCCGCCTGCCGTCCCGGTTCTGTCCCTTACTGAGCAGGGGATGTGCGATGCCCCCGCATCTGAATACATAGCTCCGCCTAAGGTTCCGAGGAAAGTTGCTGGGAAACCGTTCAGTGCCTTCCCTTTCGGCCCCAAGGCCCTCATGCAGCGCCCTCCCGCTCCTGCCAGAAGGGCTGCATCCAGATGTATTGCGGAGCTTGACCTCAACACCCCCGGGGTTTCTGAGACCTCGGATATTGCTGTTGTCGAGGGGGCGCCTCCTGCGCCACATCCGGTGGTTGAGGCAAATCCAAACTGGACCATTGCTTCTCACAGGAAAAAAAAGAGCACATCGGGCTCTTCCAAACTTCTGGGCCGCGGAGGCCAACCTTACCATATTTAATGTCAATAATTGCTTGCAATGTGCGTGGACTAAATAGGCCACGCAAGCAGAGGCATCTGTTGAAGACTCTTACCAAGAATAATAGCCAATTCAATGCGGAAATCATTGGCCTGGTGGAAACTAAAATCCGTCCATGCAATCGGGATAGGTTTGCCTCGCTCGTTCCTGCCGGATGGAATTTTTTGCACAACAATACGGAACTCGGCCGCATATATGTTCTGTGGAATGAATCTGTTTGGACATGTGCCCCGATGGCTGTTTCCCCACAAGCCATCTCACTATCCTGCACAAATGCAGGTGGACTCAACATCTACGTTTCTGTAGTATATGGAGATAATTGTGCCTCGCTTCGGAGGGGACTTTGGAATGATCTAAAGGGACTTTGCATTCCTGACCGTACCCCGTGGGTGGTCGTGGGCGACTTCAACACGGTTCGGTTCGCCTCGGAAAAGTTGGGCGGATTGCCCCCACGCAGAGGAGCAATGGATGAATTTAATAAGTGCATAGATGAGTGCCGGCTACTTGACCTTCCCGCTACCGGCAACTCGTGGTCCTGGACGAATTCTTCGGTGGGTCCTGCAAGAATTGCCGCAAGACTGGATCGTGCCCTTGTCAATGAGGCTTGGCTTACACAACTCCCGCAATCCAAGCTTATGTATTCGCCGATTCATTCAACTGACCATCTTCTGCTCTCTATCCGCTACGCGGTGGGTGCGTGCAAGCGGCCTCCATTCCGATACTTTGACTACTGGGCTTCACGACCGGGGTATGCAGACACGGTCAGCAGCGCTTGGTCCACGACGGTGGAGGGTAATCCACTCTTCAGGCTCACTCGAAAACTAAAGGCAGTAAAGTTGGCTTTGCGGGATTGGGCTAAAAAAGAGGCCAATATTTTCAAGGAGATAAAAGAAATGGAAGAACATCTTAAAGTAATCAATAACGTCCTGTCTGCGGATCCGTTAGATTCAACATTTGCTCAGCTCGAAGTGGACGCAAAGGCATGCCTGGATAAATTGGATGGTGACCTGGAATCAGCATGGAGGCAAAAGAGTAGAGTGGACTGGCTGCGGCTTGGTGATAGAAATACTAATTTCTTCCACATTACTGCTAGGGGCAGAGTTGCGAGGAATTACATCCCCCATCTTTTGGATCAGAATGGGATTTTGATTGACAAATGTTCAGAAGTGGCTTCTGAGGCGGTGAAGTTCTTTGGGGCGTTGCTCGGCCCGGACCTCCCTCGGCCCCCACGGCCTGACCCCCCACCCCCAAGGATGGTCCTCTCTAAAGATGCGAGTAACTGGCTTGTGCGTCCGTTTAGTGGCGAAGAGATATGGGCTGCTCTAAGGGACATCCCCTCATCTAAAGCCTCGGGGCCGGATGGGTTCAATGCAGGATTCCTAAAAAGACACTGGACACTAGTGAGTGTGGATGTCCTTAAGGCCATTGATTTTTTGCACAAGGGAGGCAAAATGGTTAGGGAGGTTAACCACACTTTCCTAACTCTTGTGCCCAAATCCGAAGTTGCGAGAGATCTCGGGGACTTTAGGCCAATTGCGTGTTGTAACGTCACCTACAAGATATTTGCCAAACTACTCTCTTCACGTATGGCTCAAGTCTTGCCCCACCTCATTTCTCTTAATCAGATGGCTTTCGTCAAGGGAAGATCTATTGGAGATAGTACTCGCTTAGCGCAAGAACTGACTCGGGCTTTTGACCGGAAATCTTGCCACCAACGGGCTTGCCTGAAGGTGGATCTCACCAAGGCTTTTGACACTATTGAACATAAGTTCATTCTCAGGAACTTGGAGCTTATGGGATTTGACGGCATATGGGTGAACTGGATTGCCAATTGCATCTCTACAACATCTTTTTCTATCCTCATCAATGGCAGCTCTGAAGGGTTTTTTAAAGGAACTAGAGGATTAAGGCAGGGGGACCCTCTTAGCCCCCTCCTTTTTGTGGTGGGAATGGAATCCCTAACCTTGTTGATTGAGAATGTTGTGGCTAAGGGAAGGCTGAAGCCGTTTGGGCGTGGCCGCACTGTGGCACCTACCCACCTCATTTACGCGGATGACCTCCTATTCTTCTGCAAGTCCTCCTCTTCCTCGCTTCTTGAAGTGGCACGTGTTCTTGATAAATTTCAAAGTGTTTCCGGGCTGAAGATGAACTGTCGCAAAAGTAAACTTTTCAGACCTTTGGGTGCCCCCGACGACTTTGCCTCCACTCTGCGTTTGGGGGTACTTAGGCGCGCCCTACCTACCTCTTACTTGGGCCTGCCTTTATCCTCTTCCTACGGCAGGGGCTCAATTGCTAAGCCTTTGGAGGAGAGAGTTCTTGCCGTCCTTGCCAGTTGGAAGGCCGCGTCCCTCTCCTTGATGGGTCGGCTTCAGTTGATCAAGTCGGTCGCCGCTGGTATCTCTCTTTACTGGGTGGGGGGAAGTCTCATTCCCCGTAGCGCAGCCGCTCGCGTTGACAAGATGTGTGCCAATTTTCTTTGGGGGTATGGGCAGCATTGGGTTAGTTGGAGCACCACCTGTCTCCCCAAGCTCGAAGGGGGGCTTGGTTTGCGTTCGGTGCTTATGCTTCGGAAGGCTATGTTTGTGGCTTGGGCGTGGAGAATTCTAACTGCGGAGCAATCTCTATGGGCTAATTACATGAGGCAGCGGTACCTTCACACCTGTTCTTTCTGGGAGGTTGTGCCTAAACATGGGGATTCTTTGCTGTGGAAGGCGCTTCTCCGTAGTAGAGAGGCTTTTCGTGGCTCTATTTCCAGCAGCTCCAACCAGCATTCTTGGCTTCGATCGCCCAAGGGGTTCTCCTTTTCTCAAGCTATTGACGTGATCAGACATAGGGGGGACGGGGTCCCTTGGGCGAGTGCTGTGTGGTCCAAGAACACCGCCCCTAAGCATTCTTGTGCGCTCTATCGTGCGGTCACCAACCGACTTCCTACGCTGGATCGGCTCCAAAGAATGGGAATTACTAATGACGGCCACTGTTATCTTTGTGGCACGGGTTGGGAATCACGCGATCATATCTTCTTTGATTGTACCTTTTCTGCGGCGGTGTGGACCCAAGCTCTTTCTGATCTGGGTCTTCCACATTCGCCCTCTATGTCACTCCCCGACATTCTTGCCTGGATTCTGGGCCTCTATGATAAAGATGTGCGTCGGCTTTGGTGCGTCGCTCTCTCGGTCACGGTCTGGGTAATTTGGAGGGAGAGGAATCTCAGATGGACATCCGCCGGCTCCTCTTCGCAGCATATACTTGTAGACTCAATCACCTCTGCGGTTAACATTGCAATGGGATCCCCCCATGCTTGATTGGTGCAGTTTTTTGGAGCTTTAATGCTATTTTGTACGCGCTGCAGTGCGCTTCTTTTTGATATGGTTTCTGTCTTCACGTTAATACATGAAGCCCACTCACTGTAAATCTACTGTTTAGTTACATGAAATACAGATATCTTACCCATCAAAAAAAATTATTCTATCAATAAATGCATTTAATTCTATGAGATCTATTATGCTAAATTCTCTCGGATGCATTCAGAAGATCGGAGACAGAAGGACATGTATGTCAAAGTCGAGTCCATGTATTTATTTATTTTACATGACCCGTTTATGAAAGATTTAAAACATTATTTATTAATCTCCATCAATGGACACCTTTAAAATGACTAATTATGACTATGGCTAATCGTTGGTCAACAAATTTTATCAATGTGGTGAAGAACTGCTCTAGTCAACTAATCCACCTTCCAATTGACTCGTGCTAATTAGTCGACTTTATCGTATAAGTAATTATTAACAGTTACTAGTCGTTGCATAAATGAACAACGAAGCAACTTAATGTACACACACATGGTCTCAAAAGAAAATATTACCATTTACACTGTCCAAAACATGTGCACACAGAATCATGTCATCTATCTCCTCATTGGTTGCAGGTGGAGAGAGAGAGCAGAATCTAATGGTCTAGAGTGGTCCAAAATCACTGATCTCAAGCTCTCATAGTTTTTGGCTCTCACAAGATCAACACTCTGTGCATATGCATATATATATATATATATATATATATATATAGATGTGTGTGTATATATATGCATATGTATGTATACATATACATACATACATACATACATACATATATATATGTATGTATGTATGTATGTATGTATGTATGCATATATAGAGAGAGGAAAGGGATCCTACTCCATGGAGTATGTAACTTATCTACTCCATTCACATTTTGCCCACTTCTTTTTTTTGAAAAATCCTTTCATGGATTTTCATAACTATATCCCTTTAATATGGCATTTAAATTTCATCTGAAATATAGACTCCTATATCTTTCATCAAAAATATATCGACTACAACAAATCTAAGATCGGGTCTCTGTTTCTAACAAAATTTGAATGACATATTAGAGGGATATATTTATGAAAATTCATGAAAGTATTTTTTCAAAAAAAAAGAAGTGGGAAAAATGAGAATGGAGTAGGTAAGTTACCTACTCCATAGAGTAAGATGCCTTTCCTAATATATGTGTGTGTAGGGTTGATTTTATGAGAGCCAAAATCTGTGAGAGCATGAGAGCAGTGATTCTGGACCACTAGAGAAGAGCAGAATTTAGTGGTCCAGAATCACCGTCTAGGACGGATTTAGGAGGGCAAGGAGGGGCAAGTGCCCCCCTAAATTTTGGGGTTACATAATATATATTTATATAATTTTGTTACCTACGGATTTTAAGATAAAAATAATAATAATATCCCATAATTATAATACATCATTTTGATTTTTTAGGGTAAATCTCGGATATGCTCCCCTCATTTCTTTATAAAAAGTTCAATAAATTTTACCAATGGATAATATGATTCTTAACATAAAATTTATATCCAAAAATAATATATTTTACCTCAAATCAATCTATATTGGATAATTTCTTTAACCGAACAACTTACAATAGATCCCTACCCTAATTTTATGGGTTATCTATTTTGTAGAATTGAACTATATAATGAATCAGTCTTTCATCCAATCTCATTATCACTTATACAGATAGGAGATTTAATTCGCAATCTATAAAAAAATTCATATATTATTCGTTGGTCCTGTTTTTTATCAAGTAAAGTGGTCAAATGCATATATATATTCTTTATCGACATATTTTTCTTCATAGACATTAATATTTCTTGTTATTGGTAAAAAAGTATAGAATCAGGTATTTTATATTTTGATTTTATACAGATTCAAAACAAGTGTAGTTTATGTTGTAAATAATCAAAATTCATATACTGATTGAATTTAAAATAATTAAAATACTTGAATATAACTTATATAAAAAAGGTATAAATATCGTTCACAATAAATCCCAACATTATGGAACATATATGATACCAATTTATATAAAATTGAATAAAATGATATAGTTGATTAAAAATAAGTTCGAAATTGACTATTATTATATAATGAATAAATTCAAAATTGATGAAAAATATATGTGAAAACTATAGATATAATTTGTCCATAATAATTATTGTTATATAATGAATATGATTGTATTGTAATTGATAGACCTTCTTTTAAAACCTTGTACCCCCTCCTCAAAAATATTCTGGCTCTGTCCCTGATCACCGCTCTCATGCTCAACCTTGTCTATAAAATGCAGAGGGTTGATCATATAAGAGCTCCAGACTTTTTTTAGAAAAAGAGCTAGTCTATTCATCCATAAAAACGCCAAGAACATCAGAGTTTAGAACGTTACAGAACCAGCTGGAGTTTCCTCCACAAAAAAGAGTACTCGCAAACAGGCGCGAGATAAAAACATAACAGATTTAGCGATTCATACATTCATGAAAAAACCGGAGATATCCGCAAAACCGCATCCCCCTTCATCAGAGCATCATACTCCAGAGAACGACCGCTTTTACCCAAAACCTGGATGCCAACAAAAAGACTACCACCAAAAAGATAACAAAGATATAAGAGCTCCAGACTGTGAGAGCAGAGGGCTGATTCTCTCTAGTTTGGGACTCTCACATGATTAATCCTCATCGAATGCATGTGCAAAATGGAATCTAATATCCGTTTTTCAGGAAAAAAAGAAAGAAAAGACAAGTGAGCAGACTTCCAGCTTCTGCCATATTAAACTATCGACAAGATAAAACCCGACGCATGTCCATCTTATCATATAGATGAGACCATATATATGTATATGTGGAAGTGTAATCAATGAAGAAACAACATATGGTTGCCCGTCAATCTCACTCTCACAATCGGTTCCAAACAAATTCCGTGGTCCAAATAATGGATGATATTGATATAACAAGTCAGGTCAGCTTGCATGTATGGTTCCACTTCATTGCCCCCATTTCCCAACCTACTCAGATTGAATGCCCTCCTACACGTATTGCAGAACAAGTCAACAAGATCGATCTTGGACGGCATAAACATCTAATTATCTATCACAACTCCAATTAACAAAACCTACTGCTTTTTTTAAACGATCAAGTAGAGTTCATTCATCTAAAAACATAGAGGGTACGGATGTCCAAAATTAGTACATAACACCGAAATAATAACCCGCACCGGCGTGGTTGAATACATGTTAATCCCTAACATAGGATCACGCAGAAGCGAGGCAAAATTCAGCAATTGTTACGGACTACCAAAAAGAACACCATCCAGCGAGGCAACAAAATCGACGAGCAATCCTGGTAAGTTGGCGCAAAAGAAAATGTCATTTCCCCCAACGCATTCCAATCACAAAATCTTACCAAAGATCCTCATGTCAAATTAAAGCTTCTTAAGGGATAGAGCAGAATTCAGATTATTAAATGATTCACCCATGTTTGGACTCTTTGCGGTTTTTAATACCGAAGTCTTTGTCGTATCTTCACTCTGATCTGAAAGGAGCTGCGGAGCTTAGGAGCCTCTGCTTGCATGCGTTATTCACCCCGAGTTAGATACTTAGATGGATTTATAATTGAACCTTGGTGACTTTTTTTTAGGTGATCGTCTATTTTTGGGAAGCTCTGATTCACTGATCAAGAGAGAGTGAGAGCCGACTCCACAAGGAAAGACATATTAATAAGGAAGATGGACTACATAGTACTGTATTTATTGCTAATGTAATTAGGTTTTAATTATATAAACTTTTGCAATTACATTATGTAAGAAATTGATTTAAAAAATGGAAACCAACTGTGTTGGAGGAAAGTTTAGAATACTCAAATTTGAAACAAGGAGAGTTTTTGGATGGATTTTTAGTACCACATCTAATAATTCTAAAAATCTGGTGGACTTATATATGTTTATAATCCAAGTTCTTGTACCAATAGTAGAGAGGATGAATAGAGGACCACACACACACGTGCACACTGCTCAACTCTGTACCCGGCTCGGTAGAGTCAATTTTGATCTCAATACTTTTGTTGCGTGTTTCATTAACAGGTCGAATAAATTAATTATACGAATTAATAGTGATTCAGTTGTAATAAGGGAATTCGACTCGACTCTATTTCAGAACCCGAAAAGACGCCCGTTGGAGGGCATTTAAGGAAGATGGAAAGTTGCTTTCTAGATCTACTTATACCTTTCCTGTACACCGTTTTCTTCACACGCTAGAAAATATTCCAGTTGTCGTTGCTCTCTATTTCTCTACCGCAACAATGTTCTTCTCCCTTCTCTCAGCTGCAAATTCTCCGAGGTACTCTTGAGCATGATCTCGTCGATGTGCATGGACATTGATCGTGAGTTGTCGTATCCTGGAAGCGAATTGTCTGTACCCTTGACACCAATATCGTGAGAGCGATATCCTCTCTAAGTACAGTCTATTTTACAGACACTTCAGTGATCTCCTATCTAATTGCATTATCTTTCCTAGATCTCTCCCTAAAATGATTTATATATTGTTGTATTGGATCATGTGTGTATACTGTAATTGGATTTTGAATATGTTACAGTTGATTATTCATTTGCTAACATATCACGTTGTTAATTTGATTCTTATTAATTTGGATAATTGATATTTATTGTTTGTCATGTTGATATGATAACATCACGTAGAAACTAAGAAACAGAGAAGAACACCGCCCCGCCCCCAGATTTCATTTATATTTGCAAAATAAGACAAACGACAAAAGCCAAATGGTGGTGTTGAGAGTTGCAAATATTGCTAGCATACCTCCAAACTTTTAGGATATGCTTTCAAATGATTTAAATTTTCTATTCATTGCATGTAATTGAAGCTTTATTTTTGTGTATATTTCTTTTATAAATAGTTTATTATTCCAACAATTCTTAGAAAATTAATTTGAGTCTCTGCTACTTTGCTTGTTGCAAGTATTGTTTGTATGTCATTTTAATTAATTTTTCATTTATTAAAAATATAAAAAGATATTTTATTCCCCTTTTTATTATTAAAATCCAAAAAACAACAAAACACCTTTAAAATTTCAAAAAAAATATATTACCTATATTATTATATATTCGCCCATATATAAAAAAACCACTAAAAATATAAAAGAAAAATCTAAAAATTACAAAACCTAAAAAAATTATAAAAATCAATAAAAAATTTTAAAAATTCGAAAATATTGATTTCCATTTCTTATTTTTCTTTATTATATATAATATTTATTAAAACTAAATTTGGGACTTTTGCACTATTATCTATTTTTAAAATCCCAAACAATTCGATTATATTATCTTACTTAATGTTTTGTAAATTTTAATACTTCAAAAATACGTAAACATGGCACATAAAAATTACTAAAAATAGAGAAAAGTGTCAAAAACATAATAATATTTTATTTATATATTTTAGGTGTATATATGTATATTTAAGAATATAAAGCCCTGTCCATACTATATGTACTTTATAATACTTTCATTATCAATAATATTATTATATATAAATACATATTATATTCTAAAATAAAAAAGAAACCGAAAATTGCAAAATTAAAAATAAAATCTTAGAAAAATAAATCATTTAAAAATGAATAAAATTCATATATAAAAAAATCTACAAAAATTTAGAAAGAGATAAAAAAATATAATAATAATAATAATTAAAATAATAATAATTATTATTAAATAGTTATAATTATACATACCATCCATTGTTCTCATTAGTTCGACTCCTACTACTTATCTGCTATACACATTTTTCAGGGTGTAATAAGTTTCATCTCAATTAGTTTCATTGCATACGTTGTCATGAATTGATTGTTAGCTTGATTCAAATTGTTTGAGTACCGAGAGCCTAGAGAGGGGTCGATATAGCGATTGTCGGATCCGATCTGCCGGACATCGCAAGCTCCTCCAAGACTGTACGTTAGGTAACTCATATCAATCTCGATCAACAAATACCCAAACATAATCCCACATAGAAAACTCGCAAATTTGAGTGTGAGTTATAGTGTGAGTTATATGAGATTGTGTGATAAAGCAAGGAGGGGAAGGTTGTTTGGTATTTCCGACACTCGGTGCGACAGATGCGGAGAACAATTTGAAGATGCAGATCATCTGTTCTTCACGTGTCCGACGTCAGAGAAGGTGTGGAAGGAGATCGGGCCATCATGGATTTCGGCAGGAGGAGCCATTGAGTTTTGGAGGTCGGTAAGGTCCGTGGGGGGCAATTCATCCGATGATTGCACTCTGCCTTTTGCGATTCTGTGGGCCATTTGGGTGGGAAGGAATGATCTAATTTTCAAAAACCAAAGGTTCTATCCAGAGAATGTGCTAGCTCATTGTAATTCATTGTATCATTTCTGGGCCTTTGGGTGATGTACAACTCTTCTTTTATAATTATATTATTGCGGTGAATCCCATCTCGGGATGACACCCTCTTGTTACTCAAAAAAAAATGAGTTTGGAATTACTACAACTTGAGTTTTAGCATTTTGGGTTGTTGTCAATGGATTCATTCGAGACCAAATCCAATAAATTGTTAGGACCAATTTTCCTCGATAAAATTTAATTGATCTAAGACCGAGATGCTACACCCGAGGAGATCCAATATATATAAATTTAGAGGACATGTTAAGCAATTTAAGAACATGAAAGAATTTTTTTAAGAGTTAATGTGTTTATTCGCATAGTCTTCCAAAGTAAGATCAAACCCTAAAAGAAACTTGCTAATAACTCAAAAAAAATCAAATATAGGATTAATTTGGTAGTTGAACATGATTGCGGACCCTTTATTTCCCATAGAGAGGATCGTCTGCTGCATGCCGAAATGCAGCAGATTTTGCAGTAGTTGTGTGCACCGCTCGACCATGATCGAGCATTTCGTACAATTTTGCACTTACAACTCGTACTGTGCAAAATCATGTGAACCGCTCGATCAAAATCGTGCGGCTCACGCCATCACAACAGGGACAACACTACATGAGACGATCAACCTCCTATTTCCCATCACCCTTTAGATACAAACAACTCGTTCCTTCACACAGTTGGCTCATAAATTGGCCGAAGTTTTTAATATCCGAAAGATAAAATACGAGAGAGGATAACTATTACTCTTAATGACCCAAGCAGTACATCATTCAATACAGGATCCAATTTGCATTTCTTGTGCATTATCGTGATTCAAATCAAAAGCACGCAGCTCTTCCCCTCGGCCCTACCTGACGGGCAACCCTTTAATGGGGCTCGTGCAAGTGGCCCAATGCAGTGCTTCTTCTCCCCTCATTGGTTGGTTGGGAAGCTGATGGTTGCAACACAAACTCCAACTCACACTAACTGCAGCTCACACCAACTCCTCTTCTCCCTATCCCTACAAATACGAGCCCTAATCTCCACACCACCACCAGCCAATATCTGCATCATACCGATCATGGACTCCTTACTAACACCATCATTGATCTACCTCTCCTTTTCTCTCAGCATCTTCCTGTTATGGAGATTGTACGAGCGAAGGCGCGGTGCGGCGTGCTACCTCGTCGACTACGTCTGCCACAAGCCGGCAGAAGACCGCAAGCTGCCGACGGAGCTATGCGGAGACGTGATACGGAGGAACACGAGGCTGGGCGTGCCCGAGTACAAGTTCTTGCTCAAGGTCATCGTGAACTCCGGTATCGGCGAGGAGACCTACGGGCCGAGGAATGTGATCGCCGGCGAGGAGGAGCGGCCGAGGCTGGCGTATGGGATGGAGGAGATGGACGAGTTCTTCCAGGAAATGCTCGACGAGCTCTTCCAGCGTAACGGGGATTGGGTTACGCCGCGGGACGTCGACGTGCTCGTCGTGAACATATCCATGTTTGCTCCGGCGCCTTCGCTCACTTCCAGGATTATCCATAGGTAATCTATTTGATTTGATCGTAAATTTGAGGTCAGATTTAGAATATATTGTTCATATCCCAATCTACCAGGCAGAAGTAGCATTTATTAGAGGAGGGCCACACCTAATTAATTTCGTTGCATCTAACCATCTCGAAGGAAAGATATTCTGCCAGGATAAATATGGCAAAGTCTTACTAATTACCAGATGCAATTATTATTTCGATAGGTACACTGTAACAAAAATTAATGAGACTGCAGCAACGAATAATTTAAAGATTTGCTATTATATCTTTATATGTTAAAATTATAAAAAATAAATATTATTTTGTTCTATATTGTATATGTAAACTGTCGTTAAATTCGTTGACATTTTATGTAACACCAATTACGACTTTTCAATTAACATTTGTATTAGTTGGTGTTATTTGTGGCAACGATTATATGATTCCTTGCTTAAATACGACACTCTCGTTGTCCTATTTTAAAATCAAAAATTATTTTACAACAAATAATCTCTTTTCTTATAAATATATGAATCTGAAGATTCAACAAATTAATACTCAACAAACTACTTGATTTTTTTTGTGATTTACTCAAATTAAAGGACAATTTTTAACATGATTCATATAATAGAAGATGAGATGAACATCATGAGTACTCAAATGATTCTAATAAGGTCGCTCAAAATCGAACATCATCCAAATATTCGAGCTTTTATGGATTTTTTAATAGAAGGTCCGGTAATTTCAGGGATTCGAAGTATCTCTACTGGGATTCAAACTCAGGTCCTTTAAAGTAGAGGCAAACTGTTCTACACCAGACCACTCTTTTTATTGATTTGTGTTCAAAAATTATAAAAATACAGACATCTAGGGCCACATCTACAGCATCGTACTCGCTGTGTTCCCTGATCATTCAATCAATTCCAGCTGGGTCGTCATGTCCTCTATTGTTCTTCATTACGATCAAATGACTGTTTCAAAATACCCGATTATACATAAATTTAATTTTTTTCATAATCTTTGGAGTTGTCATACTTCAATTGGATTTGCCATCCAAAAGGGATTGACGGTACAGCTTACCGCTCGTCTCCCATCAATTTCTATATAATTTTTGTACTAGTTAATTTGCAATTAATAGTAAAAAAATCTCAATTAAATTTGTTGATGACTAATCACTTCAGGTACAAGATGAGGGAGGACATAAAGGCCTACAACCTCTCGGGGATGGGGTGCAGCGCGAGCCTAATAGCACTGGACCTCGTCAGGAACCACCTCAAGTCCCACAGCCGGGTTCGTGCTCTTGTGGTTTCCTCCGAGTCGATTAGCCTCAATTGGTACTCCGGGAAGGACAAGTCCATGATGCTCGGCAACTGCCTCTTCCGGTCCGGCGGCTGCGGCATGCTCCTCACGAACGATCCCGCCCTCAGCCGCCGAGCAAAGCTCGCGCTGCGATGCCTCGTGCGCACGCACTTTGGCTCCAACGACGACGCCTACGAGTGCTGCCTTCAGAAGGAGGATGCGGACGGGGTGCCGGGGTTCCATCTCGGCAAGAACCTGCCCCGAGCAGCCTCCAGAGCCTTCGTCGAGAACATCCGAGTACTTGCACCCAAGGTACCTTATCTTCAATTGATCAATGGAGATCATACTTGATTCGGGTATACACTGATTGGTATAAGAATGTCATGATAAAAACACAAATTCCATTATAACGAAGGGTATGCATGCAAATACTACTTTAAATGTTTTGTGCAAGACTTATAGGTCGCATTGGGCAAGTAGTTTTTAATTAAGGAGATATATAGTATGTAGCTGTCACGTGAAGAGAAATACGTTCACGTGTACCAATAGCATACAACAACAAAGCCTTTTCCCACAATTAAGTAGGGTCGCCTACGACCTACATGGATTTTTCGCTTCCATTCACATTTATCATGGGTCAATCCCAAGCTTATATCCACAAAACTAAGATCCCTTCGTATGGTCTCTTTCCAACAATTCTTGGCCGTCGTCGCCCTCTCTTAACCGGCGCAACATCCCAACACTCGCATCCCCTAACTGGTGCATCAGTTGATCTTCTTTGCAAATGTTCAAAACATCTTAAGCGGTTTTCTCGCATCTTATCCTCGATCGGAGCTATACCAACTTTCTTTCTGATTGCATCATTTCGAATATGATCTTTACGTGTGGGTCCACACATCCACTTTAGAATTTTCATTTCTGCTACATTCATTCTCTGCACATGTCTATAGTTCACAGGCCAACAGCCAGACTCATAAAACCCAAAAATAACATGATATCCGAAAATGATATCGTTTGTAAAGCTCGAAATGACGAAATAGCAGGGGAAAACTATAAAATTCCCAAAGTTTAAACTCATTTTTATAAATAAAGAACTTGTTTAAATCCTTATTATATATCAAAAATATATGAATATTATGTTGAAAAATATTATTATAAAAGTATATATTAAGTCTAATCTCACCTAAAATATAGCAGATTCAATATATAAATATAAAGTTTTATTGCATTTTGGACCTTCCACATTTTCCGAATTACACTAGTATGCTCAACTTTTTTTGCAATGAATACTTGTGCTCATACTCTCGCCTAATTGACAGCATTGTCCTTCCGTTACTATATATTTTTTACTATTTGGCCCTTGATCGCAAGCTTTTTCTCAAATAGGTCCTCCCACTGAAGGAGCTGATCCGCTACGCCGCCACCAAAGCCATGCAGAAGCTACGCAGCACCAAATCTCAAACACCCTTCACCACCATCAACTTCAAGACGGGGGTGGATCATTTCTGCCTCCACCCTGGTGGTGCCGCGGTCATCGAGGCGGTTGGGAAGGGCCTCGGGTTGAGCTCATCCGACCTCGAGCCCGCCCGGATGACGCTGCATCGATTCGGGAACACATCGGCGAGCAGTCTGTGGTACGTCCTGGGATACATGGAGGGGAAGAAGAGGCTGAAGAAGGATCACAAGGTTCTGATGCTGTGTTTTGGCGCTGGGTTTAAGTGCAACAGCTGCGTGTGGGAGGTGTTGAGGGATCTGGACGATGCAGGTGTCTGGGAGGACTGCATGGACAGGTACCCTCCGCAGACCCTAACAAATCCATTCATGGAGAAATACGGGTGGGTTAATAGAGATGACGCAGAAACCCTAAAGTATCAACATGGATACACTGATAGAACATAATGCATGGCGAAATTTTGATTAAAAGAAACGCGTATTGCTGGAAATCGAGTTCATATGTATAGACATGCAGCAAGCGTTGTTACCAAGATCAGATTTGAAAATGCCAGTAATTTTTTTTTGAATATGATAGAAAATGCGGTGTCGATTATTAGCTATATATCTGTATATTTGTTTCCCAATTGTAGCGAATGCATCTACAGAGATTGAACTCTCGATTTAAATTTATGGTAAGATTTTGCGTTTGCTGTTTGGCTTAAAAGAACGAGGCGATTGTATTCGACTTTCCTTGATTTCTCTTATATGCAATAAAATACAGAATGAAAAAAATAACGCGTTTCCTCTTCGCATTTTTGTTCTTATATGCAAAAATAATAAGTGTTTCTTCTCTACTCGGTTTTTATTTGGGGTGAAATAAGAGAAATGGGTTATGTTGTTTTGAGCTTAGGAGTGTAAACCTTGTCATTTCTGTTTAAGTGAAAAAACAATTGTGATAGGTATTAATAAGGAGGGATATGGTTTGGTAACTGTTGCTTGAAGGAGATCGTTTGAGTGAGAGAATATAAAACTACTTATTTAACGATAAGCTACAAGTTCTCTGGTCTTTTAATCGATCAAATGGGTTCTTAATTAATTAAGCCTAAATGGTGATTGGAGGGCGTATGTTTCTGGACCCCTTAGATTAACTCCCATGCTATAATCTGATTCTACACGCATCATGACCTGCTGCCTTAGCATGTGATGTGAAGCACTGAAAGCAAATACGTGGGACCTAAAAAAACTAGGAATACGTTTGATGATGGAGACGAGAGTAGATATTAGGGGAATGCATTCATGACTTTGGTTGGCAGCTGCTGTTTGATGTTTATTTCTACTCAGAAAGAATAGCTTTAATTTACAACTGGTTTGAATGCGGCATAGTTGTTGAGACATTTAATGACCGTACTTCATAATTTACTCCTCACGAGTAAAAGTACGTCCCTCTAGTAATCATATTAGCAAGATGATTTTAGATGTAGCGTTTATAAATAAGTTTGTGGAAATATTAGACGTGACCCTACTGTATTAATTAGTTTTAAATATTGTTATGATGTGGAGAGACTAAACAAATATATCAAATATGCAAGAGTAGATATATTTTATGTGAAGTAAATATTTTTATGCTAATAACAGAAGCATTATTGCTTGTTTGCAATATTAAATATATCTGGAGACAGTGAATTAATGCAGCAGATCTCGTCTAAAGCAGGAAAAGTTTGATCGTTGTTTTTATGTGTTTGATTTGTTTTGCTGTTAGCAGATCATGAAAGGTAACTTATTCTTCACTACATATTTGCATCTGGATCAGTGTATCTGATTTTATAATCATATATCTTATATCTTTTCACTTACCCATGTCTGGGGTTAGTTGGCGCCTATATCTAGACCTGATTTTTCGGGTTATACAATTCTGAAAAAAACCCGAATAGATTTCTTCAAATTAACTGCACTAACCCCATCTAAGTTGCTTCCGTTTCAGAGTTGTGATACTGGAGCTGTTGATGTATACGCCAATATGGTGTATATATATATGAGAGGGATGGGACTCCTGTTGGAGTCAACACAACCACTACAGGAGATCACATCCTTGTCATATGCAGTTCTCATCGATCTCTATCTAACAGCTCCAAGATTACAACCCTGCAAAGAGACGCATCTGGATGATATTAGGGTAGATAAAGGGATTTATTAAGAATGGTTTTTCTTCCAAAATAACATCATATGATCAACCTTGAATAATATAAAACGACGCTCACTTTATGGAGTCGATATCTCATGATTTGATGTAGCCACAGTAAGACCTGGGTAAGAGAAAATCTGGTGTATATCTATATGATCAGAGAGCCTCAGAACCAGTATTTCTGGTGCAATTATCAGAAATCCTTCATTTCAACGTTGTCGTGTAAAGTTGCACGCTACTGAGGAAAATAGAAACTCATTAACTCAATAAGTATATAGAATAAAATGCGTACTTCCAATTTATAAATTAGTATTTTAGCATTATATTTAAGAAAGCCGGAGAAGAACAAAAGCCTCTGAAGTTGTCCCCCAATGCAGAGGTTCCAGACCTGTACAAGAAAAAAAAACAAGAACTTTTCCAGTAAGATGGAAGACATTAGTTGAACAAAACGGAGTGGATCTTCAGCAACCATTGAATAACAATACAATCATTTGGATTTAATGTTACACCCGTCAAACAGCAGATCAGGATTTGAGCACAGGACATTGTGATCTATCAATAAGGAGGATATGCATGCATGAATCCATAAGGAAGTTGAAATGTATATTTATATACGCAAATCACAGAAAGGAAATATGTTCAAAAGCCACGAACAGTTTTTATGGCTTCGGCGTCCTCTCTGTTGAGCCATCCATACTTGAGCGCGAAGGGGTTGGTGAAGTTGCCGGGTGGGTAGGAGTCAGCAATGCCCTCCCAAACACCGGCGTCATCCAGATCCCTTACCACCTCCCAGAGGCAGCTGTTGCACTTGAAGCCTGCGCCGAAGCTCACCATGAGAATCCTGTCCTTCTTCTTCAGCCTCCTCTTCCCCTCCATGTACCCCAACACGTACCACAGGCTGCTCGCCGACGTGTTGCCGAACCGGTGAAGCGTCATCCTCGACGGCTCCACGTCGTAGCTTTACATATGCATAATGCAATGCAGGAAGTAAGCCTTGTGGTTAGTTCTTTTAATCATGGTCGTTTTATATCTCAACGTCTAGCACAAAACTTACGAAAAAAACCAACATATATTTGTTGTCATTACAACCATAACCAATGTTTTTGAAACCGAACCGAAATTTTGCTGAAATGGTCGGATTGGGTTGAACTATGTAATCGAACCGATACAACCGGATGATGACGTCATCATTATTTAAAACCGGATTAAACCGGACCGGTGAAAAAGAAGTGGTTGAACCGCTAATCAAACCGAAATGAAATTTTATATATATATATATATATATATATATATATACACTTAATATTCAAACCTAATTACACACACACACGTAGTTTTCTTGCAGTGGGTCCCAAATTGGGACTCCACCCCTTCTTCATTCAAAAAAAAATATACACTTAATATACTTGAAATATATATATATATATATATATATATATATGTAATACACAGATAATGTATATATTTTACACTATACATAAAATATTTTTCTTATACACCATCAAATATCATACATATCATATATATATACACATATTATTTTGATTAGACGCTCTATAACATGATAATAGTTTAATTATATTTAAAACCCAATACATACAAAAAAGTTGTGTTAGTGTAGTTGTTTTGAAGTATGAAATAGGTAATCAGAGGTCATGGGGTCAAATTCCACTACAAACAAAATTTTAAATAATATAAAAATTAAATGTGGTTCAACTTCGGTTGAGCCTGGTTAAACCGGATAAAAAAAATAAGTTGAACCAGACGTGTTAATTAAAATTTGAATAATCGAACTGAACCGGTATAAACCGGTTAACCGGATCGGTTCAGGCCTGATTCATAGGTAAGACCGATCGAACGTCCTGTTTGGTTTAAAAACACTAACCATAATTATATATGTCAACGATTTTAATTCGCTCTTACCTCTTTCCACTATCTAATTCCGTGCATCATGTAAAAATCCTTCTATAATAAACCAATTACCTGGTAAGGCCGAGGCTCCGTCCGACACTGTCGATGACGGCGGCGCCGCCGGGGTGGAGACAGAAGTGCTCCACCCCTTCTTTGAAGTTCACCTTCACGACCTTACCTCCATCGCCGTACTTTTGTCGGATAACCGACAAAAAGTACGCACACAATTCCCCGACCGGGAGGACCCTCGGCATCAGCTGCCGGAGGTTCTCCGCGAAAGCTCGGGTTGCCGCTGCGGGTAGCGTCTTGCCGAGGCTTATCCCCGGGCGGCCGTCTCCATCCTCCTGCTGAATGCAACAGGAGTATGAGCCATCGACAGCACCGTGGTGCGTTCGTACGAGGTGTCTCATTCGGAGCTTGGCCGTGCTGCGTCGGCAGGGGTCGTTGGAGAGGAGGATGGAGGCGCCACCGGAGCGGAAGAGGCAGTTGGCGAGCATCATGGACCTGTCATTGCCGGTGTACCAATTGGGTCCGATGGATTCGGAGGTGACCACCAGCGCGAGTGATCTGTGCTTGTTCTTGAAGATGTTGCTTACGAGATCGACGGAGATTAAGCTCGCACTGCACCCCATGCCGGAGAGATTGTACACCTTGACGTCTTCCCTCATCTTGTACCTTTAATTTGCAATAAAAATCAAAATTCTGATTAAACTCGAATGATTTATATTTTATTTTTATATAAAATGTTATATAGACTCGAAAAAAAGGCCGATTGTTTTCAAGGATTTATTTATTTAAGAGGGATTTCTGGAAGGATGAAGAGTCTCGAAAAACATATAGTGTATCCCTTTATTATTTTTTGGCTAATCGAAATCACAAATCCAATCTTCTGGATTTAACGTGTGAGTTTTTCTCTGCTTCTATATCAGCTAAACATAAATCTTAACCAATCAAAATCCGTTGAACTTAAACTAGTTTTTTAAATGGTAAAATATTCCTTGTTCAAGATAAATGTGGTAAATTTGACACACACACACACACAATACCAGCACTTTAATAGAATGCGTATGCAGTTTATATTATAATTGCATATTATAAATACAAAGTCACATACAAAACAGTATATTATAATACAAATATTAGAATTGTACATTGTAATACAATCTTTATATTCTACAAAAGTCATCATGTTTTCTATAAAAATGAAGCTGGCCTTTCTTAACTCAGGAAAGACCAAGTCCTATCCCAAACTAACAAAGCCCGTCTTACCTGGACCCGATACTCCTTAAATTTCTTGTGTGAAACCAAGATGCTTATACTGCTTTGAGATTCATACGACTCTCTTCGTTTTATTGTATCTTCTTAGAATGACATATCTATGTATAACATCTGCAATTCTACTGGATCCAAATATCTTATTAGTAAAACCAATTTCATGTTTTCTCTCAGATCTATTCGAAGTTTAGTATGGAATCAATGTCAATTAAGTCGGTAAAACCCAATTGAACTCAAATTCAAACGAGCCAAGTGAGCATGGGGGTGTATTACTTCGCCCAAGATCAACAGTCAATAAAACCTTAAACTATATGATGTTGACGAAAAGGTCAACAAGCAACAACTTGGGAGTGAGCCGAGATTAGCCAGGCCCAAAACCGCAGGCCTTGGGCCGGGTCCTCAATATCATAAAATCCCGAGCCTCAGACCTGTGACCCACGGCTTAGGGTGGAGCATTGGGCTCGACCCGGTCCAACCCGAGAAAGCCCGGTCCGAGTTCATCAATTTTCGTTGGCCTTGGGCACGGTCGAGGCCCGCTTTTTAAACAAATGGAGGATCCGGGCCCTGCCCAAGGCCCCCCGGGATCGGGCTCGGGTTCGGGTCAGGCTCAGTCTCAGACCGGGCTTAACCCACACTTATTTTGATTCCATGAAGTTGTACTTTGATCGAATTTATTGTTATGGATATAATTCATCCATAACACATGAATATTGGATGTTTTATTACTATATAATATTACTATTGATGAATGAATGAAATACTGGATGTATTGTGACTATAAATCCGTGTCTCCTAATATAGCTCTAATATGATATTTTGAAATATAAGGGCTCGGACCCGGTCCATTTGTACTTCGGGTTCGGACCCGGCCTGATCCGAGTATAATATTTTTAAAAAATACAGACCCGGGTCTGGTCCATTTGTACATCGAATTCAGACCGAACCCGGACTTTTGCGGGTCGGGTAAGGATCGGGTCCAGGTTTGTGTTTGTCCTTTGCTGTCTGTCGTGACTACAATATAATAATAATAATATCAATAATAATAGTAATAGTAATAATAATAAAAACAATAATTGCTGCATTATGCAAAAAAATAAGGACTTTTGTACCTATGCCCGTGTACACCGTTGCAATTATACTTGTGCCTCTCTTTTTTTTAATATTATATCAAGATGCCTATGAATTTTCTATATCTAACAACCTCGCCGTGTTAAGATTAGGACGAATGTGCAAAATTACGAGGAACATAGAGCGATGATGAAAGTTAAATGAGCAGAGGTGTATTTGCAATATTTTTCAGGAGAGGAAGAGTAGAAAATGCCAAAGTTCTTTTTTTACGAAAACAGTAAAGCTGATCATGGACATAAATTTCCACAATTTTATTTAAAAAAGATAAAAAAATAAGACAGAGGAGCCAAGATAGCTTCCCTCGGCTGCCCCATTTACCATATACATGTGCACTACAGTCCCCTCTGTGCTGTGTGGTGTTAATTTATACAAGTCCCATGCACAAGTACGTTTGTGATGAAAAGTTTGTCATATGCTGTAACCATGAAGTGTCAATACAGAAAGCTATTACATGTAATGTAAGCACAAGTATAATCAGACGTGAATACTAAACGTATACGGTTCTATATGTATATTTTCCATATCTCAATGTGGATATAAATATGCATGGACAGGGCATTTTACCATTTTTGGAAAAGCAATCAAAGCACCCACGACAGATCTTTCAGGAGTCTCATCTGCGAGCTCAAAATGTAATTCATATTATCAAAAATAGTGTCCATCTGAAACTTGCTTTATATTGTACATTAGTTTAGTTATATATATTGGAATGTACTTAAGCTAAGAAATCACGATCATTGGGACGGTTTTTATCATAATTAACTGCGGAACTCTGGATCTTATGTACACTACAACATAAAAAAAGGGTTAGGGTTTCGAAAACCAACGTACCTATTAACAATCCTTGCAGACAGAGAAGGAGTAGGAGCCAACATGGACACGTTGACCACCAGCACGTCTATCTCCTCCGGCGAGACCCCGGTCTTCACGAAGAGCTCCGGCAGTGTCTCGTCGAAGCACGAGTCCATCTCCGCGATGCCATCTGCCAATAAGTGCATCTCTTCCCTCCCCTCCAGCACGCTCTTCGGCCCATATGTCTCCTCCCCTATGCCGGAGTTCACAATGACCTTGAGGAGGAACCTGTACTCTGACAAGCCCAGGAGCTTGTTCCTCTTGAGCAGTTCGTCGCAGCGATCCGTCGAGAGCTTGCGGTCATCTGCCGGCTTGTGGCAGACGTAGCCGAGGACGTAGCAATGCCGGTTCCTCCACTGGTGGTACTGAGAGAAGAGGAAGAAGAGCAGGAGGAGGGGGATGCCTAGAAGAGACATGAAGAAGAGATCCATTGGTTAAGGTTGGGTGCTCTCTGGCTGTGTTCTGCGAGTTGCTATGAATACTGTGGTGTATTTAGAGGGGAGAGGGGAGAGGTGAGATGGGAAAAGCTGATGGGTTGGTCTCGACAGAGATGATGGTGGAGAGCCATTACTTCGCAGGAGCCCTAAAAGGGAAAGGGCAGATTTGTGAGAAGGGTTAGGGTTTCTAGTTCTCGCAAGAGCACTGCAGACTTCATTGAATTCATGTGGGCATCAGATCGATAATGATACGAATAATTTCACAAAAAGAAGATGAATTAAATGATACATATCGTCTACGTTTGGCTATCGATACTTGTCGGACTATTATAAGGGAAAATCCTCCTTACCAACTATTGACAACAGTTATAATTGAATAGAAATTAAAATACACAATATCTTGAGCTATGGGAGCCGTCGATCAGTTTCAACGTGGTTATTTTTCATTTCCTAAAAATGGTAGTTAGTAGTATGTTTTTTTAAAGAAATGGAGATGGCATGTGTTTAATAGCAAATTTTTAACCACAATGCAAGAAAAAAGTTGTGACTACAGAACTATGCCCACGGATGTGGGTTTGAAGCCACGGAATTGGGCTCTGGCACAACATGTCGTGACCAGTAGACGTAACTATAAATCTCGTCGTGAGAGTTCTCTAAACACGAATATGTCGTGGCTACTACAAGTGACCACAGAACTTTTTGTAGCCACAACTCTTGTATGAAGACTTTGGTCACGGATAGTAACTACGAGAAACTAGTGGCCACAGAATTATCGTGGCCACAAGTTTCCGTAGTTACATTCGATGACCACAACTCATTTTTCTTGTAGTGTCACTCATTAATTTACATGGGATCAAAAAATCAATTGAAAAATTTTAACTTTATAAGGTATTACGATGCCAAAAATGTACTAAAATTTAAAGTCTGAAGATATATTTATTATAAATTTGTACATAAAATTATCAATCACTCTTACATTTATTTATTTTCGATAACTAAAATTTGAAATTACTAAAATAAATTGAGTCAATAATTAGTATTTTTCGAAATTCATCCCTATATTATCTACTGTTAAATATGTAATATAGAAGAGAATGTCATATATGTCGTTATCTCCTTCGTGATGATCCATACATCAATATTTACACCATTACAACAAAATTAACATAAGATAACGAGTAAATTGAATATTAGTTGACATACCGATGTTAAAGATATCAACAAATATTACTCATTGCTAAACTAACTTTTAGTTTTGTAAATTATCAATGAATAACATATCCATGTAAATTAATCATTGCTATTTAACAATGATTAGAAATAAACATCAATGAACAACCGTTCTTATATGATTCATTGCTAGGATTTTATCGAAGATTTAAAAAATAAATCATTGATTAATATTCGTTGGTATGTATCTAACTACGGATGATAGCAACAAGTATTAAATTATTTATTTGCTACGTCAATTTTGTTGTAGTGTATGTTGCTATTTTTTAAAAATATGAACCTACCTCGTTAATTTTTTAAGAAAGTTGTAACGGATAAATGTTGCTATATTGATTGTACAACATATATAATATTCATAGCTAATTTATAGTATATAAAATCATTTCACTATAGATAATGTTGTGGTTCTATATTTAACAATGAATGACGTAATCACATATATAAAAAAGACATCAATTTTCGAACGACTTAAGGCCAATTTGGTAACTGGGTTGGGTTGGATTGATGTACCTCTGTGAATAGTAAACTGTGAGGAGGACTGAAAGGACTGGAACGAGAGGTATACCGATGTACACCAGCAACAAAACTGGACCTTAAGACACGGCAGGAATTCATGGTCTACGCTTGCTATCAACTGCCATGAATGCAGCACAGCATATACAGCTGCAGGAATTGATTTCATACCAAACTCTACTACCTAAAATGGAAGCTCTCGGCAGGAATCTTAATTTCCTATTAACTCATATGGAACTTGCTTGAAATCACATGCTTAACGCATCTCGCAGATCTGTGTTAACATGGCTATTGGACAGCATGTCAGAAACATGACAGCAAGGGAAATGGAAACCCTAATTTATGGCTTCCCATATTGGTTGCTTCTGTTCTTTATCGATATTGTCTCCTTCAATATTTCTTTGTAGCAAAAATAACGATAAAAGAAACACATGCCAAGTTTACGTGCAAAAACCCTTATTGTTAATTAAGTACGAAAAAAACATCTGATTGAGATAGAGATTATTGAGAAGTACTTGTACTGATAATAATGGTTTCAATCCCATCAACTGTCTAGCTTACTACTACAATAAAATTGAGACGTAGTGACGTTTTTTCTTGAACATTATTATTCGTTGAATTAGCGACAAATAGTATATCTGTCGCTATGTCATTCGCAATGGTCCGTATAGCAATGCTTATCCGTTACTATTTTTCAAAACATCAAATAATCGTCACTAGTTTTTAAAACTCGTTGCTATATACCTTGGAATGAATCATATAACAACAATTATTCGTTACCGTTTTCTTCTAATCGTTGCTAAATTTGACAACGATTACTGTGAATTTTAACGAATAATTCAACGGAAAAATCATCTTTAATAATTTAGTTTAGAATTTTAACTAATTGTTAATTTTTTAATTTAAAATTTAGCTATGATTAATTAAAATTCTGAAAATATCAAAAGATAATCGTTGTTATATGGATCGTCACTAATAATATAATGATAGGTATGACATTCGTCGCCAATTTCAAGTATAAAAAAATTATTTCGCAACAAAAATTGTCATCATTATATATATATATATATATATATATATATATATATATATATATTGAGAGAGAGAATATAAATATATATATATATATATAACTAGTGTCAGATTTTGATTTTGAAGAAAGAATAACTTTTTGCTTGCTATTTTGTAATGACTTTTCTCTTGTAATTGTTTCTAATTAGTAAAGATTTAAGAGAGTTTTAATGGAGAAGCCGGTATATAATCGTCATGACATTAACCTTTACAATGCATAGTAAATTCGTAGAGAAATACAAGATAATTCAGCACAAATTTGAGATTGGAATATATGACGACAGATATCTAAATTATTAGCTGCCGTTCTTAAACGTTTCTCCTGCGTGTATTACAGGGTGATTCTATTGTTGATCCAAATTGCTTAATATATCCTCAGCATTTTTTTCCTTTCACAAAATATTAAAGATGATGGAGCTAGTACATGGAAAGAGCAACATCGAAATTATGGCAAGTGATGTGACATCAGCTTTGTCCAAAACCCAAATCACGTAGGAATGGACCTCACTTGAGTGTCTTTGCTAAGCAATGGACTTGTTTTGGAGAAATGGGCCCATAACAGGTGCGTTCGGTTCGGAAATAAACATGAATAATGATGTGAAATAAGGAGAATAAGGGTCTATTGACTCTATTCTTTGTTCGGCTGGAGGATAGGAATAATGAGAATAAGGTGAAATAAAGGTAGGTAAGGTGAGATAAAGATATGAATAAGAGTGAAATAAGATGGAATAATGGAGAATAGTCGTACCACTAGGAACCGTATCGGGAGGAGAATTGGCCCCTTATTTCAGAGCCTATTCTCTAAAAAAACAGGACCTAAATATATAAAGTTGTGGCCAACCCTCGTTAAATTGACGAGGATTTCGCTTATTATGCACGCCTGAATTCACAAATTTACTGTACAACGAAGCTAGATAGATGGGAAAGGCCTAATTAGTAATCACAGCAATCGATGTTGTAGAAAAAGGAGCAAAGCTGATATTGCAGAATTTAAGGGACACAATTAAAAAATCCAAGATTAAAAGGTAAGCATGTCCTTTCATCCCAAGTAGGGTTGAGCATGGATCGGGTTCGGGCCGGTTTTGCTTTAATCCGAGCCAAATCCATTTTGATATGTGGGCTAACGGGTCGGGTCCTAGCTCTGTTTATTTTTAAAAATATAGACACAAACCCGAACCTGTCCGAAGTTTATTGGGTTGAGCTCGGGTCGACCGATCCATTTAGATGCTCCAACTTTTATCTCAAATGCATCTAAAAATAGATGCAGATTTTTGCATCTGAAAATAGCAATATATGTATTCGATACGAGTTTGTAAAACCTATGTTAATGACGCATTTTATTCAGTTTCGTAGCGGCATATTGGAGTAGTTTTTGGATTGTTTGGAAATAACATTAAGACGACGAATGTTCTCCTTTATCGGAACCTTGTGGCAAACATCAACATCTATAATCTTCTAGTCTTAGTAGATGATATCAATACAAAGGTAACAAATATGCAATATGAAACTTGTACATTTGGTAATTTTAACTGGTATATAATTTCTTTGTTAGAATTGCATGTTATCAATCTTAGTAACTATATGTAAGGTTCGTTCTATCGAGCTTTGCGGGTTTGGGCTCCATAGGGCCTGATCCCAGCATGAAATTGTAATGGGCCCAAAAAAAGGGTCGAGCCCGGCCCATTCAAGTGCGGGCTCTGGTTGGGCTAAGCGGATTGGGTTTTGAGTCGTGTGAGGTTGGTCCAGCCCAATGCTCAACCCTAATTTCAAGATATTTGATTTTCAAATTTCCTTTTTTGCTATACTTTTCGGTGTCTAAAGCCTCGATCAGATGAGGTAAAATGAATAAACCAAGCATCCAAGCATACAATGATATAAATTAGGTCTCTATATTTATGGATTCGATCAAAAATTTGCGCCCAGATGCTCAAAGTTTAATCTTCGCAAGTGATCTCATTGTTTGAGTCATTTTATTTTATTTTTATAATAGTAGGCTCGATAATTTCGGAGGTCCGGAATGTCCCCACTGAGATTCAAACCCGAGTCCTTTAAAGTGGAGGCACACTGCTCTACCGCCAGACCACTCCTTAGGTTCTCATTGTTTGGGTCATTGCTACTTGAAAACAATTGCTTATTCATGACCTTTTATTTGTTATCCTTAAAAATGTAGAATAAGTGGTATCTACTATGTAATAAGTAGTAGTTGTTGTGAAATAAATGGTGCAAAATGAAGACAACTAGTAATCATTGTAATAAAGCAGGGGGATATTTATTTAAGTAATCGTTGTAAATAAGGATTTGAAATAATCATTCCAATAATACGAAAAAATGAATTAAGAAGAGAAAATATGTATTATATTTTTATAAGAAAAAACATGATATCTACTTAAATGGAACCCTTCGATTCAAACCTTAGTGAGATCCTTTTGTCTCAACTTCGCTCTAAAGCTGTGTAGAGTAGTAAGGGAGAGGCGCTTCTGCCGGAGCCCCTGCTCCCGATTCCACCCTTGGAACCAAAATATACTGAAATATATGAAGAAAAAAAACATCATTTACTTAGTAACATCTAACATTCCTCAACAATATGATATTTCACACTAACCGATTTTTCGTTTGAGCAACAAGGAGGAATATCTCTCTTTATTCCTCTCTTTTCATAGACGATCAATGTTTTGGTCATAGAGTCAAAAGGAAAATAAGATTTTCCTCACCATTCCTCCATCATAGGCTTTTCTCGCAAAAAATTAAAAAAATATCACTTATTTAACAATCTTATCTAACATAACCTCCCTTGTCCCACTAATTATCTTCTCCTACTAAAAAAATAATAGCAAATAACTAATATGTATCCCTCCTTATTCCTGTGTATACTCTCCTCCAATCCAACAGAAATATTATCCTATCCCTTCTTATCCATTCCCTTATTCATATATTCAACACCCTATGTAAATCATTAATCATCCTCCTCTTACTAATAATACAAAAGGTTCTTTAGAAGAAAAAAAACCTCGCACGTTATCAAAAACGAGGCGAGAATATAACCTACCGAGCCTTTCCTGTGAAGCTGAAGGGACCGTTTACCACAGGTCGAAGTAGGGGTGGGCATTTGACTGGTTTGAGTAGGTCTGGGTTATTCGATTTAGATTGAATTCGATTAGGATTGCAAAAATAACACCCATCGCCCAATCAAATTAGATTGGGTTGAGATATTTGAGTGTCCGATTTGAGCCGATTGGGTTGGGTGAAAATCAAATTACCCATATGAAATATCTTGTTAATTGAAAGTAAAGTAATGATGGGGCCACTGATGTATGTCAAAGTAAGCATGCATTAAGCTCAGTAGAGAAGAAGAAGGTTGGGGAATATGTTCAACATAGATGAAGAAGATTGCAATATGTTCAAGTTGATATGGAGTTGTTCAGATAAGATTATAGGATTTTCAAAAATAATTTATGTCACTTGAAGTGGATAGGGATTGGAACATAGTTGTGTGGTAATAAACCATGCTCTATGTTGTTTATAGTATGTAATGATCATATTAAGGATGATAAAGAAAAAATACATTGAGTACAAAAATAAGAACAACTAAAATAATGTTTAGTGAGATAATATTGTTAACAAGTTGATACCTTTGATTAGAGAGTTCGAGTTGTATATTAAAATATATATAGGAGTTTAGAATTATTGATATTATATGTTAAGTATATATAGGTTGGATTGGGTAGGATTAAACATTTTGTTATCTAAAGAAATAGTTTGGATTATTTGGGTGGGTTGGGTAGAAGACATTAAACCTACCAGCAAACCCAGTACCCATTTAAGAAATATGGTTTGGATCCAATCCGACCCAAGAACCAAATAACCCAAATCATTTTGACCCATCTTCAAAGATTTGGTTGGATTATATGGGTGGACCCATATAATGCCCACCCGTAGTCGCCATGGTTCGATTTTTTATCTTGTGAAAACCCTCCATCTCCATCTTTTATCTTGTTGGTTGTGTTCATCTATTGTAATGTTCTGAGCTACGGATTCGATTCTTCTTCTCGGTGAAAACCCTCCATCTTTTATCATGTTGGTTGTGTTCATTTTGCTTGATAGACCAACAAGGTCTTGTCTTGTGCAGCCTTTGTTGAGAACAACTACATCATCATTATAGTTGAGTGGTTTGGGTCGTGTCGGCATCCTGATTTTCTCCCCCGCTATTTTTGAAGGTCTCTGCACTTGTGGTTGTGGTTGTTTGCGATTTGCTTGCTCATTTGCTCGTGGAGGTTGTCTGTCTTTGTTATTTTGCCTAAGATTTCTTCGTTCCATGCTTCTGCGACAGTGGGATAACATATTTTTCCCCAACGCCTACTCCTTGAAAGGATTTCCTTTCTCCACACGTGAAATTGTGTATGTTCATGCTCAAGTGGTTTCATGGCTTTATGAAGTCTAGGCTTGGAAGAGCACTAAGAACACTTTTGTTGTCTCTTCCGTGCCAGTTGCACAAGTTGTGTTGGAGTATAAGTTGTATGCGCCTATTGTGTTGTAGGAGGGTAAATGGATCCTGAAGAAGATCCATTTATCCCATCCAGTGTTTAGTCCCACATGGACTAGTGGTGGGACTTGGAGGCTCTGGGAAGGCTATATAAGGAGCCCCGGACCTCCTGTACTCATTGAGAAAATCAATAGAGAAACACACCCCTTTGAGGGCTTCTCCTGTGGTTTCATCCCGCTCCTCACGGAGTAGGGTTCCACGTAAAATCATGGTGTTCCCATGTTGATGTTTCTTGTTCTTAGCTCTGTTTATCTATCGCTTCCGCATTCTTCATATTTTATAACATGGTATCAGAGCGGGTTCGTTTCTCGAGGATTTCATCGTGTTCTTTATTTTGATTCGAGATCCGATTATTGGTTCGTTCTTGACGACGGAAGTCTTATGAAGTTATGTTCAAGATCTGTGCACTTCATGGTACCTGTTCTAGGGTTCCCATCTGGAACCCTAATCTATGCCCTCTTCATTCAAGCAGCGGCGCTCCCAGACGACCTTACGTAAGATCAATGCGCATGATGCGCATCTTTTCCAACAAGGCAACACGCATCCCTGCGCAACTTCCTCATAGGTGTTGAACCGAAAAAATAGAGGGTCGTACGGTTTCACAAGGCGAAACCGCAGTCGATGCGGTGACCGCTCGAAATCCCGATTCAAACAACAATTAACCCACAACAGATAAATCAAGCAATTAAAGTAAATGTGCGGAGTTAAAATTTATTATAACTCTACAACAAAGATGTGTATAGTGCAAGTATTGTAGAGGTCGAACACAGGGAGCAGACAGGTAGAACGGGGCACAAGTGCTCAAAAATGTGTGTGCAAGTGATCAAATGTCTATGATGCTATTTTTTGTGGGTTTTTAATTTTATATTTTTTTATTTAATTTTTAATTTTATAATTTTGTATTCTGATTTTTAATTTACTGATTTTGTATTTTCTTTTTATATTTTATATTTTTTATATTTTCTTTTTCAATATTGGAAATTAAAGACAATGTAATGAAAGGGAAACTAAAGTATTTATAAAAAAATAGATAAAAATACTCAAAAATGAGGAAATAAAGTCTTTTTGGTCCTTTTATATTTTTTCTACTGTTTTTGTGATTTTTGGGTAATTTTTAGAATGTTTTTGGTATTTTTAATTAATAAAATAAAGCAAACAGTGGCAAAAATGCAAGGCTGAAACTTAAAATGGAGAAATAAAATAGCAAAGAGTAACAAAAATTCTCCAAATTAATTTTTACTTAAAGATAATCAAACAAAGAAAATTCAGGAAAAGAAAACACTATTTTTGGATTTTTTATGGATTTTATAAATTTTTATGAAGGTTTTTAGAGTTTTGCAATTTTTTGGAGTTTGGTTTTATATTTTTTAATGATTTTTGGCTGGGAATTAAAACTAACTAAAAGACACAAAATATATTTTTTTGGGATTTTTCTGAGGTGTTTTTATATTTTTTAGTGATTTTCTAATGCAAACAGTGCTGAAAATGGCTATTTTTGAATTTTTATAAATAATAAAATGCAATAATTACGAAAAATAAAAATATGGCGTGGAAGTACTATGCAACAGAGACTTAAGTTAATTTTTATGGATTTTTTAGGGTTTTCTAGATGCGTGCAAAAATTACTATAAGCAAAAAGAAACTACTTGCAGACCAAGGGCATTGATGTAAATATGGCACAGTAGGAGGGCACGCATGCAATTATCCTCGAAATCTATAACTAAACAAAAGTTCTGCTGGACTGAAGACAAATACACGAAATTACAGGCCCTTAGCCGCAAAATAGCCACGCGCACGTGCTCGCGCACGTGCGCCTCGCTGGCAAGGTCGCGAGTGCAATATCAAAAAGTGCAGGGAGTTTTCAGTAAATATTACAAAAATAATATACAGCAGATGAAAGTTTCAGAACGATGTATCAAATACCAAAACGGGCTGGGCGCGTCTTGCAAAATGCCCAAACCCAGGGGTGCTCCAACGGTGATGCGGCTGCCACTTACGCCACGTGGCGCGCCGTGGGGGGGCCGATACCCCTTCAGATTTGATGGCCTGGATTAGATGCCCACGGACGATCCAACGGCTGGGCCTCCCCCTTGCTGTGGACGGTTGCGATCAAAAGGGGAGGGGGGCGAAATCGACGGCTGCTGTAGCATGCCCCTCCCCCCTTCGTTTCTGTTATGCGCGGGGGTGCGCAGGCGGCGTGCGGCCTCCTTCTCCGGCGGCGCGAGACCTTCAGCACCTGCAAACTTAAACAGAGGCTCGAGAGTGGGGTCTCGGCCGGATATTAATGGATGGTTCCAGGGCCAAAGGAATGGACGGCGGGTGTAGGGGGCTGGAATGAAGATGGTGAAGTTAGCCGGAGCTCAAGAGCTCCGGCAACGTGATTAGTTGCGAAATGGGGGCGAGGCACACGGTGGAAAAACAAGATAGAAGCACAAAACTAATCCTTCTACTGTTAGCTAACTAAGCAAAGAAAAATAAGGATGAAAATCGACCTCTAGGGTGTATAACCCGAGGTTGGAACCTCACGGCGGCTTGCCGCCGGAGATGAATGGATGGAGCCGCTCCTTAACCTCTCCAAACGCCGCGAGCTCGGCCGGAGGTGCGCCTGTCACGCGCACCAGTCCAGGGCACCAGTAGAAGGGGGGTCGGATTGGTCAAAGAGGGTTCAAAGGGAAATGGAGGTGGCTGGACGGTTTTTGGAACATGGGCGAGGAGCGACTTTCGAGGAGGCGTCACGGGCGCTGTGGTGATGCTCGGCCCAAGAAAAAGATAGGGCGTGATAGCTGGATGGTAGGGTAACATCTTTCATGAAGGAAGCGTCTTCAAAGGGTGGAAGACGCGCCCTCGAAAAATGGGCGAAAGATGGAAAAAACCAACAAACTGACAAGAGCAGGGGGGGGTCAGACAGTTGACCGAGGTCAACTGTCAGACCCACCTGGTTGGTCCACGTGGACCAACCAGGGAAAACCTGCATAAAATGATTTATTAATTCAAATTAAAATAGGAGATGATTTTATTAATTTTTAGTTATAAAATAAAAATTGTTTATTTTTTTATAAAGTATTTTATAGCGATTTTTATTTATTTTTATGAAGTATATTTTTACAAGTTTGCATTTATACCCTTATAGGTATCTATATCTATGTATTAGAGTATTTTATTTTTATTTGGTGTATTTTAATTTATTTTATTTTGGTTTTTATTTTCTAAAATTATAAAATACTTTTATATACATGAATATATTTTTATTTTAATTTTCTGATATATTTTATACACTTAATAAAATGAAAGTGTTATTTGTATAGGTATGGCTACATATATTATACCTATGTATTATAATATATACAAGTATTTTTATTTGTATTTTATTTATGCTTTTATTCTGATTTTAATGTACATAATTATTATAAGTATTATTTACAATATTATAAAAATATAAAATTATAAAAATAATAAATAAAGAATAAATGGAATATTTTAATATGTACAAGTATACAATGAGGGTCCAAAGTCAACTTTCAAACCGTAGCTCCGCCAAATGCGAAACCACCACCATTAATTAGATTATTTTCTTCTATATACAATTAAAGGTGAGTACGCTGCATTTGGAGTTTCCGTTTGTGAGATACGGGTCTGGGAAGTTGACATTCTGGATTTTTATTCAGACCATAACTTTTTATCTGTACATTATTTTTCTGTGAAATCAATTTTGTATTTTTCTTTATTAATTTATCTACAACTTTCATTTACAAAGTTTCTTTATTTGATGAATAAAAAGTGGAACCAAAAATGGGTCCCAAAATGAATAAAGAATGAATACAAACTATAGATATTTTATCTGTATTTTGGCCCATATCTCCCCCTACTTTATTCCTTGTCGACCTATTCATCAAGATGCCCAGGTCTCGGGGTTTCGGGTCATAAAATATTTACAATATTTTATTCTTTTTCTTTTCTTTTCTTTATTCTATAATTTTGGCTTTAAAAACCGCATTTTATACAATATTTATACACATATGCATGAATGCTAAAATGCCTATATTAAGCTTATTTACACGCATTTACTAGGGTTTTTGAGGCCAAAATGATAGAATAAAGATGATGAAACGTGGATTCATCATCCCCCTATACTTGCCTTTGCTAGTCCCTAGCAAACACTTATGCAATAAGTGCAGAAAAAGAAAAATAAAGAAAAGAAAAAGAAGAAAGATGGACTAAATTTAATTGTCAAACTTGTCTTCACAAAATCAAAGTTTGGAGCTTACGTTGGACCTTTGGAATTTTAGTGCGGGCGGAACCTTAATGAGAACCAAATTTGAAATCCAACAGTCCCTGAGAATCCCAATACTCTGCTCAAGTCTCCTCAATAGCCAGGTCAGAAATATCTCAACTCATACGCAAACTCTTACGACTATGAATCTGACTTGTACAGTGTAAGTGATGGTGGCTCTCCCCAACTAGAATGACAAAGAAACTGACTTCTCCAGTACGACAACCCAATGATTCCCCAATCCAACAACTCCATCCTCGAGGAGCGGGGTATTCCCTTCTAAGTTCAAGTGGCAACCAGCTCAAGAGGAGGGGGTGAAGAGAAGAATGGACGGTAGCCAGTGTAGCTACCTATCCGAGGATGCAAGACCAGTGTAGTCAAGTCATCCAGCTGCAGGCTCACATGATATGACTTTGGAACTCAAGCTTGCTTATTGACTTTGTACATACTTGCAGGCTTTTTATTTTTGTACATGCCTGAACTTTTTTTTTTTCTCTTTTTTTTTTGAAATACTATTCACAGCAGCATTTACATAAGGAGTTTTTCCTCTTGAGCCAGTAGACTATCCCTCTTTTGAAGCTTTATCGCAACCCACAGCCTCCTGTCTTTAGACTTCCTAATCACTGGACGGGTTGGGGTGCACTTCCCTCCCTAGAGGAGGACAAGTGTTTCCACTTGTGTGCGTCTCATACCGGCAAATCCAATCCCCTCACCACTCCAACTGAGTTGAGCCATGTGAAAGGTGCAGGTGTCCAAGTTAGGTCATTATCAACAAGAGTCGTACGTGTGCTCCGAAATACTCTACTTAGGCAGTCAAGAATCCATTGAACCAAGTCCCGTGATCCTCAAAGAATTAAGTCAACTAGACCTGAAGTACCTCAAACCCAGTTCCTATAAGGTTCCTGTTATTAGGTAGATTTTAAGGTCCAATCAAGCTCCAATCTCTGGATTTTACTTAGACTTGTTCAACTATCAAACTCAATCCGAAAAATGCTAATGCTATGCAATGCAATGCAGAAAATATTTTTGTGATGCAATTTTCAAGGATTTTGAACTTTTTATGGATTTTTGAAAATATGATGCATGCAGATGCAATTTTTTTGTATTTTTCAAAAAGATTTTTCAAGTGTTTTTGGATTTTAATTTTGCAAATGTTTTTGGGAATTTTTTTGAAAATAAAAAGTTTTGGCTGAAAACTAGGTGAAAAATATGTACACGGGAGTGCTTCTTATATTTACAAGAAGTGGATTTTAGAATTTACAAGGGTAAGTGATCAATTTTATACATATATAGTGGATTCTGGTGTGATGTGACTATTCCTCAAACTTATTTGAAAACAAGCTTTTCACACAATTTTTGAAAACTATAGTCCAAAATAATTTTTACAAACATTTTACACACATTTGAAAACATTTTGCAAAGGTTTTCAAAACAGTATATATAGGTTTTTCAAAACATTTTTGCAACCATTTTTCAAACCATTTGCAAATCATTTTTCAAACATTTTATTTCATACAAAGAAAAGAAATTTTTACAAACCATGCAGGTTGAAAACATGTAACAAAATATTTTCACAATAGTTTTCAATAGATGTTCACAAAGATTTTCAAACTATTTTTCAAATATTTTGCAAAAAACATTTTCACCTGATTTATTAATCAGTAAATACAAAAAGAATTTGAGGAATAACGACATCTTTTTATTAAGAATTTTAAAGAATTATTAGCCATATTATTAGGGAAATACGAAAGTACGAGTTATGGCTAAAGTATATACGTAGTATATACGACCCCCCTATACTTAGCTTGAGCTATGTCCTCATAGATCGGAGAGAAAAGAGAAGACATAACTCGTACTAAGTATAGGCAAGTCTAAAGAATGAATGAATGAATCAATGAGAAGTTGACCGTCCCCCCTATACTTAGGATCAAATAATCCTAAGTATAGCAGACTGTACACAAAGCAGGGAGGGTCAAGGGTGGGAATGAACAGATCGTACTCAGATTGTCTCCCCCTATACTTAGGGTAAAATATCCCTAAGTATAGACAAGAAGAGGAGACAATGGAGAGGATCGAAAAGAATAGAAGAAACTCGGGGTGCACCCCCCCCTATACTTAGGACAAAGTACGTCCTAAGTATGGAAAACTGTCTACAAGGGCGGCACCTTTTTGATAGATGAAGAAGATAGAAGAGGAAAAGAAGAAAAGAAGAAAAGAAGAAAAGAAATCTGAAGATGGAAAGAGTGATATAGAAGAGATCGGAGGATGTACAGACCACTCCCCCTACACTTAGGGTAAAAGGAGCCCTAAGTATAGGCAACAACAGGAGTGATCAGACGGAACGATGAATGAACACTCGACTCGTCCACCCCCCTATACTTAGGACAAAGTACGTCCTAAGTAAGGCAGACACGAGAATGGGTAGACGAGCAATACGGTAGAGAGAACAACGATGAACAAAGGAGAATGTACAACAGAGGTGGATATACAGATGGTCAAGAAGGTTGAAAGCGAACCTTCTTGCGGGACCGTTGAGGAATGGATCTGGTGTGATGCAGGTCGACATCGGGGTCCATAGTGGACGAAAGCCGATCAGGGTCAACGGGGTGTAAGTCCTCAGGGGCCCTAGGGTGTGAAGGCACAGACGGTGTAGTGGAAGAAGTACGGCTAGGTCCGGCCTTGGGAGTCTCGCTGATATCAAAGTGAAATGGGACGAACTCATCCTCATCGGAAGAAGTGTACTCAGAGTCGTCCAGCGAGGTGTCATCCAGGTCAAAATCAAAAGGCACGAACTCATCGGTGGAAGTAGTCAAAACATGGCCGTCCTGTATCGTCTCTAAATCTGCCCTCCGCTCAACGGTATCAATCATGTAGATCCCGCGGATGTCATCAACACACCGCCAAGTCCCAGAAGAAGGAACGTCGAGGTCCATGCTTTCCAAGTTTTCCTCAACCGGGAGGAATTCTCGGGTCTCAGTGGAATCCAATAGACAACAAAATTCTCTGATAGTATCATCAAGGTCATGGTCCTCGAGGTCAGCCAAGATAGGTGTGGTCACATCAGGTGCATGTCTCTGGTCAGCAGTAGGTGCGGTGATCAACGCTTCGCTCTCATCAGCAGGACGGAAGCGAATCTCTCCTGATCCGTAATCAATAACGACCCTCGCAGAGGCGAGGAATGGTCGTCCCAGGATGATTGGAGAGTGCTCCCCTGTGGAGGTCTCCATGGGCAATACGACAAAATCAACATTGTGGCTCGTGCCCTGAATCGATATGACGGCGTTTTCAAGGATACCCTTCGGCCTCTTTATTGATCCATCAGCAAACTGAACGATCATCCTGGTCTTCTTGAGAGGCCCTAAGTGAAGAGACTGTACCAGCGAGAAGGGTATGATGCTAATCGAAGCACCGCCGTCTAGGAGAGTGCGATCACATGTGTGGTCAGAGATGGTGCAACTAATGAAAGGTGTGGCAGTGTTCTTCTTCCGAGGAATGGGACGGTGTGTGATGGCATGGGCAGTGGCCATGGTCAAGATATGACGCTCAGATCTGCTCCTCCGCTTTCTCTTCTTGGGAAGAGGAGCAGATAAATCGGTCATGGCCTGCTGAAGTGGGGCACGGATAATCTCATGTATGGTGGCCACCACTTCGGCTTCAGTCAGCATTTTTTTGAATTTTTGGACTTCCTCCCTACAAGGGAGGAAGTCGGAATCAATATCTACACGAGGCATGCCAAGAGCAGTCTGTACAGCGGCATCCTCAGGGTCAGAGGTGGGACAAGGTGTGAGAGGCTGTGTGGTCAAAGGATCTGGCAAGTGGTACCTCTCCTCACAGTCTGACTCGATCATGTGCCTCCCGAACTCTTTTTGTATTTTTAAAATTTTCTCATTTTTTTGTGTTTTGGGCGATTGCAAGCTCTCATGGTCGTCCTCAAATGAATCCATATCCTCAAAGAATGGAGCGACATTCTGGTTCTTATTTAAACTAGTAAGATCAGTGATCCTCGAATTCATATGCTCCATCATCTGGTTCAAGGTCTCAAGTGTGGATATCATGAAAGGTGACTCCAAAATCTCAGGATCGGGTGAGTCGAATGTGGGCGGTGGGTGTGGACAAAAATCACATTCCGGATCAGGATACTCAAGGAAGAGCGGGTTGTCGAAATGTGTAGGCGATGGTGGTGGAAATGACTGATGAAGGTCAAAGTCCGAATCCTGAAATAGTGGGTTGGTCGGATATGTACAAAAATCAGGAGCAAGGTCCTCCTGGAAAAAAGGAGGTGGACCGGCTGGAGCGAGCGAGGAGTCCGCAAAGTCCGGACAAAAAATGCTCCAGGGGTCCATCTTGAAAACAAAAGGAAAATGATCGGGAGAGCACGACGGTCAAGTCAAGAGAGTAGAAAAGAAGGCACAAATGCGTAGGTATGATCTAGGACACACACAAAACAATCACAAACAAAAATGAAATAAATCAAACCCTCAATTCACCTACTCAACTCGGTAGAGACCGCAAAGAGCGGTCTTTTTATCTCGTCTGTTTTAGAGTTAGGTGAGAAGTCAAAATATTGCGCAAACACTTAGGGGGCTGATGGGATTTGGGCACTAATCCTTAAGGTGTGCGCGAGCAAATAAAAGCGAAGACAATGAGGGGATTACTCGCCCCAATACAAGATTTTCCTTTTGATCGGTTTTAGGGTCAAGTAAAATTAGCAGTCCCAATTTTATTGGTTATCACTTTTTTTTGGATTTTTAGTGAGAAATGCACGAGCCTAACGAGGAGTAAATTCCTTTAAGGTCCTAGGTTGGCAAAATCAGAGGTAGAGAGGCGGAAAATCAATGCAAGCGATCCAAAAACGATGATGGATGCTAAAGCGTAAATGCTCACCTTGCCTCCAGCACTCTACATGCAAGGATGCTCAGCAGAATTGAAACCTATCTATATGCATATGCAAAGCCGATGAAATCGCCCTAAGTTTCAGAAATTGCTATTATCGTGAAGAACCACAAGTTAACCACCAGTCCTCAACCCTAGAGTCCGGTCTAGGCTCACCCCTCCTCTGCTCAACAAATTGAGGGTAGGAGAAAGCGCTTTGCGGGGAGAGCTCGCGGCGCGATGGATTGAAGGTGATGATCAACTGTTTAAAATTTGACTAAGTCCAAAACGTACTATAGGTACATGCAATGTTGATTAAGGTGTTTGGACCTAATGCTACGCAAGCAATCCTAAAAGCTAAGGGCTCAATCACACAAAATAAATAAAATCGAAAAACAAAACAAAATAAAAAATGCGATGAAAAGCCGTAAAAACCGCGACGAGCCCCCAAGTGAACAATCACTTGGAAATTAGGCTCTAAAGTCCAAGTCCGGGGGTACCTGTATTATTACAAATTAAGTGTCTCTCACTCACTTAAATTACAAAATAAAATGCAAGAAAATAAATGCTAAGAAATTGTCCCGCAAAATCCTCCAAGTTCTTCTTCGTGCTCAGCTAGAGCCGCTTCACGTGGGTGCCAAGGTGCTCCAAGAGGGGCTCCTCCCTCGATCCGCGTACCTCGCACGGAATCCAAACCAGGAGAGTGGTTAGACAATTCAAAAGAGATATCAAAAATAAGGAAAATAAAATAGCGAAAAAGAAAAACCGCAAAATAGACAATCAATCACAATCACAACAAGACCCGACTACGCGCTGTTGCTCCCCGGCAACGCCGCCATTTGTTGAACCGAAAAAATAGAGGGTCGTACGGTTTCACAAGGCGAAACCGCAGTCGATGCGGTGACCGCTCGAAATCCCGATTCAAACAACAATTAACCCACAACAGATAAATCAAGCAATTAAAGTAAATGTGCGGAGTTAAAATTTATTATAACTCTACAACAAAGATGTGTATAGTGCAAGTATTGTAGAGGTCGAACACAGGGAGCAGACAGGTAGAACGGGGCACAAGTGCTCAAAAATGTGTGTGCAAGTGATCAAATGTCTATGATGCTATTTTTTGTGGGTTTTTAATTTTATATTTTTTTATTTAATTTTTAATTTTATAATTTTGTATTCTGATTTTTAATTTACTGATTTTGTATTTTCTTTTTATATTTTATATTTTTTATATTTTCTTTTTCAATATTGGAAATTAAAGACAATGTAATGAAAGGGAAACTAAAGTATTTATAAAAAAATAGATAAAAATACTCAAAAATGAGGAAATAAAGTCTTTTTGGTCCTTTTATATTTTTTCTACTGTTTTTGTGATTTTTGGGTAATTTTTAGAATGTTTTTGGTATTTTTAATTAATAAAATAAAGCAAACAGTGGCAAAAATGCAAGGCTGAAACTTAAAATGGAGAAATAAAATAGCAAAGAGTAACAAAAATTCTCCAAATTAATTTTTACTTAAAGATAATCAAACAAAGAAAATTCAGGAAAAGAAAACACTATTTTTGGATTTTTTATGGATTTTATAAATTTTTATGAAGGTTTTTAGAGTTTTGCAATTTTTTGGAGTTTGGTTTTATATTTTTTAATGATTTTTGGCTGGGAATTAAAACTAACTAAAAGACACAAAATATATTTTTTTGGGATTTTTCTGAGGTGTTTTTATATTTTTTAGTGATTTTCTAATGCAAACAGTGCTGAAAATGGCTATTTTTGAATTTTTATAAATAATAAAATGCAATAATTACGAAAAATAAAAATATGGCGTGGAAGTACTATGCAACAGAGACTTAAGTTAATTTTTATGGATTTTTTAGGGTTTTCTAGATGCGTGCAAAAATTACTATAAGCAAAAAGAAACTACTTGCAGACCAAGGGCATTGATGTAAATATGGCACAGTAGGAGGGCACGCATGCAATTATCCTCGAAATCTATAACTAAACAAAAGTTCTGCTGGACTGAAGACAAATACACGAAATTACAGGCCCTTAGCCGCAAAATAGCCACGCGCACGTGCTCGCGCACGTGCGCCTCGCTGGCAAGGTCGCGAGTGCAATATCAAAAAGTGCAGGGAGTTTTCAGTAAATATTACAAAAATAATATACAGCAGATGAAAGTTTCAGAACGATGTATCAAATACCAAAACGGGCTGGGCGCGTCTTGCAAAATGCCCAAACCCAGGGGTGCTCCAACGGTGATGCGGCTGCCACTTACGCCACGTGGCGCGCCGTGGGGGGGCCGATACCCCTTCAGATTTGATGGCCTGGATTAGATGCCCACGGACGATCCAACGGCTGGGCCTCCCCCTTGCTGTGGACGGTTGCGATCAAAAGGGGAGGGGGGCGAAATCGACGGCTGCTGTAGCATGCCCCTCCCCCCTTCGTTTCTGTTATGCGCGGGGGTGCGCAGGCGGCGTGCGGCCTCCTTCTCCGGCGGCGCGA
The DNA here is from genome assembly GCA_037367405.1 of Ottelia alismoides. Taxonomy (NCBI): domain Eukaryota; kingdom Viridiplantae; phylum Streptophyta; class Magnoliopsida; order Alismatales; family Hydrocharitaceae; genus Ottelia; species Ottelia alismoides. Next base: position 1,130,332 of record JAZKJV010001623.1, read on the forward strand.
GACCTTCAGCACCTGCAAACTTAAACAGAGGCTCGAGAGTGGGGTCTCGGCCGGATATTAATGGATGGTTCCAGGGCCAAAGGAATGGACGGCGGGTGTAGGGGGCTGGAATGAAGATGGTGAAGTTAGCCGGAGCTCAAGAGCTCCGGCAACGTGATTAGTTGCGAAATGGGGGCGAGGCACACGGTGGAAAAACAAGATAGAAGCACGAAACTAATCCTTCTACTGTTAGCTAACTAAGCAAAGAAAAATAAGGATGAAAATCGACCTCTAGGGTGTATAACCCGAGGTTGGAACCTCACGGCGGCTTGCCGCCGGAGATGAATGGATGGAGCCGCTCCTTAACCTCTCCAAACGCCGCGAGCTCGGCCGGAGGTGCGCCTGTCACGCGCACCAGTCCAGGGCACCAGTAGAAGGGGGGTCGGATTGGTCAAAGAGGGTTCAAAGGGAAATGGAGGTGGCTGGACGGTTTTTGGAACATGGGCGAGGAGCGACTTTCGAGGAGGCGTCACGGGCGCTGTGGTGATGCTCGGCCCAAGAAAAAGATAGGGCGTGATAGCTGGATGGTAGGGTAACATCTTTCATGAAGGAAGCGTCTTCAAAGGGTGGAAGACGCGCCCTCGAAAAATGGGCGAAAGATGGAAAAAACCAACAAACTGACAAGAGCAGGGGGGGGTCAGACAGTTGACCGAGGTCAACTGTCAGACCCACCTGGTTGGTCCACGTGGACCAACCAGGGAAAACCTGCATAAAATGATTTATTAATTCAAATTAAAATAGGAGATGATTTTATTAATTTTTAGTTATAAAATAAAAAATGTTTATTTTTTTATAAAGTATTTTATAGCGATTTTTATTTATTTTTATGAAGTATATTTTTACAAGTTTGCATTTATACCCTTATAGGTATCTATATCTATGTATTAGAGTATTTTATTTTTATTTGGTGTATTTTAATTTATTTTATTTTGGTTTTTATTTTCTAAAATTATAAAATACTTTTATATACATGAATATATTTTTATTTTAATTTTCTGATATATTTTATACACTTAATAAAATGAAAGTGTTATTTGTATAGGTATGGCTACATATATTATACCTATGTATTATAATATATACAAGTATTTTTATTTGTATTTTATTTATGCTTTTATTCTGATTTTAATGTACATAATTATTATAAGTATTATTTACAATATTATAAAAATATAAAATTATAAAAATAATAAATAAAGAATAAATGGAATATTTTAATATGTACAAGTATACAATGAGGGTCCAAAGTCAACTTTCAAACCGTAGCTCCGCCAAATGCGAAACCACCACCATTATTTAGATTATTTTCTTCTATATACAATTAAAGGTGAGTACGCTGCATTTGGAGTTTCCGTTTGTGAGATACGGGTCTGGGAAGTTGACATTCTGGATTTTTATTCAGACCATAACTTTTTATCTGTACATTATTTTTCTGTGAAATCAATTTTGTATTTTTCTTTATTAATTTATCTACAACTTTCATTTACAAAGTTTCTTTATTTGATGAATAAAAAGTGGAACCAAAAATGGGTCCCAAAATGAATAAAGAATGAATACAAACTATAGATATTTTATCTGTATTTTGGCCCTTATCTCCCCCTACTTTATTCCTTGTCGACCTATTCATCAAGATGCCTAGGTCTCGGGGTTTCGGGTCATAAAATATTTACAATATTTTATTCTTTTTCTTTTCTTTTCTTTATTCTATAATTTTGGCTTTAAAAACCGCATTTTATACAATATTTATACACATATGCATGAATGCTAAAATGCCTATATTAAGCCTATTTACACGCATTTACTAGGGTTTTTGAGGCCAAAATGATAGAATAAAGATGATGAAACGTGGATTCATCAATAGGCGTGCACCCCCAGGCGCATCAGGCGCACATCCCGGCGTAAAGGGCGCGCACCCAGGCGCATCAAAAGCATTTCCTCCTCGCATCCCCATCCCAGGCGCGAGCGAACCCTACGTCCCAGGCCACGCGTGTCCTCCAGCTTCAGTTCCCTCGCGCCACGGAGTCCCAATGATGCTTCTACAAGGCGTGCAACCTCCATGCACGCGCGTGATGAATACCCATTCATCACTCTTTATTCTTATATTTTAGCTACAAAAACCTTTGCAAATACATGTAGATATATGTAAATATCAATAATTACCAAAAGCATGCATTGTGTAAAAACATATAATTAGCATGTTTTTGTGCAAAAATAAAAGAATAAAGATTAAAAAGAAAAAGAGAGGAATATTTAGAATAAATATTGAGCAACCTAACCCAAGGGAGGGCTCAGCATGGGCCTGACCGCATAAAAGCCACAGTAGAGGGAGATAGGAGCTCATGTGTAAATATTTATGTAAATAAATAAAATTATATTTTCCTCAACCAAAAATATTCTTGTAAATATTTGTACATATTTGGAAAAGATAAAAACAAAATAAAAATTTGAAAATCAAAAAGACCAAAAATATCCTTCCACCATGTATATAGACCATGCTTCTACATGTATTTAACCTTGTAAATAAATTTATTTATTTTCAAAACTTTTTGTAAATATTTTATGTTGTAAATAAAATAAATAAAAAGAAACAAAACAAAACAAAAAATTCAAATAAAAATATCAAAAGCTAAAATTACAAAAATATATTGTACATATGCCATGTATATAGTTGTACATAACTATTTATTTCACCTATGTATATAAATAATAAAAATAAAATAAAAATATCCTTTTATTCCTCATTTTATTCTATAAATAAATAAAATATAAAAGAGGGATAAAAATGTATAAAAATAACTAATTAAAAATCAAAAATTAAAAAAAAACCCCACACTGTACAAATACCTATGTATAGCTATACTATGTAAATACCCTATTTTATTTCCAAAAATTAATTAAAAATCACCAAAAAATAGAAAAAAATAAAAGAAAAATATTTCATGTTTTGGGTTTTTGCAAAATCGGCCATTTGCTGCCTTATTTTTGAGCTTCAAATCTTCTCCACGTGGCAGCTTCTAGTTGGTCCACGGAGATGTTGACCTCCGGTCAACTCCCTCCGCGGACCGTCCTCTTCCGCGGATCTCGCGCCCGACCCGATTTCTTCCCTTTTTCCGCGCTTGATCCGCTCGCCATCTCTGCAAACCCCGGGTCCTACTTCTTCTCCTTGCATCCGACATCCTCGCCGGAGCCCTTGCCTCGGGATCCGCGCTTCATGCTGCCCTACCCGACCAGCCCTAGTCGGGTCGGCACCCATATAAATCTCGAGCTCCGCCACCAAATTCCGCCATCTTTGGCTCTCCACCCTTCATCCCGTGACCTCCACTGCGTCCCATAAGGTGACAGCTCTCGATTGCCCGTGTCGCAGCGAGGAGGGGGTGGCCGGACCACTGATCCGGCGACATTGCGCCGCCGTGCTTCGCCCAGTGCAGGAGCCCGAGCCTCAGGACTTGACAACCTTCGAGGCCACGACCGGGAGCTACCTCAGCTCCAGCCTAGTCTACTTCGCCACCCAGGTAACCTTCTAGCTTTCCCATTTCGTCTAATTTCTAGTTAGCCCCAAATCGTAGCTCCGCCGCGTTCCGTCGATTCCGGCTATCTCGCATACTCTTTCGATCATCGGAACCCACAGTCACCTTCGCCATCCCTCCGCGCACCTTCTCCATACACCCATTCAACCCAGCTCGTACAGGAGCTGGGCTTCGAGCTCCACCGTCCGTCGCTTCGCCGGAGCTTGCTCATCCCGACGCACCGACCACCTCCACACCACCTAACCGGGTCGAGGCATTTTGCCCTCGACCCGCGAAGCTTTTGAGCTATCTTGCAGGTCCAGAGGAGGCCATCTGAGGCTTCCCTACATCCAGGCCAGAAGCTTCCCTCCGCCGACCTCGCCGGAGCCCCTCCAGGGCTCGGCTGGGCCATCGGAGGCCACCAACAGCTGCGGAGCTTCATCGCCACCCTTCTCCGATCTTCAGAGGCAGCTGAGGAGGACCACAGAACGCGCACGAGGCCGGCGAAACTCGCCGGCCACCTGTTCTTCGAGGGTCCTCGACCACCGTCCGATTACCCTCAGTGCTCCAGTTTCCATCGAGACCATCCATCCATCGAGGAGCAGACACCGTCCGATCATTTCGAGGGTTGATCGGGACCGTTAGAGCAGAGAGGGAGGCGCCATCCACCAGCACCCGTCAGATCTTCCACGTGGCCCCCTCTGAGACGTCGATCGGCCCACGTGCGGAAGGAGAGAGAGACGCCAGCGTCCAGGACCGTCAGATCAGCCACGCGTCCATCACCCAGCCGTCGACGTAATAAAGGGGGTAATTTACCGTTGGCCCCCTCTTAGTTTATGTTTTAGATTTAGTCCTGTAAATATTGTGTGTCTTTTATTTACGTTGGGATATTTGCACTTGGAACCTGGTACTCTAGTTTATTTGCATTTATGCCCTTGTGAGTGTCTGTCACGTGCTTCGCCACGTGCTTTGTTTGGTGTATTTGCAACATTAGCCCTGTAGTTCTGGTTGTTCATAAATGAATGAAATATTTTCAGTAATTGCATTTATGCCCCTGTGAGTGTTTTATTGGCACATGTGCGTCTTTTAGTGGGATATTTGCATAACAGCCCCTGGACTTTTTGGTACGAGTTACCAAAAGGTCCCCGGACTTGTTTTTCTTACATATAGGTCCCTGAGTGCCCCAGGCACGCGCCTTCGCGCGTGATTTCTTGGGTATTTTGCACCAGGACCCCCAGAACTTTGGGTATTTGCACTTTGGTCCCTGTGCACAGTGGCCCCTTGTCATTTTTGAATAAAATATCAAATCACCTCCAAATCCAACAAAAATTTGACACATGGCTCCTGCCATGGTGTAGGATTTTTGTAGATTTTTGAGGACATTTCTGATCTTGTTTGATATTTTTAAAAATTCAAAAACCTTTATTTTTGGCACTGTTTAGCTTGAAAAATCACAAAAAAATATAAAAACCCCTTAAAAATTCTATAAAAATTAGGTGATGTTTATTGTGTGTTGATTGATTTTCTAGCCAACTTTGGCTATTTTTCATCACTGGAAAACCCTAAAAACTTAAAAACCCTCAAAAACCCCATAAAATTCTAATAAATACATTAAAAATCCAAAAACAATAATTTTGGTACTCAAATTTTCCTTGTTTTCTCTATTTTACAGGAAAATTACCTCCAGGCCCTTTTGAGGTCCTTACGTATTTTATTTAAGGACTTTAGGATTGGCTGGACAGTACCCCTTGTTTTTCTTACTGTTTGATTTTTAGAAATTAAAATAAATATCATAAAAATCCCAAAAATTCACCAAAAACATAAAAAACATAAAAAACACAAAAATATTTTTATCTGAATTTTTGCTTGGTTTCTGATGCATTAAATAATTGTTTAAGTGTGATTGCTTTTAGTCTTTCTCATTTTCTTCACATATTAAAAATCCAAAAAAAAAATTAAAAACAATTAAAAACCACTAAAAATGTTTTCCCTTTTTCTCTGATTCTTCGACTACTTCGTAGGCTTTTTAGCCAATCCGTGCTCCTTGTGTTCGACCCTGGGTGCTATACCAGGTTAAACATTTAGCAGGACCGCTTCTGCATGTTTGATTGGTTTTACGTATTTCGAGTGGTTCATCATTTTTCTTGATTAAGTTGGCCTGATCGCTTAGGTCGCAACGACCCAATTTTTGTACCTTATACCCGAGTGGTCAGGCAGCTTATCAGCGCGTTGCTGCTCCTTCATCTTCGGCTGTTCCAGGCTGTGGGGATCGGTCTACGGTACAGGCGCATCTCCCTCGCGCAAGCGGCGCAGGCGGCATCACTTCAACCTTCAGCGACATCAGCCCCGTGCGCCCTGAGCTTCCTCTTCAGTCGATGGTGCCGTGCGGGATCTCTTCAATCGTGGATCTCCTGATGGCGGTGGCGGCTCTTCCTCTCCAGACAAGTACCCAAGGGGCGGAGGCGATTGAAGGATTCCAAAATCCTAGGGCTCGGAGGCCCGTTAGTTATTAAAAAAATGTGTTTATTATAAAGCCCAAGGGAGTCTGCCAAGCATTTAAAAAAATAGGGGCAACATGAGAAAAGAAGCTCCCCGATCGCGGGAATCTAGGCTTGAAGCCTTGTTTATTGAAAAAAAAGGGGGAGGGGAGCAATATCTTTGGGTTCCTTTTGAGGGCTATTTTGAGCCCACGTGAAAAAAAAGAGGTGGTTGCTTTGGGCCCTTTGGGCCAAGAAGAAAATGAGAGAAGAGAGATTTTAAAAAAAGGAGAGAAGTTAAAAAAAGAAAAAAAAGGAGGTGCGTACAAGAAAAAGCCGTATGCAAAATTTGCAAAAAAAAATAAGGGAAAAGAAAAGAGATGAAAAGCCGTAAAAAAATGGTTGAACGGCTAGGACGGCTTATAAAAAGAAATTGAAGAAAGGCACAAGAAAGTTTTTGTGTTTTCCCATCTATCTTGTCTTCTCCCAACTGTCGATGTCTTCATTCCGACCAGTATGAGAGAAAGGGGGAGTATGTGTAGAGTCACATGCGAGTTTGTCAGATTTTTCAGATTCTCCAGACTTCAGATTACAGGCCAGCCAGATATTCCAGACTACGAGTTTTTCAGTCGAAGATTTTCCATGCGCAATTCCTGACTCGACGTTCAGATTTCGAGTTCCAGTTTGATGCGCAGATTCAGACTCGACATTCAGATTGGTCAGAGTCCAAGTTCGAGGCACTCCATGATGAGAGGCCCATTTTCGAGATCTCCAGAGAGAGACTCATTTTCAGACACGCACGAGTGTGCAGTCAATTTCAGATGAGCATATGTTGCCATCATCAGTTCGTGGTCCCCATCATTCTTGTTGTTGTTCGGCCAGAGTTTTCATGTGAGCCATAGAGACTCCAGAGCAGAGGACCATTCCCTTGAAAGCAAGGGTTTTCATATGGTATCATAGGTACACTAGAGCAGTTCACCATTCTCTGAGCCAGATGGGAGAGACCCAGTTCTCCGACGAGGAAACTATTTTCAGACTCCATTCTCCAACGACCGTGGACTCCGACGAGGATTGCACAGCCACGGCCTTTTTCAGTTTGGCCCTTTTCAGAGATGGAGCAGTTGTCCACTTGTTGTGGCAGGCCAGAGTACTCCGACGAGGAGACTCATTTTCCAGTTGCAGTGACTCTAACAGGCGCAGTTCAGAGCACATGCTCTCCGACGAGGAGATTCAGCAGACTCACACTCCAACCCGTTCGTCTTCCTCACCTACACGGCATGAGAAGCAACGTCCTCGACTGCAGCAATGTGCGCGTTGGGTTGATATTGTCCGTAGTGTCCTGTAGCGTTGAGTTGAGTCTCTTCTGTTTGTCCAAGCTGAGCATTGCATGCTCCATCTTGAGGGGGAGTGTTGGAGTATAAGTTGTACGTGCCTATTGTGTTGTAGCTTGGAAATGGGAAAATGGATCCTGGAGAAGATCCATTTACCCCATCCAGTATTTAGTCCCACATGGACCAGTGGTGGGACTTGGAGGCTCTGGGGAGGCTATATAAGGAGCCCCAGACCTCCTGTACTCATTGAGAAAATCAATAGAGAAACACGCCCCTTTGAGGGCTTCTCCCGTGGTTTCATCCCGCTCCTCACGGAGTAGGGTTCCACGTAAAATCATGGTGTTCCCATGTTGATGTTTCTTGTTCTTAGCTCTGTTTATCTATCGCTTCCGCATTCTTCATATTTTATAACAAGTTGCCTAGGAGAGGAGGAACATGCTAGCTAACATGGGCTTGCCTGTGCTCTCCTGCCTTCTATGCAACTTCGAAGATGAAATGGATTGTATTTTCCTTTCATATCTTTTTTTCGATTCAAGGGAGCTCACTCAGTGCTCGCCTCCTGCCACTTATTCCTAAATTCTTCCTTCTGGACTTGCTAGATTGGATTCACCGTAAATTGTTCGATGTTTCTAAGGACGACCTCAAGATATGAGTCGTTAATCAAGAGCTATTGCCAATGACATCATACATGATGCTCTTGGGTGCTTGCCTCTACGGTAGTGCACCCTTTTTTCCTTTAAAAAAATCATACATGATGCACTTTTTTTTACTGAGAAGGGAGTCTCGTCCACTTTTTGCAGCTCCATGTGTTATGATTCATTATTTTGTAAGAAAAATAATGAGAATTTTTACTCCAATAGAATGTAGTATTTCTGAACCAGATGATACATGTTATTATATAAGATATGCATGTCAGCGTTTAATTGCCAGTTCTCTTTTGGAGCCTTCCTTCTTACCTATAGGTAGAGAGATGCTCAGAGTCTGCACGACATGTGGAATAAAAGGATGGTTTGTGCATTAGATGTTGGGTTCTTTTATCCACGTAAAGTCATCCGAATATTTGAAATCATCCAAAAATTAAATATCATGAGCAGTTTCTAACATGTCCGGATATAATTACATACACAATAGTACAATAACATACACAGATGTGTTGATGATCGGGTTATGGGGCTTACGGGTATGGGCCTTCTCAGGCTCGAACCGACCCGATAATCAATACGGGCTCATTTTGTGGCTCACAACCCGTCCACTAAGTTTCAGATTTGGGTTTAGATCAGATTATGCAGTTCGAATTTTGGATCGGGTCGAGTGGGACCAACCCTAGCTTATATATACCGTCCTGTTGCGTACGACGCTTGTATTTGAAATCCTTTTGTAATATATCAATGGCGTCAGCGTTGCATATCATTACATACAAAGAGGTAGCAGCTCATACACGTACGGGTACTAGTTGTAATATTGTTTTATCGAAAAAAAAAAAGGATACTAGTTGTAATATGAACCGACATGATAAGGCAAGAGTTAGCAGCTCAATTGAATGCCTGATTGAGACGTTCACTGCTCTCTAATTATTGGTTCATTCGTTCATCAATCTCGGTCATACGTTTTTCTCAAGTAAAGCTGAAAAATCTTGCAGGGAGCTTCTGGATTTAAAATTTCGCTCCTTGTCCTTCTTCCTCCCTTTGTGCATATATGTTAATGGTAAATTAAGGATAGCACTTAAAGTAGCAAGTGATCGGAGAGAATCCACCCATTAATGCTATAAATTATATGTCCTTTTATTATGGACGAAAGTTACATATTTATGTGGCAAATAAGTCTTCACCGTCACAGTATACATGTATTAGAAATCAAATTTATTTTCCAAATAGCAACGACGTGAATCCAAAAGCTCGTCTTCGTTTGCCTTCCTCGTGAGTAACCCACAACGATACCATATAACAATCCTGAAAATCAAAGGAAGAAAAGCGCGGGAATTGAAACTTTGCCCATACAAACATACGTTCGTAATCAACGTCCAAGTACTGCACCATCACTTGATTGCTCACGGATGAGATCCTCCAATACCTCCGCCACCGCCGCCGTATCCACCACCCTTACCGTAACCACCACCACCCTTGCCATACCCACCGCCCTTACCGTAGCCACCACCCTTTCCATAGCCTCCACCGCCACCCTTGCCATACCCACCGCCCTTACCGTAGCCACCACCCTTTCCATAGCCTCCACCGCCACCCTTGCCATACCCACCACCTATGCCGCTGCCCTTACCGTAACCACCACCTTTGCCATATCCACCACCCGCGCCACCTCCGCTACCGCCGCCTTTCCCATAGCCTCCACCGCCACCGCCCCCGCCGCCTCCACCACCACCACCGCCTCCCCCGCCGCCTTTACCGTAACCTCCACCGGCCCCACCACCCTTACCGTGTCCGCCACCTCCACCGCCGCCACCACCGCCTCCGCCGCCGCCGCCAGTTCCCTTACCACCACATCCACCTTTGCCACTACCACCGCCTCCACCACCGCCGCCTCCTCCTCCCTTACCATAACCTCCACCTATTCCGCCGCCCTTCCCATAACCACCACCACCTCCTATTCCAATCCCAATCCCCACCCCATGGCCGTACCCGCCGCCGATACCATGACCAAGACCTCCGCCCTTCCCAAACCCATGTCCGAAGCCATAGCCCCACCCTTTACCTAGAAACTTCTCGTCTCCGGTACTCTCGTCCTTACCCCACGCAACTCCACTGAGGCAAAGGAGAGCAGCAAGAACCACAACACCTCTCATCCTCGCTGTTCTCCTTCACCTCGAGCTGCTTGTTGTTGTGAGGAGAGGGAAGGGCATGTGTATATATAGGGAGAGGGAGAGACGGAAGGGGAAGGGGGCAGTTGGGGTTCTTAATGGCGGTGAGGAGCACAGCTGCCATGCATCTTATAATGACCATGTGGGTTCTACAGTCGGAGGTGGATCTTCCAGTGCACCGTGTAGTGCACCAACTTCTACTGTAACCGTTCACGCCCTTCGATTTTGATCGAGCGGTTCACGCGATCTTGTACTTTTTATTGGTCCGTACCAAGTTTGCAAAAGTCGGAAGTCGGTTCGATCGGTTGGGTTCCTGATTAAGGATTAATCGGCAGTCGGGTGATTAATTGAATTTATTCGGACTTTAATCGGATTTGAATTTTATGATTATTTTAAATATATAACTAATTTATATATATATATATTTACATAGATTTTGTAAATTTTTATACTAGCATAATAAAATAAAAGAAGTAATTGAATTCAAATAAAATATTAAGCATATTATAATAAGTTTGCTTATAAAAAAAGCAAAACATTAAAAAGCACAGTATCTCCAAGCAAAAATTGGTCGATTAGTGTACCTAGTCGGAATTAACCGGTACTCGATCGGCTACCCCACTGACTAGACTAGTCTGACCTACTAGTCGGGCCAGTCAGGCGACTTTTACAACAATGGTCCGTACCGTAAAAGATCATGCGAAACCGCTCAATAACGATTACAACAGGCACAACACCACAGCAGACGATCCTCTATTTACTGTTGGGAATGGAAGAGATGAGTAGGATGGGCATTTTGCCCTATTTGCAGAAAAGAGGGATCCACACGGAGGACGTGATCTTTTTCTTCCCAAAGGATCCATTAGCATGGCGGAGCAAGTTCATTTGCTGTGACCCTTTTTTCTTTAGAAATCCAAAAATCCAACCGTGTAGTTTTTGAGTAATATTCCATAGTTTCATCTTGATATTTGTAGTTATTTTAATTTTTACCTTAAAAGTCAATATCAACGTGCCGATAAAAAACATTTAAGAATTGACCGAATCTTTGACTAATAAGATAAAATAGGTAGAAATATCCGATTTTGATGAAAATGATATCCCTAGATTTAATTTATACCGTTTGATTTTAAATACGGATTCTGCGAAAAAAGAGACAGCAAGCCCTGCTGCGAGGTCGCCTAAAAAGTAACCAGCGTGCAAGTTGGCTTGCCTGGATGAAGACGAAAGCATTTGGCTTCGTGCCCAAACCATCTGTCGAGACGACGGTAAGATCAAACCGGAGTGTTGGTTGGTGAAGCAAGAGCTCAACAAGAGCTCAAGGATGATGCTGTCCTCAGGCAAAACCGATGTCCGCACATTAGCTCTACCACGCCACCTCAGTGACCGCTTCCACTATCAAAACCCATCACCTATGTGTTAGGGAGAGGATATCTGTTGTGGTGTCGTGCTGTAATAGTAGGAACCCGTCGATCTTGATCGAGTGGTTCACACTATTTTGCATAGTACAGATCCACAAAAAGTGTAAAATCGTGCAAACCGTTCGATCAAAGATCGAGCGATTCAAATGCCCACAGCATACTCTGCTGCACTATGACACAGCAGATGGTTCGGTCCCCTCCGTGTTACGACGAGTTCTCACACACCGTTAACCGGGAAGAAGCAATGAATCCCCCTTCTCCCTAATCAGCATGACCCATATTTTTCTAGGGGGCATTTTCGTCCCTAAGGATTGAAAAGATGATGGAAGTTAGGCATTTCTGTTAGGGTGTGTTTGGTTGGCGGGTTAAGGCGGGTTAAACTGGTAGAAGGTAACCCGTTTTTGTGTTTTGGTGTTTGGATAGAGGGTTAAACTGGGGGTGCGTTAGAAATGAGTTTCGGGTGATATGAATGTATTGGAGTTTGAAAAAGTAGGTAGTTATTGTGATGTGATTGTATTGAAGTTTGAAAAAGATGATAGAAGTGGAGTAGTTTATAATTTTTATATGATATGATGTTATAATATATTATTTTTTTGATAAGATTGATGATGTAAAATCGATTTATTTAATTTTTTAAAAAAAGGAATAAAGTGGGGCCCATGGGGAGAGAGGGGTTGTGGGTTAAGGAGGGTAAACTCCTCTAGCCCGCAGGTAACCCGCGAACCAAACGCTACCTTAGGATGTGTTTGGTTGGGGGCTACCCCCACTTTGGATGGGCTATTCCCCAAAACTTATATTCCTAATCCACTTGTTGGCCCCACCATATTTTCATCAAAAAATATCTATATTATACCCTCCCAATACAATAATATTATAATAACGACGCACTTTTTCAAATATAAAAATCATAAAATACTCAACTTCTACTCATTATTTCAAACTTCAATACAATCATATCACAACAACTATCCACCATTTCAACTTCCAATACAATCTTTTTTTTGAAAAAAGGATCAAAGTTCATTTATCATCGGATTAAAAAGATACAACCAAGAACTCAAAAAATGAGTTTCTTCCGACCAACATCGGGCGGAATAACAAAAAGAACAACCGCAATCAGCAACCCAAAAAAAAGGGAAAAGGGATGGGAATAAGCATCAAGAGTATCACCCCTCCTCCCTAAAAGCGAAACAAACAGGATCTTCCAGGAACAAAAATAATACCAACACAGCATAAAGACCGTCCAGGAAGGAAACTCCATCCGCAATCACCAGGCCAAAACCATAATCACCAGGCCACCGGAGAAGGAGATACAATCTGCTAAAAAGAACCTACAATAACAAGAGACCAAAATATGATAAAATAGAACCCAGCAGAAAAACAGAATCAAGAACCAACCAAGTTAAAAGTCGCTATAGGGCGCGTTGATTGGATAAAACCATCCTCTCGTCGGATCAAAAGCCAAACCAGTTCTAATCGCACAAATAAATGAAGCTTTTTCAATGATCTTAGTTGTGTTGAAAGGTATTCCCTCAAAAGCCAGATCACAACGACCCTTCCAGATTACCCACCAAATGGTTGATTTAAGCGACTGAAGATTCCAATCCATGGAAGAAAGTTCATCAAAGGAAGTTGAGTTGCCTAAGATGAGATCCATGAATCTTGTAAAATTTGTTGTCAAACCACACTTGTTAAAAATTTCTCTTGTAACACAACAATTTTCAAAAAGGTGTTCGTAATTCTCAAGATTGTTATGGCAAAGGTGACATCTATTAACAGAAGAAATGTTGTATATTTTCAATTCCTCCTGAGTGATAATTTTGTTGTGTGCTAGAAGCCATATGAAGTAAGAAACATGTGGATCAAAAGAGGGTTTCCAAAAATCGAGTGGAACCTTTGATCTAACCCCCCCCCCCATCCACAAGAGTTTCGTAATGCCTTTTTGTAACCGAATCATGAATGGAACTTCTCGTATGGATAGGATTAGGGTTGGGCATTGGGCTGGGCCGGCCCGACCCGGCTCAAAACCCGACCCGTATAACCCGACCCAAACCCGAACCCGAAATTTAATGGGCGGGCCGTGGGCCCTAAAATGAGCCCATATTGATTATCGGGCCGGGTTTGGGCCTGAGAAGGCCCAAACCCGTTAGCCCGATAGCCCGATCCATTCTAAAGCAAGTATATTTATATCTAGTACGGTATAATTATATCAATTATATTCATGTTCATTCCAAATACCATGTTCTAACTTTACTATCCTTATTCAAGTGTAGAATAAATGCTTAGATACATTAATAATCATATCCATTAGTGGATTGAGGATATTATTACATTAATATACAAAATTATTACATTAATATGCAATAATGGAATCTGTGTCCTCAAGTGTTACAGCATGTACAACTGTAAGTAACCAATTTGTATTATGTCATAGTGCCCGCATCTACAATAGAATATGTAATGGTGAATTGAATGGTGGTTTAAGTCGCCATATTTTTACCACATTTGTATTTCCAACATACAACTAATGTTAAAATCACAAATTAGTTAGCATGCTTTATAGTTTTAAACATGCACACATGCATAAGAAACAACCACACAAATGCAAAAAGAATGGAAGACATGATATTCGTATACATAGGTGTTAAATTGGGCCGGCCTGACCCGAACCCGACCCATTTTATTTGGGCCGGGTTTGGGCTTGGGCCTAATTTTTGAAAATAAAATGGGCCTAGGCCCGACCCGTTAGCCCATATTCTAAAATGGGCTTGGGCCGGGCCAAGGCGAACCCGGCCCGAGCCCGGCCCATGCCCAACCCTAGATAGGATATAGAATCCTTTCTATCATTTGTAGAGGAAGTAAAAATAGTGTCAAGTTGATTCTTAAGAGCAAGTGCCCTGCTCCACAGCCTTAGTGGGAGACGGTTTACAAGGCTTTTGAACCAGTTGAAGCGTGCACCCCAAACCTTCCCACCTGCATGAACAGTGATATAACGATTGTTTACGAAAGGCCAGATATCAGAGAAGATCTGTTTTAGAGGGGGGTTTCTCAAAAGCGGATCTTTCCAGAGAGAAGAGCGAGCACCATCCCCTAGGGTTTTATGAAGGATCGGTTGAAGAGACACCGAACCTTTAGTAATACACCTCCAAACAACAGAATGGGTCGAATTCGGTTTTTCCCACAAGGTAATTGGGCCACCACGAAAATGGGCAGAGCTAATGACTTTGGATAGCCAAGGTTTCTCAAAATTCACAATTTGCAGCGCTGCTTTTGTTAGTAAAGCGTCATTTAAAGCACGGAGGTTTATAATACCCCAACCGTCATTTGCTCTAGGTCTAGATAATTTGGCCCAAGAGACCTTTGGAATTACATGATGATCGGAGTTTCCAGCCCAAAGAAATTTTCGTCTAATCTTATCAATCTGTTGAATGATACCTGAAGGAATTTTCAAACAGGACATCATATTAAAGATTAGAGGAGCGAGCGAATGATTTAGGAGGGTGACTCTAGCAGGGAGAGGCAGTAATTTGGCTTTCCAACCTTGAAGTTTTCTTGAGAATTTGGAGACAATAAAAGCCCAATCCTTTGCTAACATTTTCTTTTTTGTTAGCGGGAAGCCAAGATAATTTATGGGGAAGACTCCTTCTTTCCAATTACTCAAATTTTGGATTTTTATAATGTCATCCGGCAGCAGATTTATCCCATAGAAAGAAGATTTGCTATGGTTGATTTGTAGTCCAGAGAGGGTGCTGAAAATGTTAATGGTTGAGAGGACATTTTTTAGATCCTCCTCCCTGAACTCTAAGAAGATTAATAGATCGTCAGCAAACTGAACATTTGTGATCATAGAATCCAGGCCCTTTTTATAGTAACCACGCATTTTGAGATCATCAGCAAGGTTAGCAAGCATCGCATCCAAAATAGAGAGAGTGGATGAAGAGAAAAGGTACAATCATATCATAATAACTATCTACTTTTTCAAATTTCAATACAAATCACGTCACATACATGCTACCAACCCTTCACCCATCATTCAAACATACAAATACAAAAACGGGTTAGAGATAACCCACGAACCAAAATCACCGTTAGGTCATGTTCGTGCAGGGGATTAAACCCCTCGTTCGGGGGTTTGCCCCCACAAACCTCTCTTTTTTTCCTCTCATGTGGGACTCACTTTTCCTCTCTTTTTTAAAATATTAAGAAATCATTTCTTTTTTATCTATTTCAAAAAAATAATATATTATTCCATCATAACATATAAAAATTATAAAGTACCACACTTTAGCTCATTTTTTCAAACTTCAATACAATCACATCACAATAACTAAACACTTTTTCAAACTTCAATACAATCATATCACAATAAACCCACTCCTAATTTAACTCTCTATCCAAACACCAAACACCAAAATAGATTACCCCCGACCAATTTAACCCTCCCAAACCACTATCCAAATGCACCCTTGGAGGAGGATCACATTGTTACTGATTTAATTGATAATTACCACATTCGAATCCGCACGCCACAATTTTAAGTCAGCATTCGATTTATATTAAAATACTAGAATCTTTATTATTATTTACTTGCAATTTTATTCCAAAATCCAACATTGTAGATTGAGTCTTTTATTTCGTTAACCATCGATGTAAGTTGCTATAATTTTTTTTTCAGACTTTTAGCTTTAGAAGTTATATTCCCTTAATAAAACTTTATTTGTATTTTTATTGAATTTTGAACAGCATATTTAAATTTTTATTAAAGCCTTTTGCTCTTTTTTATTTTGTTTGTACTTACATAAAAATACGCGGGAGATATATTTAGATTTAGAATGCTTTTGACTATTATTGATTGTTTATAATATTTAAATATTGTATTTTTATTTTTAATAATTATTCAAAAAATTGATTTTTTAGGAAACAAGTTATTAATCAGTTGCAATACTAACTATGAAATAAATTTTATTGTGTCGAAAAATCATGAAGCTAAGTTTATGCTTTATTTAAAGTATATATGGTCATTGTTCTTAGGAATTGATAAATTATATAAATTAAAAGGTTTTCGGTGGTGAGTCAGCTCGTGATTTCACCCTCTTTTTTCAAAAAAAAAATTCTTAAGAATCGATTCCATCTTTGAGATTTTTCTTTTGCACACCCCATGCATCTCTCAATTGCATTCCACCTATATATAATAACATTTGAAGAAGTTCATGGTGGTAAAAATATATATTTGGTCATGATAACCATATTTATTTATTTGTTCAATAACCCATTTTCGTAATGATTAACTACAGGTGATGCACTTATATGGCTACTCGGGAAAATATCTACATATTTCCCATTTCTATTATATATATCATCCATTAAAAAAGATTTGATGACCAAATATTGAAATTAATTTCTTTACACGTATATGAATTGATATATGCAAAGCATGGGGTGGCTCGATTAAATGTCTGATTGAGACATGATCATCTCAAATTATTGGTTCGTTGATTTAAAAATGCAATCTATATAGGATCACAATTCAATAATATTAGTAAATATTTAAGGATGAGCATTGCGGTTTCCATCAATAAAAAGTGGGGAAGTTTGCAAATTAGATGAAGGAAGAGCTCGTACATATAATAAGGGTCCCTTGTGCTTCTTCCTCGCACTATATATATATATATATATATATATATATATATATATATGTGTGTGTGTGTGTTTTATATTGGAAAAGAACTTAATGTTAATATTTAATGACGAGAGGTTAGTTTTTGCTAATTGTCATTTCGTGGCAAAAATGGAATCGTTTATAACAAAATAAAGACGTCACATAGACAAACTATAGATCCATTTAACAAATAGATGGAAGTTACATATTCGTATGGCACGTAAGACCATTACACCCTCACAATAGAAATAGATCAAAAAGGAACTTTTATTTTCCAAATAACAACGACGTGAATTCAGAAATTTAACTCGCATGCAAACCATAACGATAACTTATACTGGTCTTTCAAAACAAACGGAGAGCAAAACGCGGCAACCGAAACTTTGCCATGCAAATGAACGTACGTAGTCAACCTCCAAATTCTAGACGATCTCATCAGTGACTAGTGAGATCCTCCCCCACCACCCCCATATCCTCCACCGCCACCGCCCCCACCTCCATAGCCACCGCCAACACCACCACCCTTGCCGTAGCCACCACCCTTGCCGTAGCCTCCGCCCTTACCATAGCCACCGCCGATTCCACCACCCTTGCCATAGCCACCACCGATTCCACCACCCTTGCCGTAGCCACCACCAACGCCTCCACCCTTTCCATAGCCACCACCGATTCCGCCGCCACCGCCCTTTCCATATCCACCGCCAATACCGCCGCCCTTACCGTAACCTCCGCCACCTCCTCCACCGATACCGTATCCACCACCCTTGCCATAGCCTCCACCAATTCCACCCCCCTTGCCATAACCACCACCTATTCCATACCCCACCCCATGGCCGTACCCACCACCGATCCCATGACCGAACCCTCCACCCTTCCCAAATCCATGCCCGAAACCATAACCCAACCCTTTACCCAGAAACTTCTCATCCCCGGTACTCTCGTCCTTACCCCATGCAACTGCACTGAGGCAAAGGAGAGACACCAGAAGCAAAGCACCTCTCATCGTCATTGTTCTCCTTCTCCTCAACCGGTATCTTACGGGGTTTGTTGTGATGAGAAGCGGGAAGAGCTTGTGTATATATAGGGCAAGGGAGAGGTGATACAGAAGGGGAAGTGGGCAGTTAGGGTTTTTAATGAGGAGCACAGCTGCCATGTATTGATGACCATGTGAGCACTACAGTTAATTGAAAACGATCGACAAGAGAGTGATCCACTTGGAGAACGTGAACTTCTTCTTCCCAATCGATCCGTTCACATGATGGGTGTTGCTGTCCAGTGCTTCTCCCTCTGACTTTCCCTTCTTTTCGACTCGAAGGCTCAAATCAAGTGTACGTGCGCTTCGTAACCGTGGGTTTGTGGCTCTATCACGAGGAGAGGTGCTCGAGTCTTTGGGTGGTGGTTGCGCGTCTGCAACAGACAAAGACGGGTCACCTCATTCGGGAGCTAGTGATACTATTCTAAGGCAGGTGAAGAGGAAGATTGCGAACAGTTGAAACTTGAAAGTAGGGTAATACGATTAAAGGCTCGTCTCTGCAAAACTTTTTTTTTAAAGAAAAAAGGGCCATCACCGTATAGGTGTGAGCCCAAAAACTTCACCATTAACCATTTCGAAAGATTACAAGTCTTTAAAAGGACACAACGTATTAGAAAGCCACTACATACACCAACCCTCCACCAAAGCTTTAGCATGAATCACCACATTCTCGCCATAAGCATGCTCATTCCGGAATAGTGCCCCATTTCTAGCTGCCCAAATTGCCCAGATCATCGCTATCATCTCTGCCCTCCCCCTTTCAGTGCCTGACCAACCGACCCCTATGCGCTCCCAGAAATCTGTCGTCCCCTAAAACAGCAGCTCCGGTTTCCCCAGCAGTCTCGAAGCCTCAATTGAGCACCTACAATTGAAAAACAAATGCTCCACATCATCGGGTCCCTCCCGGCAACGTCGACAGACAGGATCCGATTCCATCGTAAACCGCGCAAACCGAACACCTGTCAAAAGCCTTTCCCTCCTGAAAGTCCTTAAGAAAACCTTCACCCGATTTGGGACTTTCTACTTCCAGATCTTGCTGCAATCACTTACGCACCTGTCAGGGGGAGAAGACGCCAACATACCCCTAAGCGCCGCATATGCCTTCCGTACGGAGAAAACACCATCGCACCAAACCCAACAATCTCTGCCCTCAGTGGGCCCTGTAGCATCTTCAAGGCTCATAAGCAACTGCCTCAAGTCTACCAAACGCCGTTCAGATAAGGGAGACCTGAAACGAGGAAGAAAAGTAAGCCCATCCCACTCATCAGCCACAGATGCATTCTTATCCTCAGCTAAGGCCACCAGCCTCGGAAAAAGGGCACCAAGCTCCCCCTTCTCACACCAATCATCCCTCCAGAACTTGAAATTTCTACCATCTCCAAGCACGGGTCTGAGGAAAGGACGAAGCTCTTGAGCCACCCCGCAGACTCCTCTCCAAAAATATGACGGTCGTCTCCCCAGCTCAATAGTTTCCGTGATCGAGCAGCTGGTCCCGTAAATTTTCCTGATTACCCTACAAACTAGACTATCACAATTTCCCCAAATACGGGAGACCCACCTTCCGAGAAGAGCCTTATTTATTTCCTCCAAACTGCGCACCCCAAGGCCACCTTCCTGCAGTGAACAAGAGATAGTTTTCCAAGCAACCAGCGGGAAGCCCTTCTTCTCCCCAGAAGAGGACCAGAAGAATCTCCTCATGATACCCTCGATTCTTTTACGTCTGCAAAGCTGTCGGTTACTTAGGGTCTGTTTGGTTATTGGGTTGGACTGGGTTGGATTGAGTTGGGGTACTGATGAATCTGCGATTCGTCATCTTTATTCATTTATTTTAGCTTAAAATCCCTTATAAAACACCTGCATATAACGTTAACTCTATATTTTTACTAACTTGCATTTGTGTGTAAATATTGTACATTCCTTACTAATTTTAACCTAAAATAAATAAATAAATAAAGAAAGGAAAAATAAAGAAAAGAAAAGAAAAAAGGAAGACTGTATACAGGATGACCCGAACCCCGAGAGAAGGTCAAGACTTGACCTGATCGACAAGAAATAAAGTAGGGGGAGATAGGGTCCTCAACCAGAAAATCTAAAAAAATGTGTTTCTCACTTATTTTGTGCATATATGTATAAAACTAACACTAATTTATTTGTACCTTAATTGACCCTAAATCAAATAACATTCAAAATCAAAGTTGTAAATAAAAATGGGTCCTAATTAATAAAACTGATTGCACAATTAAATCATGTACAGAATAAAAGTAGCCACACTTGGAAAAAGCCACTAAGCACTAATTGAAAGATCAATTCCGGCTCCATATGATCTCAAATTGAACAAATATCACTTTCATTGAATTCTAAATTTAATTATCTTCAAAATGATTGTGATTTTATAATTTTTGGAGTTACGATTGAAAAGTCGGTTTTCTGGGGTGGTTTGTGCAATTTTCCCTTGTATTTTGTGTATATTGTATTTGTATATATATTTGTAAATATTTTTACTAATTACTTAAAACAAAAATAAAAATAAAAAAATTAATAAAATTCTTAAAACAAAAAAAGAGGCTAATTTCCCCATTTATCCATGTATATAATGTCATATATGTATATAGTATATGTATATAGTTGCAATTTTTAACCAACCATCACAAAAAAATAAAAAAATAACATTTTCAAATTCCAATAAATAAAGTAACGAAAATTCAAAAAAATTAGATAATTTTGTAAATAATTTTATCTTTCTATTCTATCTCTCATGTTATCTCTCCCACCAAAAAATTCAAAAATCTCTCTTATCTTCTTCAAAAATTGAAATGTCTCTCTTTTCTATTTATATGGCTCCATCTCCCTCATTCTAACCTGATCAATCTTTAGAGAGAGGAGCCCGATCTCTGAGAATCTTCTTGTCGAGAAAAGGTGTCTAGCCTCCGAGCCGTCCGGTGACAGCGCGACGGCCTTCGTCGAGGCGATTACGATCCATTTTCCGCTCCTAAGGTGAGATCCGCATTTTTCGTATTTTTTTCTAGATTAATCGTAGTTTTTTTTCTCGTATTTTTTTTTGTTATCAATTTTATTTTCTCTAGATCTTAAAACAATCCATCTCGATTCATTCCGCCACCGACTCGATTTTTCATCTCATTTTCTCGATCTCTACGCGTTCTATTTCTACCGTCCACGATCTCCCAACTCCGGTCGCGTACGGTGACCGGAGATCGGATCCAATCTCTCATGTCCGTCGGATCTTCGTTCATATTCCTATGTGTAAATAAATAAAAAAAATTCGTTTTTTGTTGCTCTCTAACATTTGTTTTGCAGGGTAAATAAAAAAAACACAAAAAAAATTATTTCCTTATTATCTAACATTTGTTTTGAAGGGAAACATTATAAAAATAAAAAAATAATAAACAAAAATTTCTTTATCTTTTCTTTTCTTATTTTCGGACTTACAAAAAAATAAAAAAAAGTTTCTTTTAAATTTTTTGATTCCCTGTTTACATAAGGAAACACAAAAAATATATATAAAAAAAATAAAAAAAAAGTCGGCAGCAGGTCGCCACCCCCGCCGCCGACCCTCTGCCTTCCACTCCGCCGGCCGCGAATCTCCCCCTCCATCGAGTCGCGCCGCCACACGCGGCCGCGCGTGCGCGCGGCACCGCCATCGACCTCCGCTCAAGATCTGCTCCTGCGCGCAGCCATCGCAGCGCCGTAACTTCGCCCTCCTCCGCCGACGCAGCCCATAGCCCCTGGAGGCCCAGCCTTGCGCGCCTGCTCCGCCATCCCAAGATCCAGGAGGCGGCGTAGCCGCTTCATCCGCGTGTGCTGCGCCCTCCTCGCCAACAACCGTCCGACCGCCTTCGTCAGCGCGGAGCCCCCGCGCTCGCCCGACTCCATCGCCACCGCTCGCGCGTGCCAACGCGCGACTCCAGCCACCGCCGATCTGCCAGCCCCGGCGCCGCTCCGCCGCAAAGATCTCCGCTTGCGCGTGCGAGGAAGAAGAAGGCGGCGCCCCTTGTGTGCTCGTTTGGAAAGAAACGAAGGATGCCCTAGGGCTTCCTTGAGATTTTGATAAAAAAGGGCAAAAATTGCAGATCAGCCCCCGGACATCTCTAAAATTACAGTTGCGCACCAATATTCATAAGAATTGCAAAAAAGTCCCTGTCAGCCTCCAGAACACATGCCATGCACAAGACATATTGGTAAAATTGCATATTTGATCTCTCTGTTCATTTTTATTATATATTTGAGACAAAAACTTTGAATCTTTATATTTCAGTCCAGAACTTTTCCATATTTACTTTTTAGTCCCTGAACTGCAGAACTTGAACTTGCCTTGTGTTTTCATTGAAATAATTGCTATTTATGATCTAAAAATTTTGGAAAAATTGTGCTATGCTATTAATGTGATTCTTTTATTAGTATAAATTTTTCATTACATTTTTTCTTCATTTGGTATTATTAAAAAATCAAAAAACATGTCATTTTTCATTGTTTGAAGTTAGAAAATTCATAAAAATTTGAAAATACCTCTAAAAATTCCAAAAAAAATAGAATAGTTGGATTTCATTGTCTTTTAATTTCTGGCCAATTTTCACGCATTAATTACTTAAAAAACCCAAAAGAATTGAAAAACATCAAAAATCTTATAAAAATCATAAACAATTCTACAAAAATCGAAAAATTGTGATTTCAGTT
Organism: Ottelia alismoides; assembly: GCA_037367405.1. Classification (NCBI taxonomy): domain Eukaryota; kingdom Viridiplantae; phylum Streptophyta; class Magnoliopsida; order Alismatales; family Hydrocharitaceae; genus Ottelia; species Ottelia alismoides. The sequence continues at coordinate 1,153,299 of JAZKJV010001623.1, forward strand.
CCTGTTTGTAGATAATGGTTTCTAGTTTGTCTTAAAAATAATTGCCAAGAGTTTTGGGCATTTAAAAGATTTTTAAATTGCAAATTACTCCAGGCTGTGCACAGTTTCTTATTTCCTCACTGTTTGATTCTTAGAAAAATACAAAAACATCTGAAAACTCCACAAAAATTCCTAAAAACATTTCAAAACTTTTAAAACCCAAAAATATTTTCTTTGAATTTATCTGAGCATTTTTGACTAATTGAAAAATTATAAAAAGAGTTGGTGTGCGTGTTTTTAATCTTGTGAATATTGCATCGTGTTATTTTTGGAAATAAAAAAAATTGCAAAATCAAAATCACTAAAAATTTGAAAATCAGAAAATTCAAAAAAAATTAGAAATAAAAAAAATTAAAAAAATAAAAGATTCAAAAAAATCACAAAAACCAAGGATAGTTGTCCTTTGAGATTCATGTTTTCTTTTAATTAGTTTCTGATTAATTGAATAACCCTCGGGAATTGTAGCCTCCCTGAGTTCGACCCTGTCCGCTATACAGGTTAATAAGTAGCAAAAATCATAAAAAAAATATTTTTTTGTTGACGCGGGATTTTGGGGATAAACAACGACCCTACATTTTTTACAATTAATTTCCAACCTCTAAAATTCGCGCTCAACATGTACCCTTGTGAATAGTAAACTATATTCTTGTGAATAGTAAATTGTGAGGATGATTGAGAGGATTAGAATGAGGGGTACACCAATGTACCCCAACCCAACCCAGTCCAACCCAGCAACCAAACAGGCCCTTACGGTTCCTGTTCTCTGCAAAACTGTCGGTTACTTAGATTTTTGACAGATGGGAAAGCCTATAATTGGCTCTCCGAAGAAGATGTTGATTTTGAGTATAAAGGGATTTTGAAATAAATGGATGGGAGTTTTTTTTGAATGAAGAAGGGGTGGAGTCTCAACGTGGATCCACCACACCAGAAATATGTATTTATATAAATAGGTAATTAATTACATCACTTTACGTTACACCAAATGATTTCATAATAGACACCAACGCCCTACAATGCTCACGGACATTCTCGGAGTAAAACAAGCTCCCTCTAAATAGAGCATCATTCCTCCCTCGCCAGACAGCCCACATGATGGCGAAAGGAAGCGACGTCTCTGCACGGCCCTCCCCACATTCCGATCTAATGCTGCTCCAGAAGCTGGAGCCACTCTCTAGTCTAATCAAGAATCCTCGCGTCATTCCAGACACGCACCGAGTGCGGACAAGAAAAGAAAAGGTGGTCCAACATCTGCCACATTGGAGATCCTCCACCCCTAGCAGTTGGCTGCAATGGCTCTTAGTAAGCACTTTCCCATGCCTAAACAGTCATACGAATACCTTCACTTTGTTTGGTACTCTGCTTCTTCAAATGGGATCCGCATCAAGTATGAAGAGTAGTAGAATGTCTGATCCCTGCATAAATGGAAGGGAGTTATGCAAGTAAAACTAGCATAATGTCTGCGCTAACTGGCTGACTCACAATATGCATCCAGGATGCTAATGTGTAGGCTCCGTTAGTACTCTTCCCTGCGAGGAAAAATGGTTCTTGAGTTATAAAAACAGTTTTTTAATGTAATCAGATTTTAAGTAGCTATGTTGGATGGCTTAGCTTGTTATGCATGTGATTAATCAATCATGAGAATATGTACTAAGGAGGTGCGTGATGTAATAATAATCAGTAGACTCTTTAGGGAACGGATACTCTGCTGTATAGGAGGACGAATTGGAGCAAAAGTTTTGATTTGAAAAAAAAACCAAACAGTTTCCCAAAGAATTAAAATTTAATAGGTGAAGTAGAAGTGACGGAGCATCTTAAAAATAAGTATAGTGATCTCAGAATCGGATACACAGAGTCGGCATGCATCTACAAAGGTAACTTAAAAAGATAGGTTTATCTTTTTTTTAAGAAAAATGGCATCCACCGTCAGAGACGGAGCCAGAACAATTTTGAGGAAGGGGCACAAGCTAAAAAAATTACTTATCAGTTTCAATACTATCATGATATCTTTATAAAGATGACACTAAAAAGGGTAGATTATGTCGTATGTATTTTTCCATATAAATATTAGTAATCATTTCAAACTCCTTTTTTATAAATCTGACCAAGGGTGTCAAGGCTTTTTTAATGATATTTTGTATCCGTTTTTCTTTATAAATTACTTGTGATATTAATCCGTCACTATATCATCCATTGTTTACTATATAATGGTGATATTATATATTGTCGAATCATATTTTATACTTGAAACCAACGATTGGTGTCATGTATGTTGTTATATCATTAGCAACAGTGCGATAACAATAGTTATTTGTTGTTATTATTCTAAATTTTACCTAAACCGTCGCTATTTTTTTATTGAAAAATTAGCGAATAGGCAATTTTTTGAAAAGTAACAATACATAAGCATCATTATATGGTTCATTGAAATTGATATAGAAATAAATATGACATTTCTCGCTACTTTCAATAATAAAAAAATATTTTCTGAAAGAATTATATTATCATTATATATAACAACATATAATATAGTTGCAATTTTTAAAAAAAATATCACAGAAACACATTCTATTATAGTATGACAAATAGTTGATTAATTTGTATGGTTCTTTACATTTATGTGAATAACAGTAGGATAATCATCGTATAATATCTATTACATGTTTATTTGTATAAGAAATTACTAATAAAAGTCGATACAGATAAAATATAATGGAATTTGGTGATAACTAATGTTATTTGGTGATAACTTAATGTTAATAGATATGTTATTTGAGTAAATAATCCAAGAGGAGGCATGTATGATAGTTTTATCTTCAAGAATGCCAAAATATGAGTACATATATACATGCAAGACTAATTGATTTTTTAAAACCCCAAAGTGCACCATGAGATGTATTATATTCTCTCCAAAAATTTAAGGGGGGCATGTGCCCCTCCATGCCCCCCTTGGATCCGTCCTTGTCCACCGTGTAGGTATCTGCCCAAAAACTCCACCATTTATTATTCAAAATATTTACAGACATAGTGTCAGCTTCAACACTAGCTAGAAAAAGAGAAAGTTCTACATGAACCAAAACTCAACTAACGCCTTTAAAGATAAGTTTATCTTGGGTTACCAATTTTGAGTCTACGACTGACCAATGGAAGAATGAAACTCTTTGACGGAAGATCCAGATATATATTTTCATTCAGTTTGGCAGCTATTCCTCCATGAATAAGGGTGTGATAGAGTTATTTTTTTTTGGATGTTGTTCCTATGTTCCCAGGGAAGCAAATTGTACATATATAGTCCAACGAAAGTAGTTTTTTTGAAGTTCCAACTCAGATTTAAGAGTTAAGAAGTATGAGTAAGCATTTTAGCTAGGGATTTGAGTATTGGTTTAGCTAGAATACAACTATTGTTCCTCATAAATATTATAACTAAATGTGATTTTACAGAAAATAATATATGTTTATATATATAGGATTTCTTCCAAATACGACGCAATCCTTCCTATATTCAGGAGGCCAGCCTTTTTTTGTATAAAACTGGATGACTTTAGTAGAATACATTTACATTTTTGTATTATAATGTGCAGTTTTAATGTTTGTATTATAATGCACAATTTTGTATGCGGCTTTGTATTTATAATGTGCACCTTTAATACAATCTGTATACGGCTTGAAAGGCCCCTTATATATATTATTAGATTTGTTATTATAACCAATCCAAAATATTCGTTGTTAACTACAACAAAATTTGCCTAATTAGACGATGAATAATTTAATATATGTTATCATTTTTCCTACAATTAAATATATTACAACAATATTATTCTCTACTTGATTATTTAAATCACAACAAATATCGTATTCACTGCTATATTCCTAGAAAATGGTTATCCATTACTTTTTATTTTAGTTATTATTAAAATTAGTAATGATTAACAGTCTTTCTTTGAACCTCTTTCTTTCGCTCCACGTCGTGCTGAATCTTTGAGCACACTCCCATGGCACATTTTATTCAACACTAATTCCTAAATGAAAATTAGCACTATCAATGGAGTCATAGATATTTGTTTCATGCCAATCAACCTCATAAATCTAGAGCCAGTGTATTGCAATCAGATGACAATGGAGACCTGACAGATTCAGCTGGTCTTTAATTAATTGATCAATGATCGATGCTAAAAAGATGTAATAAAATTCGTGGATATGATCATGATGCCAATACAGCATGCAATTTGTTCGTATGATGTAATACAAAGGATCATATTTAGCACAATGATGTTGAGATCTTTACTGCTGTAGTGTCGTTACTGCATGGAAAACGAGTATATATTGATTTTTTAAAAACATTACTGTAAAATCCATTGTTAAGCATGCAATGACGAACAGTCCATTGTAAAATATTTTTTTAGTTTAGACATTAATGACAACTGTCATATTCAATGTTATATCATAACAGTGCTTACATTTCTCCTTTGCTATTTTTTAAAAAATTAAAATAATTGCTGCTAATTTTTAACTGAAAAACTAACGACCATTTGATTATACTTTTAGAAATAGCAGTTATATGACTACTGTGAAGGATAATGAAACGGATATAAAATTCTTCACTATATAAAAAATCAATTTGCAAGAAAAATTATTCACTATTATTGTATTTAGCAATGGAGGGATATAGTGAAGGACTTTCAAACAGCGTCTCTATAGACTCGTTTAAAAATAATCACATATGAATCGTGGATATTATTGTTCAATATACAGTAACCCTACTTGTTTTTTTATTTTTTTTATTTTTTTTTGAAAATATTGCTATGTACATTCATCCTTATATCCCTTCTATATGCTACTCGAATTTCGTCAGAAACAAAGACTTCTACGGCCTCCATCGAGAGGGTGTTAGTTTAAAAAATCTTGTTACCGTTAAAAAATAACGGTCTGGATAGAGGCCGTAGGAGTCTCTATTTGTGACGAAATTCGAATAGCATATAGGAAGGATATATGGATGAATATACATGACGATATTTTTCAAAAAAAAAATAAAAAAGACGCCGAAAACGCCCCCACAACAAGGGAGCAGCCCCATTAAACTCAACAGAAATTACTGACATAAAACGAGAGAGATCGTTTTCATACACGTGTATGGATTGCTATTTATCCTCTTTATTACTCGCGATATATGATCCCGACATTGTAAGGCAAGGGGTTGGTCGATTAAATGTCTGATCGAGACGTCTCAAATTATTGGTTCCTTGATTCATCTCAAGTAAAACTAGAAAAGTCATGCAAATTAGAAGACGCGAGAGCTTGTGGAAATATAAGTTAGGTCCATCATCCTTCTTCCTCCAGTTGAAATCTTCGAAAAATTACCGCGGATTCGTGGTCCAATTATTGTCCTACATTCGATAAGGACATGGAAACTTAATTAGTTTTCATTATCAGCAATAATTATCGCATTTTTAGGGAAAAATTTACATCGAAATAGAAGGCAAGCGGGTAACAAGCTGCGCCGCTAGTCCATTTTGGATTGCAAAGTCAATCTTTCTAAACACTACATCCATAGATGTAGGGTCCATGACATTATTGTTCATCACTTTTTAGATCCTCTTTAAAAGCTCAAAAGCTCATGTTCATCACTTTTTGCGTCACATTAATGTTGCAGGGAGCTCCCGGGGTTTAAGTACATACACAATCTCGTTAGAGACGTTTTATTCGATGTCCTCAAACGTGCATGTATTGCTGCTAAAAAGAGGCATCAATGAACTTTTTAACTGATCCACAATAGGGAAGATTCACACTTAGACCTGCTGATATTTTGAGTTTTAAGTAATAGGAGGAAACATGCTTGCCTAGATTTGACAGGAGTTCCCCCGATGGTGGGGTTGAAGAGCGAGACCTTCACAGCAAGGCAGGCTACCCTTAATGCTTCTTTAGCAAAAGTGGTGAAACACGAGAAAACTTGCACGGAAATCAACATATCTTCATCTCCTTTGCTTTCGTTATTTATTTTTTTTAAAGGAAAAGGATGTCAAACGATAAAGGTAGACACCCAAAAACTTCTAGAATATATTAGTTTTCATCATTTATTGAATTGTGACAGCAGAATGGGTACCAAGGTATAAAAAAAAGGAATATATCACGTAGCCAAACTAGTATATATTAATTTGCGGACGAAAGTAACATATTCATATGGCAAATAGGACTACACCCTCACAATATACATATATACCAAAAGAATTTTATTTTTTCAATGGTATCGACGTCAAACCGCAAAGTCGTCGTAGACTCCTCTCGTGCATGCAAACCATAACCACATCTTATTACAGTCTTACTTAAACCAAAAAGAAAAAAGAAAGCGCGGGAAATCGAACTTGGCCATGCGAATGTACGTAGGCAAATCAACGTCAAATTACTGCACCATCATCCAACCTTTCACTGATGAGATCCGGCCTTGCCGCCTCCATACCCACCTCCACCTCCGTATCCGCCGCCGCCGCCATATCCTCCCCCACCTCCATATCCGCCACCGCCGCCATATCCTCCTCCTTTGCCATAGCCGCCGCCCTTACCCTTCCCGTAGCCACCACCCTTTCCATAACCACCGCCAATTCCTCCACCCCTTGCCGTAGCCACCACCCTTACCGTAGCCACCGCCAAATCCACCACCCTTGCCGTAGCCACCGCCAATACCGCCGCCCTTACCATAGCCACCGCCTTTGCCGTATCCACCACCTCCACCCTTGCCATAACCTCCACCAATTCCGCCGCCCTTCCCATAACCACCACCTATTCCATACCCCACCCCATGACCAAACCATCCACCCTTCCCGAACCCATGCCCGAACTTATAGCCCCCACCCTTTACCCAGAAACTTCTCATCCCCAGTACTCTCGTCCTTACCCCACGCAACCTCACTGATGCAAAGGAGAGCAAGCAGAAGCAGAGCACCTCTCATCCTCGTTGTTCTCCTTTACCTCGACGGTCGACCTGTGTCGTGGGGTGTGTTGTGGTGGGAAGTGGGAAGGAGAGAATGAGTATATATAGAAAGATGGGGAGGAGATATGGAAGGGGAAGTGGGTAGTTAGGGTTCTTAATGAGGAGCACAGCTGCCATGAGTTAATGACCATGTGGGTACTACAGTTGGGATTAGGACAAAGAGATGAACAAGAGGGGCATTTCACACTATATACGTATTAGAGTGGTCCACTTGGAGAACATGATCATCTTCTTCCTCTTACCTCCCAATGGAACCAGTCACATGATGGAGTTGTTGTCCAATGCTTCTCTCTTTCTTATCGTACGTGTGGTTGATGGGTTGGTGGCTCTGCCACGAGGAGAGGTGTTCGGGTCTTTGTGCGGCGGTTGTACATTTGCAACGAACAAAGATGGGTACCCTCATTTTGGAGAAGACTGCTCTGACACGAAGGGGCCATCCGATAGACATCGGGATGTGGGCTGCGTGATTGGTGCAAATCCCTATGCCCATCGGATGGTCTCTTAGCGTTTCGTTGACGGGTTAAGACGGGTTAAACTGGTAAATGATAACTTATTTTAAGATTTTGGTGTTTAGATAGAGGTAAACCGGAGGTGGGTTTGATGTGATAGAATGGAATTTCAAAATGTAAGATATGTCAACGGGACAGGCTTATCTACCGTTACACAACACCTGATGTAACAAGTACGAGCCATCCAATGGGAGAGCAGTAAGGGTATTACAACAGACGCGTTGTAATCCTCTCTTTTTTTTTTGATGAATTTTGAAAATCTAACTTTATAATTATATCTTCTACTAATATTCCTCATATCCTCTAAATTTTGCTCGAATCCGAGGTCATTTACTATTTTATCTTAATGGTCAAAAATTCGTTCTTTTTAAAATGAGATTTAACTTGCTCAAATGTCGCTCGGACATTTCACCATTAATTAAAATAGTAAATGATCTCGGATTTGAGAGAAATTTGGAAGATACGTGAAACATTAGTAGAAGATATAATCCTGCAAATAACAAAAAAAAAGATTACAGCACCTTTATTGTAATACCCATTCCAGATGGGCACTGAGCATACACTATCTCTTGCATGTGCCATCGTATGTTCTATAGCGGATATGTTCCCTCCCTTAATAGTCTTCCTGGTGAAAGGAAATATATCTTGTGTTACCAAAAACAGAACAAAATTTCGACATTTTCTTAGAAGACTCTTCCTTTAGAAATGTAATTTTCGTTTTGTGATCATTCATACAACGATCGTCACAATATTCATAATGTAAATAGTATTTCAGCAATACATGACATTTATTGTTGTATATTCAACATTGGATGGTATTGCAACTTGTCTAAAATAATCGTTGTTAGAGATCTGTATATTTTGTTGAATTTTACGCAACCATCACAGTGTAATTTGTCTCCAAAGGCAAATAATCCATTTCCCAACTTGCAACTCATTGTATTGATGCGATAAAACAGATGGCGTTTTACATGTGCGAGGGATTTTCATGAAATATGCAGCAGTAAGCACAGTGTCAAATGCAAGATAAAAAGAAGGCTAATCATCGTTTGGTTGCAGGCAGTGTTGGGTTGGGTTGGAATACTCCTGTGAATAGTAAACTATGAGCAGGATTGGGAGGGATGGAAGGAGAGATACCTCGGATTGGGCCAACCCAACCCTGTCCAACCCTATAACCAAACGGAGCCTAAAAGTCATTGATGACTTTAACCTCTGCAGACTTTTCCAACAAATGCACAAACTGAAGCAACTACTTTTCCGGATGTGTTACAGAAAAGAGAAACTCATCGACCTTCAACCACTACAGATAGGTTGTCATTTGTTCCATGATTACGTACATGCGAGGGAAGATGTGATCAGTGTTTTTGTGTACATGAGTGGGATGTGAAAAATGTAATTGGTGAAGCAAGGTGGGATAAGTTTGCAAGGTGAGTGATTCTGTAGTTTGCAAGGTAAGTTTGCAAGGTGAGTGATTGTGTAGGCGGGGTAAGTTTGCACTAAGGGCCCGTTCGGTTCGGGAATAAGCAGGAATAAGGATGGAGAATAAGGAGAATAAGAGTCTATTCTTTGTTCGGTTGGAGGATAAATAGGAATAAGGAGAATAATGTGAAATAAAGGTAGGTAAGATGGGATAAAAATAGAAATAAGAGTAAAACAAGATGGAATGAGAAGGAATAATCGTACCATAGAAATCCGTGTCGAAAGGGGAATATGCTCCTTATTCCAGGGCCTATTCTCCAAACGAACATGCCCTTAGAATGTGATTAGGTATTCAAGAATAAAATATCATGACAAAAGGGACCTACTAATGAGAAGGAATATTATTTATGGTTGCTTGTTTTATGGGTAAATTGATCATGGGTAAATAGATCCATTTACCTACTTGGTTACTAGGGCTTGGGCTGTCTGTCGTAGACTTGTAGTGTTGTAGTGCTGTAATGCACTACAGCCGCTCGATCATGCTCGAGCATGATCGAGCAGCTGTAGTGCATTACAACACTACAACACTGTAGCAGAGGATCCGCACTTTGGTTACTATATATATGACTTACCCACTTTGCTTTCACATAGGCAAAGAATATAAGAAAATATCTAGTTGTTGTGAGCAATAGAGATAATTCTCCCAGAGGTTTTTTTCCCTTTCGGTGTGATGGATTTTCACGTTAACCATTGTCTCTTGGTTTGCTTGGTTTTCGGTATTAGAGGCGAAGATTATGGTGTAGTTCTGATCGTCATGTTGATTTTGGTGTGATTGATCGAAGGTTGGTGCCCACATTGGGATATTGTGTCGTTCGCCGAAAGCCTCGGTTAGTGAAACCTCTTGTTCATGTGTTCGCGTACTACAGTGTATACTCGAGTGTTGTGAGATAGCACCCTAGCCATATGATGAATTCTAGTAGCGCCCCTGCAGCAGTTGGGAGCTGCGGATTCCTCTATTTGTGCCCAGGCTCTCACGAACAACATTGCGCAGTGTTAGAATTGAGTTTCATTCTCATGCCATTGTTAGAAACTAGTGGCCACGGAACTATTGTGGCCACAAATTTCCGTAACCACATTCCACGACTACAACTCATTTTTCTTACGGTGCCAGTTGTCCTAAGTATGTGTGTTTGCTATACAACATTCTTCGGCACCACATCTTTTATTTGGAACGATGAACTTCCTAAGTATGGAGCCATTTTTCCTTAAAAAAAAGGACAGTACATACGCATACATATACTCCTTTTATACCTTTTTTAGAGGAAAGAGGGTGAAATCCCGAGTTAGGATTCACCGCTAGAAAAATTTATTTATAAAAATTTAGAGAAATACATTACCTTGTGGACCAAAAACGATAAAGGGAAAGACATGAAGCGATTACATTTTCAGAATAAAACCTCTGGTTCTTAAATATGAGGTCATTTCTTCCTCCCCAGATGGCCCAAAGAGCTGCAAAAGGCAAAGAAACATCATCCGTCGAGTTCATCCCCACCAACCTAATCGATCTCCAGAAATCAGTCGTACCACCGTGCATTAACCAAGTCACACCTAACTCCTTCCAGACTTGATCTGATGCAGGACATGTAAAGAACAAATGTTCTGCATCCTCCGTCTGTGCACCACATCTATCACAATGGGTATCTGGAATGCCAAATAGTCTTCCTCTTCTTGCTTTATCCCAAATCCTTCCCCTTCTGATGAATACCCATTCATCACTCTTTATTCGTATATTTTAGCTACAAAAACCTTTGCAAATACATGTAGATATATGTAAATATCAATAATTACCAAAAGCATGCATTGTGTAAAAACCTATAATTAGCATGTTTTTGTGCAAAAATAAAAGAATAAAGATTAAAAAGAAAAAGGCGGAAATATTTAGAATAAATATTGAGCAACCTAACCCAAGGGAGGGCTCAGCATGGGCCTGACCGCATAAAAGCCAAAGTAGAGGGAGATAGGGGCTCTAGTGTAAATATCTATATAAATAAATAAAATTATATTTTCCCCACCCAAAAATTATGCTTGTACATATTTGTATATATTTAGAAAATATTAAAAACAAAATAAAAATTTGAAAATTAAAAAGATCAAAAATCCCCTTTCACCATGTACATAGACCATGCTTCTTTATTTATTTAACCTTGTAAATAAATAAAATCATTTTTTTTAAAACTTTTTTGAAAATATTCTATGCTATATATTGTAAGTAAATAAAACAAAAAAGAATCAAAACAAAAATCAAATAAAAATAACAAAATTAAAATTACAAAAATATATTGTACAAATGCCATGTATATAATTGTACATAACTATTTATTTTACCTATGTATATAAATAATAAAAACAAAATAAAAATACCCTTTTATCCCTCATTTTATTCTATAAATAAATAAATATAAAATAGGAATAAAATTGTACAAAAATAATAATTAAAAATCAAAAATAAAAAAAAACTACATAATGTACATATACCTATATATAGCTACATAATGTAAATACCTCATTTTTATTTCCAAAAATTAATTAAAAATCACCAAAAAATAGAAAAAATAAAATAAAAATATTTCATGTTGAAAGTTTTTGCAAAATCGGCCATTTGCTGCCTTATTTTTGAGCTTCAAATCTTGTCCACGTGGCAGCGTCTCATTGGTCCACGGGGGATGTTGACCCCCAGTCAACTCCCTCCGCGGACCGTCTTCTCCAGCGGATCTCACGCCCGACCCGTTTTCTCCTCTTTTTCCGCGCTCGATCCGCTCGCCTTCTCCGCAAACCCCGGGTCCTATCGCTTCCTCGTACATCCGACATGACCGCCGGGTATCCACGTTGGGATCCGCGCTTCTCACAGCCCTACCCGATCAGCCCTAGTCGGGTCTGCACTCACGTATAAAGCCGAGCTCCGCCTCCCATTTTCGACATCTTTGGCCATTTGCTTCGTTCCCCAGTGAGCTCCAGAGAGAGAGAGAGAGAGAGAGGTGACAGCTCGCGTCTCGACCTGTCGCAGCGAGGAGAGGAGGCGAAAGCCATCGATCCGGCGATTCTTCACCGCCGTGCTCCGCCCCGAGTTTGAGCTCGAGCCTCGTACGTCGGCGATCCTTGAGGCGAAGACCCAGAGCTGCGCAAGCTCGACCACAGCCCATTCCTCCACCCAGGTAATCGTTTAGCTTAGCCATTTAGCCTAATTTCCCATTTGCCCCAAATCGCGCCGCCGTCGATTTTCGTCGATTCCGACCACCTCACGCACCCATTCGATCATCGGAATCTATCATCACCTCCGCCTACCTCCCGCGCACGTTCTCCGCATCTCCATCCAACCCAGCTCGCACAGGAGCTGGGATTCGAGCT